>CM053624.1:293202353-293288841 GCA_028646595.1 Phalanger gymnotis
CAAGGTACTGTACCCCATTCTATCTCTTCCTATCTCCCTCTCTCAATATATTCCTCTCTCATCCCTTATGAATAAGTATTCTTTAATCATTACTGTCTGCCAAACATTCTGCTAAGTGCTAGGTATGCAAAGAGAAAAGCAAAGACAGTCTCTGTCCTCAAGGCTTGTAAATTCTTACAGAAGACAACATGGTGGGGGCCAGAGAAGGGTGTTTTGGCTTGATTACTTACTGGAAGGTGAATGGAACAATAAGGGAACAGACTGACACACCCTTTTCAATCCTCTTTGAAAATGAAGGAGAAACAACATCATCATAATGCCCTTTTCAGCAGCCATGGAAGTATTGGTTTGATTATGGTCCTAGAACTAGAAAGGGGACCAGGAAGGGTTCAGGAAGGTTGTAAAGCTGTGAACAAAAATGCAGAGGAAGGAGTCCTTGAAGAAGAGGAATTAACTGGAACACAGAGTAAGAATTGAGGAGCATTCAAGCATTTCAAAAGAAAACATAAAACATGTATTCTGGATTCCATAAGCAGAAAAAAAGGAAAGGCAAAGTTTGGGTTAGTGACTTGGTATGTGAGGAAGGCTAAGAGCGTGGAATAGCCCCTGACCTGTACTCAGCCAAGGAAGAGGGAGGGAGGAAGACCCGGGAGAACATCTGTTGGCACCTTTGTATTAAGGCAGAGAAATCCTGAAGTACTATCATAGCCCATTAAAGAGGTCCACCTCCAGACAATCTTGCCCTGAACTGAACTCAGTTCTATGCATTTCTAAGGTGGAATATACAGGGCCTGTACCACTACTCAGATCCCCTCTTGACCTATTAGGCTCCCAAGCAGCACAGGACTTGACCATTCACAGCTCAACACACCAGGGTAAACACAGACACACCACATAAGCTCAAGACTTACTGCTTTTCCTGAAGGCACAACCACTAAGGCCACCCACAAGAACACCAAGGAAGACAGGAAGGAAAACCACAGACCACCACAGTAGAACTGCCACAGACTTCTCAGAGCCTCTCTTGTTCTCTCTTTCAAATGTACACGCAGGGGTGAAGCAGGTCTGACCAGAGTACTGCAGCACTAAAGCCAGGGCTAGTTTGGATGAAATACTCACTCCTGTCCCACTGGGCACGAGTGTCACCCCTGATGCTCATCTCTGATACACAGCCCCAATGGAGCTGCGCCTACTTATTCCTGACAGGCACTATAAGAATAAGGGTTTTTAACTTTTTGGTGTCATAGACCCCATTTGCCCTCTGTTGAAGCCTTCTCAGAATAATGGTGTTGTTTTTTTTTTAATTCATAACTGAAGGAAATGCTAAAGTTTACTTATACGTTACTAAAAATAAAGGTTTAATTTTTTTCTTCATTCATCCAGGTTCATTGGCCCCCCGAAATCTATCTGGGTATCCTAGATTAAGAACTTCTGTACAAGAAGCTAGTAAAGACCAGATACTATTGAGCATTGAGCACCTACTATGTGCCCTCAGGATCTGTGTTAGGCACTAGGGACCCAATGACAACAGTAAAACAGGTCTGGTCCTCAAAGAGCTTACAGTCTTAGGGGGAAACAATATGTAAGTAGGCAAGAAAATGCCGAATATATAAAGAATATATCTAAGTGCTTCTATTCTAGCATCTCTAAAGAAAAGGCCTTTAGCAGCCTGACCTGCCTCCATTCTTCTTCCCTCTCAGAACAGGTTTTCTTAGTAGTAGTAGTATTGGCAGTGGTGGTAGTAGTGGAGGTGGTGGTAGTAGTGGTGGTGGTGGTGGTACTAGTAGTAGTGGTAACAGTAGTGATAATAGTAGTAGTAGTGGTGGTAGTGGTAGTAGTATTAGCGGTAATAGTAGTAGCTAACATTTATATAGCACTTACTGTGCTAAGCCTGCACTGTGCTAAGCACTTAATAATAATTATTTCATTTGATACTCACAATAATCCTGAGAGGTAGGTGATTTTCTTGAGGGGAATAAACTATTGACCGTTACTTCTGACACTCTGATTCTAGTTACCCAAAAAACAGGTATAATTTAAATAGCTAGCATTCATATGGATTTTCAAGTTTGCACAATTCCCTTGTTTTCTTATTTGAGGCTCATAACAACTCTGCAAGGTAAATGGTATTATTATCCCCATTTTACAGATGAGGAATGTGAAGTTGCAAGTGACTTGCCGAGGGTCACATATCTAGTGTGTGTGCGGCAGGATTTGAACTTAAGTCTTTCTGACTTCATGTTCAGCACTCCATCACTATTCCATCTAGCTACTTCAAAAGGTTATTTTCATCTAAGAAGGCCTAAATTTGATCTTTGCTCCCTCAAAAATCTCCCCATGTGTTTGCCAACATCTTAGTGATACAGTGAATAAAGTCTTCCTGACTCTAGGCCTGGCAGTCTATCCCCTATGCCACCTAGCTGTTCCAAATGGCAGGGGGGGGTGGGGCGGGGAAGCTTTTCATTTTAAATTTGGATAAAGTTTTAAAATTCTAATGCTTCCAAGATTAGCTGGGACAATTCCCCTATTAGACATTTTTCTGGTTTCTTGCCTCCTCTGATCACATTCCTTTAAGGCTACTCTTCCAAATTACATTGTATTTACTTTGCACGTTTATTTTAAATTTATCTGTGTACATATTGTTTTCCCACAGCTCCTGGCAGAAAAGAACTGTTTTAATTTTTGTCTTTCTATGTGGCATCTGACAGATAGTAGGCTGTAATGGCAAGGGTGGGGAGGAGGTTGGACATTTTGCTGTTTTTTTGTTTTGGAATGCTTCTCAACACTAAGGCTATCTAGTGCGTTTGAGTCTTGCCTCTGTTTCAATCAAGAGTCTTTGATTGAATCAGGAGTCTCTGATGACCTGCTTAAGTCACAGGAAGGCCTAGGTCACATGGGTTTGAGTCTAATGGTTGTGACTCCCTCTAACCCTGAAGAAGTGTATCTATACTCTGAGGTTAGCATTTTGTTTGGGGTTCACTCATTGGAAGAGTGTTGGTGTGGAGACTCTGGGTAGCCATTAAGGAGCCCCCCAGCTTTGAAAACCCAGATATTGGTGCTTCTCTCTCTGGTAACTATTTACTTATAGCTTTGGTCAGACAGCTAGAAGCCTGTCTGTTGATTTGTGTTATTTGCTCTATTTATATTTTCTCTGTTTGTAACTTCTGTTTGTATTTGCTCTGAAGTTCAGGATGCTGACTTTTCCCTTTGAACTTAGTGAATGATACATGTATGTTTAATTAAAGTGAGATTATAAACCCCTTAAAGTTGTTTTCCTTAGAAAAGCAGATCAAAGAATCTGTGCTAGCAACCCTCCTGTGTGCTAGTGTTATTGGCCTTACACAGCCAAAGAAGCTACAAGTAACATTGTTGTTACATAGCTTCTGAATAAAAGCTTGTTGAATTGAATTGAATTGCTATAACATTTGTTTGTCAACAGGTTTCACTGAAAGTGTGGTTGGTCAATTAATCAACAAGTATAAATTACTGATACTAATGACATGTACTAGATAAATAAATACAAAATATTTGCAAAGTAAATACAATTTTCCCAACAGTTTTTATTAAATAGTGAGTTTTTATCTCAGCAGCTGGGATCTTTGTGTTGATTGAATACTAGACTATTATATTCATTTGTTTTTGTATGTTGCATACCTAATCTGTGCCACTGATCAATGTGTTTTTAACCAGCATCAAAGTGTTTTGAGTTTTGATTTGTAGCATAGTTTGGTATCTAGCACTTCTAAGCCCCCTCAATTTTGTCTTTTTTTCATTATTTCCCTTAAGATTCTTGGTATTTTTTTTGCCTCCATGTAAATTTCATTATCATACTTCTATAATGTGCTCTTTTGGTATTTTGATTGTGATGGCATTAAAAAAGTAGATTAGATACTATTGCCATTTTTATTACTAGGGCCCAGTCTTCCCATGAGCAATTAATATTTCTCTAGTTATTTAGTTCTCCCTTTATCTGTGTGAAGAGCATTTTATAATTGAGTTCTTACAGTTCTAGGGGTGTTTTGGAAGGTAGACTCCCAAGTATTTTATACTATCAGCAATTATTTCAAATAGAATTTCTCTTCTGATCTCCTCCTGCTGAATCTGACTGGTATTATATAAAAATGCTAATGATTTGTGCAGATTGGTCTATATCCTGCAAATTTACTGATGCTATTAGTTCAATTAATTTTTAGTTCACTCTTCAGAGCTCTTTAAGTAACCATCATACCATCTGCAAAAAGGGATTATTTTGTTCTTTCCTTATGCTTATTCCTTCAATTGCTTTGTTTTGTCTTATTGCTCTATCTAGGATTTTAGTACTATGTCAAATAGAAGTGATAATATACATTTTTGTTTCACCTTGATTTTATGGGAAAGGATCCTAATTTATCTTTCTTACATATAATGCTATCAGCTTTAGAAATATACTAATTATCATTTTAAGGAAAGGTCCATTTAGTCCTATGTTTTCTAGCTTTTTTTCTGGATCTATTGATATAATTGTATCAATTTCTAGTACAGGGTTAGCAGACCACAAAAAAACCCTGGGATTTGTAGATTTTTTTACAGATTGGGAAAAGAGGAAACTTAAGTAGAGATCAGCCCTCAGACAGGAAGGCAGCAGAGGTTACACTGGGAATTCTGTCTAGGAGAAAGAGAAGGGAGAAATAGCAATAGTTCCATGGCAGATGCAAGACTGCAGCAGCAGTTAATCATTACTGATTGTCTCCATTGCTATTTATTTATTTGTTTGTTTGTTTGTTTATTTAGGGAGGGGGAAGGCAGGGCAGTTGGGGTTAAGTGACTTGCCCAAGGTCACACAGCTAGTAAGTGTGTCAAGTGTCTGAGGTCACATTTGAACTCAGGTCCTCCTGACTCCAGGACTGGTACTCTACTCACTGCGCCACCTAGCTGTCTCTCCATTGCTTTTTAAAGACTAAGCAATCAACAAAACAATCAAGCCCTTATTTGTAGTGTTTTCCAATTTACTGAAAATTTAACATTCTGCTCTTGAGATCCGATATGAAGTGGCTCCTCCTGCACACCCCTGAAGGTGTGACAATTGACATACCAGTGTGCTCCCAAACTGAGTCTGCCATGTCCCCTCCTGACTCACCCAGGAAGGGAATGGGCTTGCCCAGGTACTATCCTTCAATCTCTTTTTCTGGGGACCCCCTGTGTCGCCCTAAATTATCTAGAAGTGCAGGGCTCCAGAAATCTCCATTTGGCCTTTTACTATGTAACATTTTTATTTGGATAAAGTCAGGTATAACATACTTGTCAAATTTGCAGTTGACCACAAAGTTGGAAGGCATAGCTAATATATTGGATGAATCAGGATTCAAAAGGCTGAACGTCAAGACTAATTTAATAAAACAAAACTTAACAAGCATAAATGTTTCAAATACTTGAAAAACCAATTGTGGTCCCAGAAACAAATAAGGAAGTGTACCTGACCACAAAGAAGCAAGGAAACTGCCGGAGCAGACTATTTTAAACATTGTCAGATACTATTACTATGCCATGGGTTTGTCTTTAATTGTTTTTCTTTGTCATAAGGAAGGTTTCAACCTGAAATAGTAACGGATGCCTTTTCTCCCAAAAATGACTGATATAAAAATAAAAGGTATAAATAAAATATTTTAAGTAAAATTTAAAAATTATCTTTAACTTGGGTTAAGAAAGAAAATAAACCAGTTTGGGATAGAAAATAGAAGCTTATTGGAATCATATCAAAGTGAAACATTCCCTTAGCACCCTCAGAGAAGCTTGGAGCTGAAGGGCAGGAGTTATGAGACCCAAGTGTACAAAAAGGTTTCAAAGAGTAGAGGCATACTGACCTCAAGGTTTAGTCTTTAATTGTAACACATCCAACCAGGTGAGGGATTCTACATCTGCCAATTGCTGAAGAGATAGGTGGCATAGAGTGCTGGCCTTAGAGTCAGGCAGACCTGAGTTCAGATGCAGCCTCAGACACTTAGTAGCTGGGTGACCCTGGGCAAGTCACTTAACCCCATTTGCTTCAGTTTCCTCATCTATGAAATGAGCTAGAGATGAAACTGGCAAACCATTCCACTATCTTTGCCAAGAAAACCCCAAGTGGGGTCACAAGTCGCTGAAACGGCTGAACGACAGAGATGGTCCCCAGTGGAAGACAATGTGTGCCATCTGCTGGAGAGTTGTTGATCTATGGTAGGAGCAAAGTTATTCAACTGCTCTTTTAGGACAGACAGTCCTTCAGGAGTGAACAAGGCTTGTTAAGAATGATTACCACTCTCTGGGAGCTGAAAGAAGCTGCAGGAAATAATGATCAGAAAAAAATGCGGGAAGAAGCACACCTTGTTTTTCTCCCTTGCTGGCTCTCTTGCCTGGAAGTCAGAAATTCATACATGTCACTGAAGGAGGAGCAAGACTTGAGTTTCTACAGAGGGCTGCCATTGTCAGGGCTCCTATTTGTCTGTTGGTGGTGGTTGGTCAGCAGTTGCTGCTAATGGTGATAAGAAAAGTGGGTCATCTTTCCACAGTGATTTCTCTCTTCAGTGATGGCTGTGGAAAGCCATGGATGTGGATGATTGAACGGAAAACAAGTCCATTGGTTTGGAGGCACTACTATTTCCAAAACTCCTTAGCTCACAGTCCTGAGCTATCTCCATCTGGGTCTGAAGGGACATGGTAATCATGGTGGTGGTTTGACTTTCCTGGCACATACTACCTTCAAAGTCAACCTGGGATCCTTGTGCAAGTAGAGAACCTTTGGCCCAAGGGTTATAAACAGGTTTTTCAGAATAACACCATGATGTTGAAAGGACTCAAAGCTCGCCTGAGAATATTGCAACTATTTTAGCTGGATTCTGATCAAGGCCTTTACTCTCTAGCTTGGCCTCACTTGGTACTTTACGGGCCTTGTGGTTTGAATTACAAAAAAGTTGGAAAGAAAGGATACTTTTATCTTCTCTTTACCCATCTTTATTTTTTTAAACCCTTTCTCTTGCTATTGTATACCAGACCCTTATCTAGAACTATATAATAATGGGGAGAGTGGACATCCTTTTTTCACTTCTGTATTTATTGGAAAAGATTCTAGTGTATCCCCATTGCGTATGATGCTTACTTTTGAGTTTAGATAAATGTTTTTTATGATATTTAAGAAAGATACCTCTGTGCCTATACTTGGTAGATTTTTTAGCATAAAAGAGTATTTTCCTTCATCAAAGGTTTTTTTTTCTGCATCTAATAAGATGATCATATGGCTCTAGATGTTTTGGTTTTTAGTATGATTAATTAGAGTGATTGTTTTCCTAATGTTGAATAATCTATATATCTGGTATAAATTTCCACTTGACCACAATGAATGGTTTTTTGGATAAATCACTATAATCTGTTTAAAAGACTTTTGTTTAAAATTTTGTTTAAAATGTTCGTTAATGGTATCAGCCTATACTTTTCTTTCTGTTTTATCTTTCCCCAGCTTAAGTATTAAGAGTAAATTGGTCTAACAAAAGCATTTTGGTAGGGTTCTTTCTGAGTTTTTGAGAATAATTTGTGAAATATGGGTAATAACTGTTCCTCAAACGTTTGATGGCTTTCTTCTGTGAATCCATCAGGTGCAGGAGGATTTTTTCCCTTTGGTAGTTCCTTTACAGTGTCAATGGAATCAAATTGGCCTCTAACCTGTGGATGGCAGGAGCCAAACAGAGCAGGCTAGAGACAGGACTGTAGGGAGTCAAAGAGAAGTTTGATTTCAAAGTAAGGCAAATGGCTTGCAAGCAAGGAGGCAGATTAAACATATGGCCCTGCCCGGCTCCGCTCCTAGTTGGGGGGATCTGAGGCAGTGTGGAGAGATCTCAAAACTTATACCAGTGACTATGCAGTGAACTGTAGCTCTAACAGAGGGATAACAGGAACAATGAGACAAGTTTGATTCATAGCAGGGCTTCATGACCAGAACATGGGTACTTGTCCAAGCTCAGAGAACACCTGGTACTGGTCAAAGTAATACAATAATTACGTGATTTTGCCAGTGTACTCCCAGCAATACAATAATTATGTGATATTCCCATTTGTTCTCTTCCATCACCTCCCATCCCTTCTTCTCATATGTTACCTCTTTTCTTTTAGGGCTTTATTAGTTCCCCTCTTCTGTTTTTATTTGGTTATATATTTCTTCTCCCCCTTTTTTCCTTTCAGTCAGAAGGTTCCCCCTTTTCCCCTTCATCCAGGTCATGCCTGCTAACCATGAGTGTCCCTCTTTGTTCTGCTCTGGAGACTCTTCTCTCTCTATACTAGTTTAATGGATGATCCCCTCAGCACCTATGGATTTAATTAACATTTCTGTGCTGATGACTCTCAAATCTACCTTTCCTGCCCAATCTCTCTGCTGACCTCCAATCTCCTATCTCCAATTGCATTGCAGGCATCTCGAACTGGATTTTCAATAGACATCTTAAACTCAACATGTCCAAAACAGAACTCATTAGCTTTCCCCCAAAACTTCCTCATTGCTACCCCTTCCCTATTACTGTTGAAGGCAACACCAGCTTCTCAGTCTCTTAGGCTTGTAACCTAGAAGTCATCCTGAATTCCTCTAACTCCTCATATCTAACCTGTTGCCGAACCCTGTCGTTACCTTTGCTACTAGGCGTCCTTTTCTCCTCTAACATTGCCCACTCTGGTGCAGGCCCTCATCACCTCATGCTTGGATTACTGAAATAGCCTGTTGGTGGGTGTGCCTGTTGGTGGGTCTCTCATCACTTTGATCCACAGTCCATGCAGATACCAAAGTGTATTTCCTAAAACATAGGTCTGCTTAGGTCACCTTAATCAATAAACTCCAATGGCTTCCTATTGCCTCCAAGAGCAAAAGCAAAATGTTCTGTTTGGCATTTAAAGCCCTTTATAACCTAGCCCCTCCTACCATTCCAGTCTTCTTACACCTCATTTCCCTCCACATATTCTTTGATCTGGGGACATTGGCCTCCTAGCTGTTCCACAAACAAGACATTTCATCTCTCAGCTCTGAACAGTCTCTCTGACTGTCCCTCCTGCCTGAAATGCTCTCCTTCCTCCACTCTGACTCCTGACTTTCTTGGCTTCCTTTAAGTCTCAACTAAAATCCATCTGATTCAGGAACTCTTCCCCAACTCCTTTTACTTCCAGTCCTTTCCTTCTTTTATTTCCTATTTATTCTGTATATAGCTTACCTTGTATATATTTGTTTGCCTGTTGTCTCTTGAATTAGATTGCAAACTCCTTGAGGGCAGGGATTGTCTTTTGCCTCTTTTTGAATCCCCAGTGCTTAGCACAGTGACTGGAACATAGTAAGTGCTTAATAAGGGTTGCTTGATTGATTCTGAGTATACATACTGTATTCGAAATTCATTTCTTTTGCTTGCATTGTGAGCATATTTTCTTTTAATGTTCTTATTTTTCCGCTTCTGTTCTTTTAGACTTTCACTTCCGTGTGCTGGGCCATTGCCAATCATCCTGACTTATGCCTTGCCAGTGGACTCCAATGACTCTGGAGGAAAGAGTGAGGTTAATGATTCTGCACAGCTCTGCCTCACTTAAATCCAATTCATTTGCAAGTCAAGACATCACCTTCTTGATGTCAATGCTCCTCTTCAAGAAGGAAGGACCATCACCACCAACAAAACAACTCTCTCATGTTAAATGAGGCAACTGAAGCCCAGAGACAGAGCTATAACAAAGAACTTTTGCACCTAGGCAAATAGCTGAAATGTGCCTTCTTTGGGGCTGGGCAGGGCATATGTGTATGTTTTGATAGTTCACCCTGTGGCATGGAGACAGAAACTTAAGTCTTGGGACTGTATGAGAAACCCTTGTGATTTCCTATTTTAAGTATTAATGCTTGTTAACTAGGTGTTATTTCTAAGATGCAAGTGTGGTGCAGAGGGGAATTTGGAATCACATGGCCTAAACATGAATTCTAGTTCTGTTAACTGCGTGACCTTGGAAAGTCAGTTAACGTTTCTAGGCTTCAGTTCCATCATCTGTTAAATAAGGGGTTTGGACTGGGTGACCTTTCCAAGTCTAGATCTTGGATGTCAGTAACCTTTAAATTCAGCTTTTGAGGCAAACACCTGGCAAAGTCAGGTGTCAAACCACGTCCACTGGAGCCTTCCCAAGAAGCTGGCCAGGAAGGTAGGTTGCAATCGGTCCATGCACGCACGGAACGTGACCAGGTCCCTTTCACCGGAAGGTTTCCCCGCCCCAGACTTTTTTTAAAACGTCTAGAAGGCATTACAAGAACAAGAGGTCTGTGGGTGGGAAAGCTGAGCGGAGACTCAGAAGTGAAAGCCGAGGGCATTTTCTGGGATAAAAGATGGCCAGCACAATTGCCCCGTGGGCTGCAGGGCCCCCACTGAGAGCCGCTCCCACTCGGCAGCTCCGCCCAATGCAGAGAACAATGCAATCTGAGGACACGCTCCGAAGGTTTTCTCCGCTGCGGACTGACGGGGCGGGGCAGGGCGGGGCGGCTGCGCTGGTGATGAGCGGAGCTTTCTGGGAAATGTAGTGCCTCGGTCTTCTCGCCTCCCGGACTAGCTGTTACCTCTCCGGGCTGGAGAGGGAAGGGCAATGCTCGAGACTACAAATCCCACCACGCACTGCGCTCCCGGCTGTGGTGGGAGCGCGGTGAGCGGAGGGAGGGGTTGGAAACACGGCTTCTGCGGAACGAGGAGCGGAGGAGGGCAGACATGGCTGCGGACTGTGTTGGCCGCGACGGCTGCGGCTCCTCCAGCGGAGGGGGGTTCAGGTTCCCGGAATACGAGCTCCCGGAGCTGAACACGAAGCCCTTCCTCGTGCGGGCTGTGGGGAACCTGTGGAAGGAGAGCCTTCTCGGAGTCCGTGACTTCTCCCTGGAGCCGCCGGCGCCCAGCAGCCCGGACGGGACCGGAGCTGGAGCCGGAGGCGGCGAGGAAGATGCGGCAGTGGCCGAGGACCTGGGCTGCAGCCTGGAGACCGCAGCCGAGCTGAGCCTCGTGTGTGGGTGAGTGCTCGGCGGCCCTGCCTCGGCTGCTGGGCCAGGGGCGGGGGTGGCCCGGGAGGAGCGTCTTCGTCTGAACTCCTGCTTTGCCCAGACCCCATCCCCACCTCCCTCTTTAGGACTCTTCTCAGATGCCTGCAAATGAAATAGGCCATTGAGGACCCCTGGGGGGGAGGAGGGGGCTAGCTTGAGGTAGGGAAGAAGGACAGGGGGAGGGGGTTACTCCAAAGAGACTCTGGCGACCTATCATCCCTTTGTTACTTAGGAAGGTGCATATCATGAAAGAGTAGGAAAAGCTGATAAAGGAAACCCTTGATGTACAAATCCGGGGTGGAGTTGGTGGGTAATGGAAAGACCGCTGGAATTGGAATCAAATCAGTCAGCCTTTATTTAGCGCCTGCTGTGTGCCGGGCAATTGTTTTCAGCGGGGGGTTGCAAAAAGAGGCGAAAGACACTTCCTGCCCTCCGTGAGCTTACAGCCTATTGGGGGAGACAAATCAGTAGACCTGGGTTTAGATCTCAGTTCCTGGGTGACCCTGGGCAAGTCATTTTACCTCTCTGGGCCTCAGCTGCCTCTGTTAAAATGAGAAGATTGCATTTAAGTTCCCTTCTGGCCATGATCCTGTCATCTCTGAATCCTACAATCTGTGACATTGTATCACAAATACCCGTTTGGGAGTTTCTTTGTGGTTGAGGTGCTGCTTAGTATCTTCTCACCAATGATACCTTTGGTCAGTTTTCCTCACATGCCTGCAAGAAAAGAACCTTTCTGAGATAGAAAAAGACTTGTTGATCTCATTTTGCCACTTAACAGTATTGGAAGAATAGAAATAGTCATATTCTCATGTTCAAATCTGGCCTCAGGCACTTAGCAGCAATGTGACCCAGGGCAAGTCATTTAACTACTTTGCCTCAGTTTCTTCATCTACAAAATGGGGATAATAATAGCGCCTATCTAAAGGATTGTCATGAGGATCAGATAACTGTTGTGAAGTGCTTAGCACATTTCCTGGCATACTGTAAGTCCCATATAGATGTTATTATTTTCTTAATGAAGGTTTGTTGAATGGATACCAGTTACATCTAGTGTTAATTTCACAGTAACTGTACCAAAAATATTTCATTGGATGTTTTCTTTTGTGAAGTCACAGTTTTTTACATTGCTTTTTAATTGTTCAAGACATTGTCACCCTAATAGACCAGGATGGTTATCTCATTGGTAAAATAAAATACATATTTAAGTTATTGCATTTCTATCTTTAGCCTGGATAAGTTGAAGTCCTGTGAAGAGGAGGATGATCCAGAAGTCATTCCTGAAGACACCAACCTAGTGACTTTGGGGTACGGTTGACTTTGATTTTTAAAAGTTCATTTTCCATGTAGTAAAGATACTTATTACACACAACACTGTAATACTTTTTTAGTACAAGCCAGATTCCATCCAAGAAGTATAATTTATTTCAAAATATTTATATGATAAGATTTCTAAGCATCAGCCTCTTGTTTCAGACTATTTCTATTAATGGTACAGGTACCACCTGGGCTAAAAAAAAAAAAATCAGCCTTGACTTTTCTAGTCCCTTGAGATCGATATCCAATCTGTCACCAAGTCTTTTTGAGTCTTTTTCGTAATGTCTCATCTCTTTCTTTCCATTCCTACTGCCAGAATCCTAATTCAACCCTTGGTGTTGTGCCAAGGAGAGATACCTCTTTGTTATTTTGGAAAGTTCACTTCAGTAAAGAAATCAAAAGATGTCTGTCAGAATGAAAATTTTGAATTTTCAGCAAGTACACCAAGTAGTTTGATGTCTCTCCCTTCCCCCCATTTCATTCATAATTGCATGGAGCTGTCAGATTAATTTTTACAATGTTACTTCCATCTTGTCACTTCCTTACTCAAAAAACTTCTAGGGGTTCCCATTACCTTGAGGACAAAATCCAGATAACTTAGTCTGACGGTATTAAAAACTCTACATACTCTGGCTCCAATTTCCTTTCTGGGCTTATTTCCCACTATTCCTCCCTGCTTTAATTGATCTATTCATAATTCTCTCAAAGTGCCATTTCTCTATATTGCCATTTCTTCTTTGCTTACACTGTACCTATTGGAATATACTCCTCTCTCTCTTATCCAAACTACTCATTTTTAAGGTCCTGCAGTATAATCTCCTTTATACCTTCCCAGCACACAATGACCTCTCCCTCACCAGAAGTGTTCTTATGGCTTGCAGTCTGGAATTGTACTCTGTCTTTTATCATCATTTAACTCCTAAGATTGCTAGCTTACTGAGAAGATTTTTTGTCAGGCCTTTGTATCTTTCCTACCCTGCCTCCCACTCAATACTCTGCAGCAGTAGAGTATTGTTTGATTAATTAGTTGGACCTTCGGAATTCCTAGGAAAAGTATTTGACCTAATACACTGAAGGCTGGCAAGGAAATGAAGATGAATTAAACTTAATAATTATTCAGTTGTCACTAAAAGGTTGCTTGACTCTTTGCTATTTTCCTTCTTCCTATGGCAGAGTCTGTCCATATTAGACCTCCCTGAGATTCCCTCCCCCCCATTCCATTCTGTGGGTCTTCCTAGGTAAAGCTATGCCTTTAATAAATTGTAGTGAAGTGAGTTTGATAAGAGGAGTTAGTCCATATTTCTTTTCCCCAGACTGGGTCTTGAAAGATTTTGTTTTATGTTGAAAATGTTGCAAATATATATAAGCAGAGGAACAATTAAAAGGTGGACAAAAGTATTAAGCTTTACATGCTTCCCAGTACCAAAGATAGTGCTTTTGTTCCCCTTTGCCCCCATACCTACCCAGATACCTCTTAGAGAATTGAATAGAGTTTTCTGACTCCAAATACAGAAATTATTCTCCTTACCCATACTTCTAAGGGTAGGCGATCAGTTTCACAGAGAAGACAACTTGACAGAGCAGCCTGCACACATTCTGAGCTGACAAGTAAATGAGAAAAATTCATTCCAACTCCTAGAAAAAAGTAAGTAACTTCACCCTAAGGGAAAGCATTTAAATTACTGGCCTGGTGTCACTTGATAAAAATAACATACTATTGGTTGCAAAAGGAGTTTTTGCCACTGTCTAGTTCTGTGACCTTAGGAAAATTGCTCCCCCTTCCTGGGCTTCAGTTTTCTTAGCTGTAAAACTCTTGTAAGAGTTAGTAGATGATGTCTTAAGTTTTTTCTGGTTTTACGTTTCTGTGATGCTTTATGAACTTAGCCAAAGAGAAATTGAGATTAGAATAGTACATATACGTTAGACTTCATTCAGATCATGGGTAGTGGCTTTTTTTTTTCTCGCAGACTTAGGAATAATTTAAATTAGATCTAGTAGTTCCTACATGAATAATGTAATTTAGTGTAATTTTTTAAAATTAATTTTAATTTTAAATCAAATTTAATTAAATTTCAATCTCTGAATTCTTCTACCACTCATAGAGAAAAAAGAAAAACAAAACCTGTTAACAAGCAAGCAAAACATTCCCTCATTGTCATGTCTCTCAAAAAATATGCCTCCATCTCTACTGAGGGCATCACGTGCTCTCAGTTGAGAAGTAGGTGGCATAGTTTATGGATCCTTTGGAATTGTAATTGGTCATTTTATTGATCAGGGTTCCTAAATCTTTCAAAGTTGTATCATAGCTATTTTATAAATTCTTTTTCTCGTCCTCCACTGTGCAGCGAAGAACATTCATACAAATCAGTTCATACAAATCTTCACAGGTTTTTTCTGAAACCATTCCCTTTATCATTTCTTACAGAATAATAGTGTTCCATCACGTTCATATATCATAACTTGTTCAGCTGTTCCCCATTTGATGGTCACTCCTACAGTTTCCAATTCCTTGCTGCCACCAAGAGAGCTGCCATAAATATTTTTGTGCTTATGAATCCTTTTCCTTTGAACTCTGGGAAATAGACCTCATTGTGGTATAGCTGAATCAAAGGTTATGCAAAGTTTAATTACTTTTGGGTCATTGTCCTCAGGATGGTTGTACTAGTTTACAGCTTCACCAGCAGTACATTGAAATAATCTGTTTTACCTACAGCTCTTCCAGCATTTGTCATTTTCCGTTTTTGTCAGTCTCACCAATCTAATAGGAGTGTGTTACTACCTCAGAGTTGTTTTAAGTTGCGTTTATTAGTTTAATTATTAGTTAAAGCATTTTTTCACAGATATCGATACCTTGTATTTCTTCCTCTAAAAACTGCTTGCTTCATATCCTTTAAGCATTTATCAATTGGGGAATGGTTCTTTTTCTTAAAAATTTGACTCAGTTGCCTAGATATCTTAGAAATGAGATATTTTCCAGAGAAACTTCGTTCAAATGTTCCCTCCCCCCTTCCATTTCCTGCTTTTTAAGCTAATTTTAACTGCATTGGAAAAACTTTTTAATTTTTTGTAATCAAAATTGTCCATTTTACCTTCTTCGAAGTTATCTCTTCTTCAGTCTTGAACTCTTCCCCTATCCATAAATCTGACAGATAATTTCTATGTTCCTCTGATTTGTTTATGATATTACCCTTTATGTCTAAATCATGTATCTGTTCGGCGCTCCTCTTGCAATATGGTATGACATGTTGGTCTCTACCTAGTTTCTTACAGTTTTTGTCACCTAATGAGTTGTTGCCCTAGTAACTGGAATCTTTGGGTCTATCAAAGGCTAGATCCCTGAGCTAATTTGGTTCTGTATGTTGTGTACCTAATAATGTCCCACTTATCAACCTCTCTGTTTCTTACCCAGTACCAAATTGTTTTGGTTTTAACTTTATAGTATAGTTTGAGATCTGGTACTGCTAGGGTCTTCTTCCTTCCCACTTTTTTCATTAATTTCCTTGATATTCCTGACGTTTTGTTTTTCAGATGAATTTTGTTATTATTTTTTCTAGCTCTATTAAATAAAACAACGGTAGTTTGATATGGCAATGATAAATAGTGTTTTTGTGCTTTTTTTTTTTAAATGTTTTCCCATCTAGGTATTTAACCCAGTCAGCTTCATTGAGTACGCTAGGAAGAATTAAGTAAAAATTTCCAGTTTTCAATGTGATCAACAAATTCCCAACATAGGCATTAAATTACTTGTTTGTAGAAAATCTTCATGTTGTTTTACACATAATTTTAAAATCATAAATATCTTTGATATTTTAGTGGAGAAGTTTTTTAAGTTTTATTTTTCCAAAACTCCACTAGACTTAGGAAGAGGGCCTTGGAGCATCGAGAAGAAACCATAACAGTAGATCGTATCTGCAGACAAGAAACCTTTGCCTATGAGATGGTAAGATTCCTTCTTTTTCTCTCACAGCTCATGGAATAATTTCCTCTTGCTTAGTGGCTGAGCTTTAGTGAAGCCTTTTTATTGTATATGCTTAACTCACAATTCCCAGGCAGTTTTTTAGAATGTATAGAAGGCAGTGGGGGGGGGCGGTGGCAGGGAGAGGGAGATTGCATATGACTAATGCCCTTACCCTGCTCAGGCTTTGCTTTTGCCCCTGCTCTTAGTGCTTTACACTTTCCCCTTTCCTTGGTTCTGTTCTTAATACTGACTATCTATTTCTAGCCCTGCTTCTGGTTCCTTTACTTTTTCCTGCATGAACCTGGCCTTGTATTCCTGCTTCATCTCTCAGGGCACGTCCCCACTCTTACTATAAGAAAACTATGAATTTTTAGACAGATGGAAAATGAGATTTTATAACATCTTTATAAATTTATAGGGTCATCTACTTTCTCTTCTATCCTTTTTAAACTGTTTTGTCAATAAACCACAATTTTTAAAGTAATGCATTTAATCATGACCATGATCATTCGTTCATGAAATATAAAGCAGCTTTTTGAATTCTAGAAGCTTACTTGGATGTTGTTTATTTTTTCCATTCTTCTTCCCCATCAGGAGTCACATGCCATAGGAAAGAAGCCATCAAATCTGACAGACTTAGTTGATGAAGGAGAACTTATCTTAACTCTGAATATCTTCTATCCTGTTATATTTAGTAAGGTCAGTTCTGAAACCTAATAAAATTTCTTAACTGTTTTATCATGATTTGTTTCCTATAATAACCAATCAACAAACATTATGAAGCACTTACTATTTGCCAGGTAGTCTACAAGGTACTGGGGATACAAAGACCAAAAAAAAAAAAAAGAAATTATCATTGCTTTCAGAAAGCTTCCATTCTATCAAGGGAGATAACATGTCTGTACATACATATATAGGCATATACACGTGTATGTATGTATAAACATATACAGAATAAAGATACAGGGTAATTAGGGGAGGGAGGACACTGTCATTTAAGGGGATCAGGAAAGGCTTCATGTAGATGGTATTGCTCAAATTGAGTCTTGAGGAAAGCAGAGGATTCTGTATAATGGAGGGCAAGGAGGGTGAACATTCCAGGCGGGGGCGTGAGGGTGAGGGGCAGTGGTACATTGAATGATAAAAGATATCTGTTATACCTACCTTGGAGGTGTTTTAAGAACAGAATGATGTAATAAATGCAAAAGCATGTTTAAAAAAAGGTAAAAGTATAGATATATTTAAAGTGGCAGTGGTAGCAGTATTGTTATAAACATCCATTTAAATACAGGTGATCTCTGGCTTATGAGTATCCACTTACTACCCATGATAAAAAAAAATCTCATTTATATAAGGTTTCCAAAATGTTTTCCTCACAACAACCCTGTGAGATAAATAGATGAGCATCTCCATTTTGCAAAGAACAAAAAAAGGTTTAAAGAGATTAAGTGTCTTGCATAAGGTCAACTCATTTAGCTGCAACAAAAGTGTTGGAAATGAGATTTGAACATGGGTCTCTCTTTACTTTTCTTTCAAGTCCAACATACCATGCCTGTGAAGAGAGGTCCCTAATACTGGCGCAGGCACATTTCCCCTTTCGATGCTGACTTTTGTCTTGCTATTTGATTTGTAGCATAAAGAACGCAAACCCTATCAAACCCTATTGGTGTTGGGCAGTCAAAAGCTCACAGAGCTCAGAGATTCATTTTGCTGTGCCAGTGACCTTCAGATTGGAGGAGAGTTCAGCAGCACACCTGACCAGGCACCAGAACACACCAGCAAGGTAAAGTGATATTTGACAAAAACTAGGCACTTGATTTAAGTAATACATATAGAATTGTGGTTTATAATGTTGGACAAATGTTCTGTCAGTTGCCCTATATGGACAGGCTTGAGTGTTTCATAGAAAATGCAAATGCTGTGGAATACAAACACTAGGCTCTTGAGAAATGAGCAAAATTTGGAAACCGTCAGTAAAATAAAGGAAATGAGCTTTGTCTGTTGTTACTTGCTTTTAGAGGAGGAGAAGGAATGAACTTGACATTCTTTGTTAGGGATACTGCACCAGTTTATGAATCAGAAGACCAGCTCTAGTCCCAGTTCTGCCACTTATCATACACATAATACATGTGATCTTTAGAAAGTCACTTAAACTTTTGAATCTTCAGTTTCTGTATTAGCAAGGCAGTAATCACAATAAAGATAATTGTCAATATGCCTGTGTAGTTTGGTATTACAAAATATAAGAAACTCTCCACATAGAAGGTAGAAGTAAACCATTTATTCAGACACCAGAGAACCAGATCCCAAAACCAATAAGCCCAATCCATCATAGCAGCAAGGAATTCAATACACAATATCACAGCAGAGAACCACTCCTTCTCAAAGCCATCTGCCCCCCTTCTGGGGCCTTTGACACCAACAAAGACACTCACAGCACAGCCTGCACGGCTGCTCTTTCCCTCAGCTCTAACTGCTCTCTCAGCATTTCCTGTGACACACTTTTCTTTTCCTCTCAGCAAGCTCTTCCCACCACGTGTGATTTAGGCTTCCTGTGACGTAAGCAGGTCATATGGCCTATTAACGAGTGGGACAGATCTTCAGATTTAAATTACCATTACGATTTCCCTATCAGCAAATTGAGATATTAATACGTGTCCTATCTGGTTACCTAACTTTATGACATTTGGGTGCCAGTGTCATAGGTCTAGAGCTAGAAGGGATCGGAGGCCCCTCATTTAACAGATGAGGAACCTCAAACAGAGAGGGTGAATAACTTGCCCAAGGTCACAAAGAGAGTGAGTTTCAGAGCTGTGCTTTGAAGCTAGGTCATCTGCTGCATCTTTGCAGTACCACTGCGTAACTTCTACCTCAGTAATGTATATTTAAGTACTTTGAAAAACATGAATCATTATATAAATGTAAGATATTTTTGCTACCATGAAAAACACAAGTTGAAACTGTAAAGGAATGACTTTTTTTTTTAAATCTCAGAGTCTCTCTGACTTTTGTCTTTTTTACTTCGCATTTCCAATTAGTTATCAAGTTCTAATCTGTCTAATTCCACAGTTGGTATCATATCCATATTTTTTTTTCTGTTCCCATTGCTCTTTCTTAGTTCACTCCCTCTTGGAGTAGCCCCATAACTGTTTTCCTTATTTCCAGTTCCTTCTGCAGTTCATCTAGGAAGAAGCTTAGTCCCACTCATCTTTCTCACACAGCTGTGATCTCACTCCCTTTCTTGTACTACATATACATCCTTTGCCCAGAGTTGGAAATCATAAAGAGAATCAACCATAAGGACTATCTAGTCCCACCCATTTTTTTGCAGATGAGGAGACAGAGGCCCAGAGAGCATTAGTATCTTTTAGTGCCCAGTTTAGGAGCACCTCTAGGAAGCTTGGATTGTTCATAATACTTTGTATGTCTTCTGTGTACTTGTCATTTGATGTTTTATAATTATTTATACTCCTGTTTTAACCACCACAATAGATTATGAACTCTTTGAGGACAGTTGCTTAGATGTACATCTGTCTCTCCTAGTGCATTGCTTTTAATGTTTGGCCGATACTTGCTGTTTAAAAGAAAGGAACTGCCAAATTTCACAAAGTTGTATTCCTCTTTTCTCTCATTATTCCCTTCCCTGCCAATTAAATTAACTTTTAACTACATCATCAATATCATGTCGGAGTGTCAGTGTCCTGTTTTCTTCACATGATCTTATAGTGTTTTATGGCTAGTCAAGTGGAGCTATTAGTGTGTTACAAAGGGAACTCATTGCTCATTGTAGATACAGTAGAGCACTAGGTCTGGCATAACATCGTGATAAATATGTATTAAAGAGGCAATAAGAATGAACAATTTGTTGCTTATCTTTGAAAATGGCAAAATTCATTAGTGAGAAGATTATTTCTATTTTATTTTTTCAATACATTATTGTTGTATTTAGAAATGGACAGAAGTTGTAAATAAGGTAGGGAAAGTTTCTGTTAAATTTAAGAATTTACTTATCTCTTCCAAGACTTCAACTCAGGGTTTTTTCTTAGAATTTCAATAGGCAGCTATGTCAAATAAAGCATTTTAAATTTATTGAAATGATTTAAGAGGACATTTTGCCAATTTAATTAATGCCTTTACATCTAATTCCTCATCCCAATGTGGAATGGCCTTGAGTTCACAGGGGCTGTGCCAGAACATCAATAGACTTTGGGTAAAACAAGACCTACCAAGCTGGAAAGGCTTGGAATACATGTAGTTTTGAAACCCAAGGAGCAGTCTAGCTAAGTTATGGGAGGGAGTACCACCGGACAGTAGCCCCTA
Source organism: Phalanger gymnotis (assembly GCA_028646595.1). NCBI lineage: Eukaryota > Metazoa > Chordata > Mammalia > Diprotodontia > Phalangeridae > Phalanger > Phalanger gymnotis. Next base: position 293,222,987 of record CM053624.1, read on the forward strand.
AATGAAAACTGTTTTAGCTACAATAGTTCATGAAACTATTTCGCTTGGAGCAGTTGAGACCTGGAAGAGTGCCCACATCAATTAAATCACAAATCTTTTGAAGTATTTAAGTAGTGAACTAGCTATCAATAGATTATCCTTTTTTGTTATTTTATCCAAAATTGTTTGTTAAAACTTCTCAATTTGATTCTTTTCTTAGATTACTACTAGCTAGAAAGAATAGTCATAGCTAGGAAGAGAAGAGCCAGGAACAGAGGTGAGAGCAGTAGTACTTCATGGATGCATGCACGAATACTCATTCCCTGCAGTAATACAGCTCATGACCCATTCATACCCCTCTCATCCAATGAAGTTTTTATCCATGTCCTTTCTTAAATCCTCCATTGAGGACATATACCCAATGTGCTAGCAGTCTTCTGGACTTTTGAAAAAATGTTGCTGGCAAAAGTTTAGCATTTGAATTCTGTCATTCTTTACTCTCATGTGATTGACCCACTTTTCCAACTGTAGATCTCCTGGGTGATATCTTTTATGCTCTCACTTATGTGCAGATTATCATTGGTTGTTATGCTGCATCCTACTGATATCTTTCCATTTCTCTTTAGATCACCTGAGATTTGGGGTTTTTTGGAGACTGTGGTTTTCCATAATTCAAGGCCATATGATATCACTAGGGGAATACTGATGTTAAAAAGATGGATTTTTATGTTGTGGATCATCTGGGATTGTTGAAAATGCTATGTAGTTTACCATGTGTAATCTAGTTAGCTCTTTTCCTGTACTATTATGGCCCAGCTAAATATCTGTCTGTATTTTCTGTCTAAAAGGAAGCCATATACTGATAGATTAATTTAGTGGACTTCTAATTCAGGTGTATATTATACTAACCTAAATAACTTGAGATATGATAATTCCTCATGGGTAGGCTATATCAATATAAATAAAAATGAAAATACTGCCTAAGTCAATGTACTTATTCAGTTCCATAACAACCAACATACAGAGAAGCACTAGCACTTAGAGCTACAGGGGAGTAGAGGCACTAGATAGAGTTCCAGAGTGGAGAAGAGTACTCATGGTCCCTCATAAGGGAGCAGGGAACCTGGTCAAAATTCCAGGGTCAACCAAAGCACTAGTACAGGGGAATAAGGGTCATTGTCACAGTTCCAGTGCAGAGAGGAACACTAGAGCTTGCAGCTACAGGAGATCAGGGAACTAGTCATGATTCCAGGGCCATGAGGAGCAAGGTCCCTTCCTGAGTAAAAGCCAGAGCACAGGCCAGGAGAGTTGTGACCATACCTCTCCTTAGAAGCTATCTTGGAAGCACCAGAAACTTAAAGATTCCCAGAACTAGTCCTGAAAACAGCAGGACAAAAAACCTAAAGCTTGGGACAGTGCCCCCATCCCCCTTGGGAGCAGAGTCCAACTTTAAAATAGAGTTCAAAGTCAAGAAATAGGCTGGAAAAGTGAGCAAACAACAACAAAAAAGAACCTGACCATATAAATATGCTATCATGACAGAACAAATCAAGACACAAACTCAGAAAACAGATATTAATGTCAAAATAGCTATATAAGCAAAGCCTCAAAGGGAGAAAAATGTGAACATAAGCACATCTTTTCTTGAAGAACTCAAAAAAGATTTTAAAAATCAATTAAGATAGGTAGAGGGAAAAAATTGGGGGAGGGAGGAGTATGATACAACAAAATTATGAAAAGAGTCAACAGCTTGGCAAAACCCACAAAAAAGTACTAAAGAAAACAAGATCTTAAAAAACAGAATTGGCGAAATGGCAAAAGAGGCAATAACATACACGCTTAGTTGAGTATAGAAATCTGTTGTATCCAATGGGGAAGTAGGAGGGGAAGAGGATAAGAGAAGGGTTGGGGGATAATGATAAGATGGAGGGGGCAAATCAAGAGGGAGGTAATGGTCAGAAGCAAAATGAACTTTTGAGGAGGGACAGGGTAAAAAGAGAAGTATAAACAGAAAAAAATTAGGATGGAAGGAAATTGACAGTAATTATAACTGTGAATGTGAATGGGATGAACTTAACCATAAAACAGAAGTGGATAGTAGAATGGATTAGAAACCAGAATCCAACAATATGTTGTTTACAGGAAACATACTTGAAACAGAAAGATACACATATGCAGCGAGTTAAAATAACGGGCTGGAGAATAATCTAGTATGCTTCAGCTGAAGTAAAAAAGGCAGGGGTAGCAATCATGGTCTTAGACAAAGCAGAAGCAAAAGTAGTCCTAATTAAAAGACATAAGCAGGGAAACCACCTCTTGCTAAAAGATACCATAGACAATGAAATAATATCAGTACTAAACATATTCACACCAAAGTGCATAGCATCCCCATTCTTAAAGGAAAAGTTCAGTGAATTAAAGGAGGAAATAGTAAAACTGTACTAGTGGGGGACCTTAACTTTTCCCCTCAGAACTAGATAAATCTAACCACAAAACAAACTGAATGGGAATAGAAAGGAGTATACCTTTTTCTCAGCTGTATGTGGCACTGTCAGAAAAAAATTGACCATTTATTAGGGCATAAAAACCTTACAAACAAATGCAGAGAAGCAAAAATAGTAGAGGTGTCCTTTCTAGACCATAACGCCATTAAAAATTGCATTCAACAAAGAGCCATGGTAACATAGCTTAAAAATTAATTGGGTACTAGGGACAACTAGGTGGCACAGTGAATAGAGCACTGGCCCTGGAGTCAGGTGGACCTAAGTTCAAATGTGACCTCAGACACTTGACACATTTACTAGCTGTGTGTCCTTGGGCAAGTCACTTAACCCCAATTGTCCTGCCAAAAACAAACAAAAAAAATTAATTGAGTACTAAATAATCTTAATTCTAAAAAATGAGTGAGTAAAAGAACAACTTATAGAAACAAATAATTCCATTAATGAGGATAACAAAGATGAAACAGCATAACAAAATTTGTTCAAAGCACTATTTAGGAGAAAATTTATAACTAAATGCTTACTATTTTATTGATATAAATCAATAAAATAGAAAAAGCTGATCAAAGAATTGAGCATGTGGTTTAAAAAAATAAGAAAAGAACAAATTAAAAATACCTAACTAAAGGGCAGCTGCGTGGGGCAGTGAGTAGAGCACTGGCCCAGGAGTCAGGAGGACCTGAGTTCAAATGTGACCTCAGACACTTGACACATTTACTAGCTGTGTGTCCTTGGGCAAGTCGTTTAACCCCAATTGCCCTGCCAAAAAATAAAAAAAAAAATACCTAACTAAGCACCAGAATGGAAATCTTGAAGAAAGGAGAGATTAATAAAAATGAAGGTTAAAAAAATTATAAAAGTAAAAAAAATTACGGTGATAAAGGTTCTATGGGGAAAAACAATAAAACAGATAAGCCATTAGTTTGATTTTTAAAAAGAAAGAAGAAAAATTACCAGTATCAAAAATTTAAAGGATGAATGCTCCACAAATGAATATTAAATTAAAGTCATTATTAGGACTACTTGGCCCAGAAAAAGCTATTATTCAGTATTGTAATAGAAATGCTACCTATAGCAATAAGACAAGAAAAAGAAATTGAAATAATTAGAATATGCTGACAATGAAGAAACAAAATGATTGCTCTTTGCAAATGATAGGATGTTATACTTGGAGAATCCTAGAAAATCAACTTAAGAAGTAGTTGAGAAAACAACTCTAGCAAAGTTAGAGGATCTCTATGTAAAATATCATCATTTCTGTGTATTACTAACAAAGTCCAGCAGCAAGAGACGGAAAGAGAAAATCTATTTAAAATTATTGTAGACAATATAAAATACTTGGGAGTCTACAAACCCAGGAACTACATGAACACAATTACAAAACATTTTATACAAATAAAGAGAGATCTAAATAATTGGAAGGATATTTATGGCACATGAGTAGGCCAAGCCAATATAATAACAATGACAATTCTACCTAAATTAATTTATTCAGATAGTTCCATACCAGTCAAACTAACAAAGAATTATTTTATAGAGCTAGAAAAAAATAATAAAATTCATCTGGAAGAACAAAAAGCCAAGAATATGAAGGGAATCCATGAAAAAGAAAATTGAAGCAAGACAGCTTATCAATACCAGATTTCAAACTATATTACAAGTGGCAATCAACAAAACAATCTGGTAACTGGCTAAGAAACAAAGTTGGTGGACCAGTAGAATCGATTAGGTACATAGTACACAGTAGGAAATGATCATAGTAATCTTGTGTCTGATAAACTGTACAATCTAAAGTTTTGTGACAACTGGCTATTTGATAAAAACTGCTGGAAAAAAATGGAAGGCAAAAAAAACAAAATGGAAGGCAGAGGGGGCGGAGCCACGATGGCACCTGGAAAACAGGGACTCACTTAAGCTCTTCCCCAAATCCCTCCAAAAACCTGTAAAAAATGGCTCTGAAAACATTCTAGAGCTATAGAACCCACGAAATAACAGAGGGAAGCAGGTCTGCAGCCCGGGACTGCCTGGATGGTTGCTGGGAAGGGTCTATCACACTGCACTGGGAGCGGAGCACAGTCTGGGTGGACTGCACCAGGACAAACCAGACCAGGAGTCGGGCGGAGCAGGCCTTAGTGATTTGTGGCAGTTACCAGACTTCTCAGCCCACAAATGCCAAAGATAACTTAGCAGGTCAGTGGGAAAATGGCTGGATTTGGATGAGAGAAGTGCATGGTCTGGTCCAGCCCGAGCAGCCGAGGTGGTGTGGCAGCAACAGCAGGAGGCTCCTACAGCTGCTTGCAGAGCTCCAGCTGTGGCTGCTTCCAGCCCCACGCCCACCCAGTGGGAGGAATTAAGTAGCAGATCAGAGCAGGAGTGCAGGGAGCACTTTGCTGGTGCACAGGCAGGGTTCTCTTGCTTTGCCCTGCTTGGATTTGGGTCGCTGGCCTCATTGGCGGTTCTTGGGGGAGGAGGAAAAAAGAAAACTTCTAGGAATATTGTCACCAAATTCCAGAATTCTCAGGTAAAGGAGAAAATATTATAAGCAGCCAGAAAGAAACAATTTGAATATAGTATAAACACAATCAGAATAACACAAGATCTAGCAGCTTCTACATTAAGGGATTGAAGGGCTTGAATTATGATGTTTCAGAGGTCAAAAGAGCTAGGATTAAAACCAAGAATCACCTACCCCAGCAAAATTGAGTGTAATACTTCAGGGCAAAATATGGATTTTCAATAAAATAGAGGACTTTCAAGCTTTCTCAATGAAAAGACCAGAGTTGAATAGAAAATTTGACTTTCAAATTCAAGAATCAAGAGAATCATGAAAAGGTAAACGGAAAGAGAAATCATAAGGGCCTTACTAAAGTTGAACTGTTTAATTTACATTCCTACATGGAAAGATGATATTTGTAACTTATGAAACTTTTCTCAATAGTAGAGTAGTTGAAGGGAATATACATATATGTGTAGACAAAGGACGCAATGTGAGTTGAATATGAAGAGATGCTATCTAAAAATACAATTGAGGGGTGAGAGAGGAATATATTGGGAGGAAAAAGGGAAAGGTAGAACCCGGTAAATTATCTCAGATAAAAGTGAGAAAAAGCAGTTGTATTGGAAGGGAAGAGGGGGCAGGTGAAAGGGAATGAGTGAATCTTGGTCTTACTGGATTTGACTTAAGGAAGGAATAACATACACACTCAATTGGATATCTTAATCTACAGGAAAGTAGGGGGGAAGGGGATAAGAGAGGGGGGATTATAGAAGGGAGGGCAGATCAGGGGAGGAGGTAATCAAAAGCAAACACTTAAAAAGGGACAGGGTCAAGGGAGAAAATCGAATAAAGGGGGACAGTGTAGGTTTGGAGGGAAATAAAGTTACTCTTTCACAACATGATTGTGGAAGTGTTTTGCATAATGATATATGTGTGGCCTATGTTGAATTGCTTGCCTTCTCAAGCAGGGTAGGTGGAGAGGGAAGAAGGGAGAGAATTTGGAACTCAAAGTTATAAAAACAAATGCTCAAAAAAAAGTTGTTTCTGCATGCAACTGGAGAATAAGATATACAAGCAATGGGGTGTAGAAATCTATCTTGCCCTACAAGAAAGTAAGGGGACAAAGGGGGGTGGGGAGCGGGGTGACAGAAGGGAGGGCAGACTGGGGAAAGGGACAGCTAGAATATATCCCATCTTGGGTAGGGAGGAGGGTAGAAATGGGGAGAAAATTTGTAACTCAAAATGTGGAAATCAAGGTTGAAAACTAAAAATGTTAAATAATAATAAAATAAAACAAAACAAAAATATATATAAAAGAAAAATAATGGAAGGCAGTTTGGCAGAAGCTAGGTTATAGACAAACATCCTACACTATATACCAAGATAAGGTCAAAATTAGGTTTAGACATAAAAGATTTAGACATAAAAGGTAATATCATAAGTAGATTAGGGAAACATGGAATAGTTTACCTATCAGATCTATGGATAAGGGAAGAATTTATGACTGAACGAGAGAGCATTATGAGATGTAAAATAGATAATTTTGATGATGTGAAATTAAAAAGTTTTTGCACAAACAAAACCAATGTAGCCAAGATTAGAAGGAAAACAGGAAACTGGGGGGGAAATTTGTAAATGTTCTTGATAAAGCCTCATTTCTCAAATATCCAGAGAACTGAGTCAGATTTATAAGAATATGCGTCATTTCCCAATTGATAAATGTTCAAAGGATAGGAACAGGAAGTTTTCAGACAAAGAAATCAAAGTTCTCTATAGTTATATGAAAAAAAGTTCTAAATCACCATTGATTAGAGAAATGCAAATTAAGACAACTTGAGGTATCACTTCACACCTATCATTGACTAATATGGCAGAAAAGGAAAATGACAGGTATTGGAGAGGAGGGTATAGGAAAATTGGGACACTGTTGGTGGAATTGTGAACTGATCCAGCCATTCTAGAGAGTAATTTAGAATTATGGCCAAAGGGCTGTAAAACAGAATACGCTTTGATCCAACAATAAGACTAGGTCTGTATTACAAAGAGATCCCTCAAAAAGGGAAAGGACTTGTTTGTACAAAAATATAGCAGTTCTTTTTGTGATATTAAAGAATCGGAAAATTGAGGGGATGTCCATCAGTTGGGGAATGGCTGTATACGATTGCAACAGAATACTGTTGTTCTATAAGAAATGAGAAGCAGGATGATTTCAGAAAAACCTGGAAAGTTTATAGGAACTGATGCAAAGTGAATTCAGTAGAACAGTGACAGCAATATTGTATGATGATATACTGTGAATGACTTAGCTATTCTGATCAATATAGTGATCCAAGATAATTCTGAAGGATTTATGATGAAAAATGCTATCCACCTCCAGAGAGAGAACTGATGGAATCTGAGTCCAGATTGAAGCATGATTTTTTTACCTTTATTTTTATAGCTTCTTTTTTTCTTGTAACATGGCTTATAGATAAATATACTTTTCATGATTTCACATGTATAATTGATATCACATTTCTTTCCTTGTCAGTGGGTAGGGGAGAAGTGGGAAGGAGAAAGAATTCAGAACTCACAATTTTTTTTCAGAGTCATACTTGAATCTACTTAAAATAGCTTTAAAAAAATCTATTTTATAAATGTATTAACTATGGAATGAGATATAACAGTATAATTTCATTCAGCTGCACAGGAAACTTCTTATGAAGGTGTTTTTTTTTCAATTCAGTATTTTATTTTTCCACAATTACAGGTAAAAGCAATTTTTAACATTGATTTTTTAAATATTGAATTCCAAATAACCTCACTGTCTCCCCCCCCATTAAGTAGGCAAGCAATTTGATATAGATTATACATGTATAGTCGCGTAAAACGTTTTTTTCCCTATTAGTCATTTAATAAAAGAAAACAAGACAAAAAAAAATAAAGTAAAAAATGTATGCTTCGCTCTATATTCAGACTCCATCAAGAACTCAACAGTTTTTCAAAAAGGAATGTTTAAAAATAAATAGTTGATATTTTCAGAGAAACCTGGCAAGACTTGTATGAACCAATGCAGTTAAATGAGCAGATCCAGGAGAACAAATTACACAATAACAGCAACATTGTAACACAAATATCTTTAAAGGACTTAAGAACTCTGATCAGTACAATAACCAACCATGAATCCAGTATCCTAATGTAGCATGACAGAGATGAAGCTCGAGATAAAGAATGAGATACAAATTTTTAGACATTGTAAATGCGTAGATTTGTTTGATTATGCATATTTGTTATAAGAGCTTTTCTTTCTGTGGGGAAGAAGAGTTGGGAATAAGAGGTTGACTAGGGAAAGAGAAGGGAAAAGGGAGGAGGAGATCATTGAAGTATTATCTTAAAAAGCACAAATGAAAACTAAAGGCAGGCCAAAAGGAATCATAGATGATCAGGACAGCTTTGAAAGTAACATGTACATACTAAATTTATTATATTACTAAGAAGAAAAGTAAGTTTTTTATAGTAGAGATTCTTAGTTTCATATACAATCAATCTCCTTTCTGTTTTACTATGTATGTGGAAATGATCTTATTTGGTGATGAATTCAGAATGAAATAAAAATCCAACTCTTATGTCACAGTCTGAACAATAGGCATTCTCTTGTTGGTTAGTCTCTTTGTATAAGAGGCTTTCCATCTCATTGAGGAAGGCCTTCAGGTATTCTGGGTTATGTTGCAATCAGCATAATGTCCAGAAAGGAACATCTGGGGGACCTTACCGCCTTTTTCTTTTTTTGAGATCCCTCCTTCTTTTGGACTCATAATTTGGGCCTCTATTTAGCTAAAACTTTTGGTGAACATTTCTCCCTGTTTTATTCCTACACGTGTGTGTGTGTGTGTGTGTGTGTGTGTGTGTATGTGTGTGTATGCATACATACGTGTAATATTTGGGAACTCCCCATGAAGAAATTCCCTTAATCTATTTTTCCCACTTATAATCTCTAGAAGGTTGCCTGGGGCACTAAGAGGTAAAAAATTAGAGAATCATTAAACAGAGTTATTTCTGAGGTTTCCTCTATCAGGGAATCTTATATGATCTTAATATGTGTATAAGAGACACCTTGTTGGAAGAGAATGCTTAAAGATTTTTTTTTCTGAATCATATACTTTTCTGTAGTTAAACAACAATATCTTGCATTCTGTCTCCTTTTCAGTTTGTGTGACCAGAAAGATTGAATTTGTTGTAGAAAATAGTTTATCAAAATTGCTTATTCGCTTCTCAGATTTAAATCAATGATCCCTTTAAATATATGGCTCGTTCTCATAAAGATTTTATAGAGATAAAAAGGCATCATTAGTAGTTGCTGATCCCCTCAGGCTTACCTTTGAGCATGGTTAATAACATCTGCTTTTGTATTCCATTTATTTTCTATCTTCCTTTCTTTGAAAATTGATCTCAGTACATTGAGAATTTTGTGACTTCCTACACAGATTTCCTCTATATGTGCTTGGACTCATCCAAGATGTTCTTCCATATTTCATATCCACAGCTTATTTGCTGTGAGCATATAAGGTACTTAGATTGTTGGTTTTGTATAAAATAAAATAGACAAACCTTTAGTTAATTCGATTTAAAAAAAAAAAGAAAACCAAATTGCCAGTATCAAAAATGCAAAAGGTGAATTCACCAATGAAGAAGAAATTAAAGCCATAATTAGGATCTATTTTGACCAACTGTATACCAATAAATCTGAGAGTGTAAGTGGAATGGATGAATATTTACAAAAATATAAATAGCTCACATTGACAGAAGAGGAACTAAAATACTTAACCCCATTTTAGAAAAGGAAATTCAACAATGAGTGAACTCCCTAAGAAAAAATCTTCAGGGCCAGAAGGATTTAAAAGTGAATTCTACCAAACATTTAAGAACAATTAATTTCAATACTATATAAACTGGAAAAATAATTGAAGTCTTACTGGATTACTTTTATGACACAAATATGGTGCTGATACCTAAACCAGGGAAGAGCCAAAAAAAGGACCAACTTCCTTAATGAATATTGATGAAAAAATATTAAGTAAAATATTGGCAAAGAGATTGTAGCAATTTATCACCAGGATAATACACTGTGAACAGGTGGGATTTATACCAGGAATGCAGCGGCTGGTTCAGTATTAGGAAAACTATTAGCATGATTGACCATGTCAATAACAAAACCAACATAAATTATATGATTATCTCAATAGATGCAAAAAAAGGTTTTAACAAAATACAGCTCCCATTCCTATTAAAAACACTAGAGACCATAAGAATAAATGGAGCTTTCCTTAAAATGATAAGTAGTATTTATCTAAAACCATTAGAAGCATTATCTGTAATGGGGATAAACTAGAAGCCTTCCCAGAAAGATATAGGGTAAAAAAAGGATGCCCATTTAGGGATGCCTATTCAATATTGTACTAGAAATTTTAGCTTTATAAGAGAAGAAAAAGAAATTGAAGGAATTAGAATAGACAATGAATAGACAAAGCTATCATTCTGTGTGGATGATATGATGGTATACTTAGAGAATCAATTAAACTTATTGAAATAATTAACTTTAGCTAAGTTGAAGGATATAAAATAAACCCCTATAAATCTTCAGCATTTCTATATATTACCAACAAAGCAAAGCAGCAACAGATAAAGTCCATTTAAAATAACTTTAAACAACATAAAATATTTGGGAGTCTGCTTGCCAAGACAAACCCAGGAACTATGTGAACACAATTACAAAACACTTCACAGAAATAAAGTCAGATCTAAACAATTGGAAAAACATCACTTTCTCATGGGTAGGCTGAGCTAGTATAATAAAAATGACAATTCTACCTAAATTAATTTATTCAGGGCCATACCAATCAAACTACTGAAAATTATTTTATAGAACTTGAAAAATAATAAAGTTCATCTGGAAGAATAAAAGGTCAAGAACATTAAGGGAATTGATGGAAAAAATGCAAAGGAAGGTGGCCTAGTTGTACCAGAGCTGAAACTACATTAGAACACAAGACATAGTCAATGACTATAGTAGATTACTGTTTGATAAACCCAAAGAATCTAGCTTCTGGGAACTCACTATTTGACAAAAACTCCTGGGAAAACTGAAAAATAGTATGGAAGAAACTAGGCTTACACCAAGATTTCACACCATATACCAAGAAAAGGTCAAAATCAGTACACGATTTAGACACAAAGAGTGATAACATAAGCAAATTGAGAGAGCAATGAATAGTTTACTTGTCAAATCTATGGGGAAAGGAAAAATTTATGGGCAAACAAGAGATAGAGAAATACAAAATGGATAAGTTGATTATATTATATTAAAGAGGTTTTTGCACAAACAAAAGCAGTGCAACCAAGATTGGAAGGGAAGCAGAAAGATGGGAAACTTTTTACAGCAGGTGTTTCTGATAAAGGCCTCATTTCTCAAATATGTAGAGAACTGAATAAATAAGAATACAAGTCATTCCCCAGTTTATAAATGGTCAAAGGATATAAACAGGTAGTTTTTAGGTGAAGACATTAAAGCTATCTAGTCATATAAAAATGTTCTAAATCACTATTGATTAGAGAAATGCAAATTTAAAACAACTCTGATATACCACCTCACACCTATCAGATTAGCTAATATGACAGAAAAGGAAAATGGTAAATGTTAGAGAAGATGTGGTAAAATTGGAAGACTAATACATTGTTGGTGGAGTTGTGAACTGATCCAACCATTCTTGAGCAATTTGGAACTATGCCCAAAGGGCAATCAAACTATGCACACCCTTTGATTCCACAATACCATTACTAGTTCTGTATCCCAAGGAGTTTGTAAAAAATCAAAGAGGACCTACATTTACAAAAATATTTCTAGCATTGCTCTTTTTGTGGTGGCAAAGAATTGGAAATTGGGGGAATGCCCATCAGTTGGGGAATGGCAGAACAAGTTGTGGTACATGAATGTAATAGAGTACTGTTATGCTATAAGAAATGATGAGCAGGTGGATTTCAGAACAACCTGGAAAGACTTACATGAATTGATGCTGAATGAAGAGATCAGAACCAGGAAAACATTGTACACAATATCAAGTACAGTCTTTGATGATCAATTGTGATCGACTTAGCTCTTTTCTGCTTTTCTTGATGTAAGACAGAGGTTCCCAAACTTATTTGGCCTACCGCCCCCTTTTTAAAAAAAATCACTCAGTGCCCCCCTGGAAACCTACTTTCTTTAACTCTTTTAAAAATTTGTGTCATTTCAAAAAATATGTAAAATAGTTTTTTAAATGACGCATCCTAAATTTAATAATTTATTGTAAATTTGTGGATTTTTTTTCCTGAAATAGTGATGGCACAATATTGTATCATGTGACTATATTATCAGATTGTAAACAAGTCATTACAGGTACATCTTTCTGCCAATGCATGCCAGACTTCCCGAAAATACATGACATATTCACCTACCAACACTTGCTTGTTAAGACCTGTTTACACTTTGTGTGTTTATTCGGAAAATAATGTAGTCACCATGACTTTAACTCTGTTACACAACAGATGAAACATATACGAACAGTTTATCAAAATTTTCATATCTTCTCTTCTTTCCTTATACTTCCACTGCCCCCTTATTTTTATTCAATGCCCCCAGTTGCACCCAAGACTATTACTGCCCCTCCTAGATTGTTCCAGCACCCCCCCCCAGGGGGCAGTATCACTCACTTTGGGAAACTATGATCTAAGACAAAGACTTGTGGAAAATGCCATCCGCATCCAGAGAAAGAACTATGGAGTCTGAATGCCTATTATTTTCACTTTTGGGGAGTGCCTTTTCTCTTTTGTTCTGTTTCTTCTTTCACAGCATGACTAAGGTGGAAATGTTTCCATGATTGCACAGGTATAACCTATATCAGATTGCTTGCCATCTTAGGAAGGGGGAGTGAAGAAAAGAAGGGAGAAAAATTTGGAACTCAAAATCTTAATTTAAAAAATGAATGTTAAAGACTATCTTTACATGTAATTGGATAAAATAAAATCCTATTTACAAAAAAGCACATTCTCACTGTGAATGATTGTTTTTCTTCTAGTTTCATCTATAAATACTCTTGGGATGATATGGCTAAATTGGATCTCATGTCAAGACTTTCTCAAGACTTTTCCTATTTTTCCCTGTTTCATGACAATATTTTGATAGTTGGCCACCATCCTCCTCCCCTCAGTGTTTTTTAAATGAAATTATACTCTAACCTGGCCTTGGCCTTAGCTTACCATTCAATTCAAGCTCATAGTTATGGTGACTGTTGTTCACATAGGATAAAATTCATGGGGGAAAAATAGCGATTATCAGAATCATTGTCTTTGTTTTATCTTTTATTCTTTTCCTGGTTTGAGGAGTCAATTCTCATATTTCTTTGGAGGGTAGAAAATGAAGAATGCTAGCCTACTTCCTGACAGAGAGGTGATAGACTAATATTTGTAAGAAAGCACATGCTTTGGACATGGCCAATATAGAACTTTGTTTTGTTTGACTATAGTTACATATAGTCAAAGATTTTGTTTCTGTATTTTTTAGAAAAAGGAGGTGGGAGGGAAAAAAATAAACAGTTGATAACTGGAAAAAAAATTTCTTACTATTTCATTTTTGGTGATGTTCAGTGCTTCAGTGCTTTTGGACTTCTTTTTTAAAAAAAAATTATTTATTTTCAGTTTTCAGGATTCACTTCCATAAGATTTTGAGTTACAGATTTTTGTCCCTTTCTCTCCTCTCCTCTCCCCGAGACGGCATGTAGTCTGATATAGGCTCTACTTATGCATTCATATTAAGTATATTTTCACATCAGTCATGATGTAAAAAAGAATTAGAACTAATGGGAGGAACCATGAGAAAGAGGAAACAAAACAACAAAAGAAAAGGAGAGCAAATAGCATGCTTCCATCAGCATTCAGACTCCAAGGTTCTTTCTCTGGATGTGGATAGTATTTTCCATCGTGAGTATTGTGGAGTTGTCTTAGAACCTTGCATTGCTGAGAAGAGCTTAGTATGTCAAAGTCAGTCATAGCACAGTGAGGTTGTTACTGTGTACAGTGTTCTCATGGTTCTGCTCATTTCACTCAGCATCAGTTCATATAAATCTTTAGACTCTTTTTAAAGAAAGTATTCATGATATGAGGCTTCTAAATAATCTGCAAAGCTCTATTTCTTAATAATGAACTTTATTTTCCAACCTTTCTTTCACATTTTTCTTTCGTTCCTGTGACCTATTTGCACTGAATCAACAAGTACACACCAATTTGGTTTAGAGATTCTTGCCAGGTTCTTTACTTAATCCTCTAACATTGTGGTTGGTGTATAATTTGTATTTATACTTTTATAGTCATATGAGGGGACTTATTGGGGTGAACTTCCAGGATTAGGCATAGATAGAAACTAAAGTTATGTTCTAATTACTGTTAAAAACATGGACACTTCAGTGTCAGGAGACCTGGGTGTTGATACTAGCTATACCACTAACTGGGACACTTGCAACAAGTCATTTGACTAGCTCTAGTTCTCACTTCACTAAAATAGGGTTAAAGTTGAATCATATCTATGAAATCACTTTAAAAATGTTTAAAAAAATGCATTGTACAAATAAAACTGCATATTACTCTTACAATTATGCTAAAGATAAACAACAGCAAAAGAAAGGTTGTAAGCATGAAAATCATTAGGTTTTCCATCATAGTATCTTACTGTTGAAGTATGTGCATATAATACAAAAATGAAGAAGAGATTTAGTATTCTGGTTTTAAGGGAATCCCTTTTATGAAACTTCTATGGAGACAAGTATAAACATAAATTAAAATCAAAATATAACAACTTAAATGACAGCATGATAAACTGAAACTGGTAGAAATTTGCACATATACTGAGTTCCCCATAAGATTAGTTGTATGTAATTTTAAAACCGTACTGGTGGCTAACACCATAGCACATTTTAATGTAAACAGTAGTACATGCTTTTTGTGTAATTATTAATGGCACATTTTTTTCCCCCTCAATTCCCTTATGTCCTTTCTTATAGGATCTTTACAAATCAGCTTTCTTTTATTTTGAAGGAACATTTTACAATGATAGACGATACCCCGAATGCAGAGATTTGAGCAGGTAATTCTCTTTTATAAAATCTATTTTTTTTTTCCAGTTCTAAAGATGGAGGCAGTATAAATAACCTTGAAACTAAGACTTCTGGACAAGAATTGTTTTGATTTCCTATTTTGGACAAAAATTTCAACTTCCTCATCTTTTGAAAATTCTGTAATCAGAGCATTAAACTAGTCATAAGCATTTATCAAACCAAAATGGAAATTTCCCTACCAGGGAGGTATAGGCAATATTTATTTTGGGACAGACTTATATTAACTTATGCAAATATCTTTAAAAACAAAAACTTTTTAAAGCTTACTCATAGTCTTTTATATTGTAGCCTTGCAAACAAATCTAAAACATTTAGTTACCATACCATTAAAACATATCACCAAGCTGTTTCTCATCATGGCATAGTAAAATGAATTGACTTTGATTCTTTTGCATTTACTCTGGGCAAGAAAATGTATATAATTAATTTTTTAAAATTAAATTCTACAAACATTAATAATGCCTAATGTGAAGAATATTGGCCTCAGTATTTTGGAAAAAGTAGTTAAGATTCATTCTTTGCCTTTAAGTAAGTTCTAACTTAGAGTTTGGTAGAGGGATGTGATACATAGATGTGTAATATATGATAAAGTGTGAGTGAGTAGAGGAAGGTTATTAACAACTGGGGGGGGGGAAATCAGAGGTTTCCCAAAGCATTATGTTAAGTACTTATTTATAACTTGAGGAGCCAGGTGACACCTGGATAGAACACTGGTCCTGGAATCAGAAATACCCATGGTCAAATCTGACCTCAGATACTTACTAGATGAGTAAGTCACTTAGCTTTTCTCTGCCTCAGTTGCCTCATGTATAAAATGGGGATAATGAAAGCATCTCTATTCCAGTTTTGTAAGAATAAAATGAGATATTTGCAAAGTGCTTTACACCTTAAGGTACTATGTAAATGCTAGCTGTCATTATTATTACCTTGCTATACTTACCAGTGGACTTATTATATTATACAATTATTATTTATATATATATTATATATAAAATTATATATAATTATATAATCATATTATATAATATATATCATATAAATAATGGACTGGTGTTCTGTTAACTAATTTTGTCAGAATTCTACATTTTCATAAGCTTTTTGAAATTTTTCTCATACCATCCTAATGAAGGATTTTCATAAAGCCATACTGATTATAAAGAGTAAAAGAAAGACAGGGATATTGAAGCCTCATCATGTCTTAGCTACCATGACTTCCATTTAAAATTGACAATTCTCCAGTTAACTCATCAGAGCCAGTTAGGGTTGGTTGTAGTGTAACATGATAGCATGGTTGATCATATATACTCCTGCTTGTTTTCAGAACAATTATTGAGTGGTCAGAGTCCCATGATCGAGGATATGGGAAGTTCCAGTCTGCTAAAATGGAAGATTTCACCTTCAATGACCTGTACATTAAATTAGGTTTTCCTTACCTGTATTGTCACCAAGGAGACTGTGAGCATGTTGTCATCATCACAGATATAAGGTATATAGAAGTATTTAGCTTATTCTCTTCTTCCTTTCATTTCTTTTCTCTTTTTTGAGCATACATCAGAATAAGGGAAAAAAATCTTTTAACGTCATTACAGGCTACTTAGAGGCAAAAAAAAAACCTAGTTTATTTCAGCTCAGTGACCAAAGTTTCATAACCACTTAGGATTTCCTCACTTTCTGTCTTCTGTTTCATTTGGTAGTAAATCTAAATTCTTAACTCATATTTAATACAAGCTGCTGTGATTAGGGATGATTAGGCATTTTATTGGTCACCCAGACACCTTCTTGTTTTACCTTTTTTTCCCCCTTTCATATTTAGATTATTGGTTAATACCATTACCAAATGGTGAAAGAGAGAAAAACAATATTTTTAGCAATTCTGGTAAAAAAAAATTTAATCGGAAGGATTATATTTACTAAGATGAGTCTTAGGAATTAGTTATGTGTTTCACTTAGCCACTACCTGTGGCACAAGTAGAAGAACTCCTTTTACTAACACTTGGCATTACCACACCTACATATACAAGACCCTAGCTGCCTACCTCCACAGTTGCTGCCTTTTTACAGTTTAGCACTGTTTAAGATTCCCATGAAAGCTGCAACCTTTTGCCCTCAAAGCCCTTAAATTTTCCTTCTCCAGGAGTTAGGGAAGCTGGAGGCTTAGCTCTATCCCTGCCTGAGCTCATCAGAGCCAGTGACCTAGCCTTTAAGGTTGCCATCTTTCCTCACCTCCACCAGCCTGTGCTCCTTCCTTCCACTTGATCTAGGTGATTACGTTGTGTCAGAGGAAATCACCGTGGAAGTTGTCAAGGACAGCTAAGTCACTGCAGCTGTGAGCAGAGGAAGGGAGGTAGATGTGTCTTTGGCAATTCCACTTAAAATTTCACAGTCAGTTTTCAGTGGAAGCAAATTTATAAATGGTTAAGATGCTATTGGTTCTGTAATGTAGCTTCATTGTGAGTGAAATAGGCTAATATTGGTTGGCTTGGGAATTTGGTTATTACTAACCAACCTATATAATTGTTGCTCTGGAAAATGCAGTATGAGTTGCAAGCAGACAAATTTAGGATTGACTTTTAAAACTCGGCCTCTTTAGAAGTTGGGTGCTACTTTTAGTTTAAAAATGTTAACATCCCAATTAATTAAAACACTTGGGTGATAACCTATTTTTGTTTATTCCTGGTGTTTCAATTATTATTGCAAATCTTTCTAAAATGTATTATTTAGTTTCCTGTATTTATAAATAAAATATACTAAATTTAATTGTATCTTTATTTGATATTTAAAGATTTTGCAAAGTTATCATTTTGAACACGAGAAATATGCAAAGGACTCTCATACGGAAAGGGGATTGGATATACATCATTATAGTTCCAGATCGCAGAAATGGTACCAGTGGGTAGAAGTTTGACAGAGACATATATTGACTTGATATGCTGAAGATTGTTAACAGATGTGATATATTGGCTTTTTAAAAAATGTAATGACCTTCCTGACTAAAGTAACGAGCCCCTTTCATTAGAAGCAGTTAAGCAGAGACTGGATGATATGTCAAGGCTGTTAGAAGAGATGCAGGAGTTTGGATAAGATTCACTTTAACAATTCAGCAAACATATATTAAACACCTGCTAAATGCAAAACCTGTGATAAACATTGGGGAGACAAAGGCAAAAACATAATTGCTCTTTCTTTCAGGGAACTTATATTTATCATTGAGTACAAGTGCACAATGTGATTTGAGGAAGATGAATCATCTGTAGAAATAAAATAAATGAACTCATGGGAGTTGATGAGCTTGAGAGAAAAGGACAGAGCCTTTGGGAGACAACTGTGCTTAAGATGTGAAAGATGGTTAATGACTGGATAAAGGAGACTAAGGAGTGGTAAGACAAGTAGGAGAAGTAAGAGGTGGCAGTGTCAGAAGCCAAGGGAGAAGGGAGTTTTGAGGATAAGTAATTTTTTAGCCATGTCGAAAGTACAAGCTGTCTAATCCCTGTAGTACTCTGAGGCTAAGGGTATTATACTGACAAGAGTTGCCTTGTAGTACAGGGCCCTCTACTGCCTCTGGTTTCCTAAAACTTAGGGTTTCTTGTAGTTATGAAACCTGGTGATGTCGTCTTTGGGGACTGTACTGATCTAACAATCATAGGGCTCAGGAAAGGTTTTACATATGAGGTGGCACCTGAGCTGATTCTTGAAGGAAGGTAGAGATTCTAAAAATTAAAAATGAGTAGAGAAAATGTTCAAGGCATGGGGGACAGCCTCTGCAAAGGCAAGAGTAATAGATCTAGTGATTGGGAAATAGGCTAGAACATAGAGGGCTTATGGGGTGGTAAGTGAAATAAGGCTAGAGAGGTAGGTTGGAGTCAGGTCATTGAAAGCTTTAAAAGCTGGAAAGAATTTCGATTTGATCCCTGCAGCAGTAGGGAGCCACTGAAGATTTTTGAGTAGAAGAGTGATTTGGGCTAACTTCTGTCTTATTTTAGATAGAAGATACATCAGACATGAGTAACTATAAGCAGGGAGACTAGTTAGCACCAGCCAGTGCTAGAGCGAAGACTAGTTAAGACTACTATATAGTATTACAAACAAAGAGGTAATGAAGACTAAACTAGGTCCTTATAGGAGAGGTATTGTGGCAATAGAATCAACAAAATGTGGCAGCTAGGTTCGAGGGTGTGAGAGAGCAAAGTATTGAGGATGACTCACTCAAGCTCATGGCTGGGAAGGTGGCAACTCCCTTAAAGGAATACATAAGTTTGGAGGCGGGGCAGGTACAGTGGGGGAGACAAGGAGTTCTAGGGACGTGCTGAATTTGAGATTTCTATGAAGATATAAAGGCAGGGTGTCAGCAGGCAAAACCTAGTTTGGGAGATTAAGGGGGAAAAGTACTGTATTCTGGGCACAGGGTCTGTGGATGGGAGCAGGAATGCTGAATGAAATGTATGTATACAGCAAGAGGGCAAGCTTGGGTAGACCACAGAGTATATTGAGATGAATGATATTTGAGGAGCCCAGAAAGTTGATTGGAGCCAGTTAGTGAAGAACTTTCCATTTCAGAGTTTTTATTTGATTCTAGAGCAACCGGAGCTTCTTATAGGAGTCATGCAGTTATATTTGGCAGGTGTGTGGAGGAAGGATGGGGTTAGGAGAGACCTGAGGCAGGGAGATCAATTAGGATGTTATTGCAGGAGTCCTAGACAGAGGTTATGAGGGTGTAAACTAGGGTAGTAGCAGCAAGAGTCAAAGAAGAGGTATTTAAGAAATTTTGTGAAGGTAGAAACAACGTAATCAGTAGAAATGCAGGGTGAAAGAGCAGTGGTTAGAGAAGGTTTCCAAAGCGTGAACATGGATGATCAGAAGGGTGGTGTGTGTAAAAAAAGAACAACAAATACACAAAATTATGTATGTTTGCTTTAAAAATTGTTTTTGTACTTTTTTCCCTTGTTTTTATACCATTACTGATTTTTGTCCATGTCAGTTTAGTATTTATTTAACTCGTAAAAACATAATCATAGTCTGCACTCGGGTTTTACAGAAACTGCATTTTGGCCAACATTGAAGATCCTACCTACCATCATAACATTTATGTTCTTAACATTTTTTAATCTATTTTTAAAATCTTTTTTATTCGAGGGGGGAAGGCAGGGCAATTGGGGTTAAGTGACTTGCCGAAGGTCACACAGCTAGTGAACATGGCAAGTGTCTAAGGCTGGATTTGAACTCAGGCCCTCCTGATTCCAGGGCAGGTGCTCTACTCGCTGTACTGCCTAGATGCTCCTATTCTTGACATTTTATACTTACAGGGAAACTCTTTCACATATTGGTGCCAGTTAATAGATGAGTAATGTGAATAGCAGCAAACGAGAATGTGAAGGTAGGTTATATAACACTTTGTGTCTCTAATGTATTCTTCCTTACGCCAAAAGGCTTGTACATCATGATGACTGCTTGGATAAGACACTCTATCCCCTACTCACCAAGAAGCACTGGTTATGGACCAGGAAATGTTTTGTTTGTAAAATGTACACAGCCAGGTAAGTGATCCTACTGTTTGATTCTCAAAACTTAAGATTAATGGTTTTACTGGGGACATTAGCATTCTGACTCTACATGGGAAAATGGAATGCCCTTCATACATGGAAAAGAAATGAGTATTTAATATGTTCTGCTTTTTGTACTTTAAATTTACTTTTCTGATTAATAACATAGCACAAATTCTGAGTAGTCAGCACAGCAGTGGGAAAACTATTAGAATTAGAATGGATGAGATTGTGAAACACTGAAAGACTTAAAAAGGGAAACAAAATTTCCATTTTAATCCTAGGAGAGCAACGTAAAATGGAACGTTACAGTTGTAGAATTAAAAGAAACCTTAGATCGTTAGGATAGCCCCAGAATTTTTCAGGAAATGAAGCTGAGGTCCAGAGGTTGAGAATTACATATTGTAGTATAGCAAGTTGCAGATATATCTGGCATTAGAAGTCATGTTCACTGGCTCCCGTTGGAAGTGCTTCTGGAGTTTGAGAATTTTGATGGTCTTTAAGTATAATTTGTTAAGAAAAAAATTATATTTAACGTTCTCTTCTTTTTACATTGAGTTCCAAATTCTCTTCCTCCCCCATCCACTGAGAAGGCAAGTAATGTATCAGCTACATGTGTGAAATCATTCACAACATATTTCATAATAGCAAAATTGGAAGGAAAAAAAAGCAAGGAAAGGTGAAAAAATTGTACTTCATTTTGCACTCAAAAGTTTCATCAGTTTTCTCTCTGGAGGTGGATAGCCTTTTTTTTTTTTTTTTTAACTAAACGTGAGTCCTTTGGAATTGTCTTCGATCATTGTCTTGATCGGAGTAGCCAAGCCTTTCAGAATGGATCATCATTTGCACATTGCTGTTACTGTACACAGTGATATCCTGGTCTTTCTCACTTCCCATCAGCTCATATAGGTCCTTCAGTGGTTTTTCTGCCACTAGTCACGTCATTTTCCACAGCAAAAAAGCCCTCCATCAAAATCATACATACTCCCCAGGTGGTGAGCATCCCCTCAATTTCCAATTCTTTGCCATCACAAAAAGATCCACTGTGTTTTTATACACATAGGTCCTTTTCTTTTTTCTTTGATCTCTTTGAGTCAAAGGGTATGCAGTATTATAACCTTTTGGACTTAGTTCCAAATTGTTCTCTAGTATGGTTGGACCAGTTCACTACTCTACCAACATTTCATTAGTGTACCTACTTTTCCCTCATCCTCTCTAGCATTTGTCATTTCTGATAGGTATGAGGGTACCTTAGGGTTATTTTCATTTGTCTTTCTTTAATCAATGATGATTTAGAACATCTTTCATAACTATAGGTAGCTTTGCTTTCCTCTTCAGAAAACTGTGATTTTACTTTTTGAGACAATAGGGGAATGGCTTTTATTTTTATGCATTTGACATAGTTCTGTACTCAGTATATATTTGAGAAATGAGGCCTTTAGAGAAACTTACTGTAAAATTTTTTGATAACTTTATTATGTATGGCACCTTTAGCACAAAATAGTTTCCCTGATTGTCTTTTAATTTGGTTTATTTTTACTTTTGCTTTGTCTGAGATGGTGATTGCTACCTTTTTTTTTTAACTGCAGCTGAAGCATATTAGGTTCTGCTCCAGCCCTTTAACGGTGTCCTCGTTTCAGTTATGTCTCTTGTAAAGAACATACTGTTGCATTCTGCTGTCTGCATCCAACCCATTCACATTCAGTTATGATTACTGTGCATTCCTCTCCATCTCCTTTTCTTTTTATCCTGACCCTCCTTGCTTCTAACCACTGTCTCCCTTAATCTGTCTTCCCTTTTGTCATCCCTCCTTTCTTTCCTTTTCGCTTTCCTCTTAGTCCTCCCTTGGGTAAGTTAACATTTCTATACACAACTGAGTGGGTGCGAGATCTCCTTCCCTCTCCATCAATTCCAGTAAGTCATATCCATTTTCCCCTCCACTGTAAAAGCTCTTCCTTGAATGCCTTTTATGTGAGAAAATTCTCCCCATTCTACCTCTCCCTTCCCACTTCTCCCAGTGCATCTTTCTCACTCACCCCTGCCATTTTGGCATTTGACCCCATTCTCTATAGAATTATCTTGTTAGAGAATTGTTTAGAATGTTTTCATAATGATGAATGAAGCTGTTAAAATTGGAGATTACCCAACTGTTCATTATGTTTTAAAGGTTTTTAATCTGTGAATGTGTTTAGTACGTAGCCATGTGCATCAACTAAGTGTATAAACTTCAGATAAATGAGTCATGCTTCTAGTGTTGTGCATAAAATTCTAGGTTAAAAGTCTTTCTAAATAAGTACATCCAGGTTCTCAGTTTTACAATGTGCTTATTGCTACAAGCCCCAAATTACCACTAAAACGTCCCATATCGAACCCACACATTGGCCCTACATTTTTTTCTCTTCAAGATATATCAGTAATAAACTCTGCATGATATGATGCCATATTCACTTATAAAATCACCTCACAGTGAATTAAGGTGATACATAAAAAAAGGATTCATGTAAAAATTTGAATTGGACTATTCTCAACTTTTATAGTCAGTTTGATGGGATATATTTACCATAAGTTTGCAATTAAATGTGTATAGGCTGAAATTGTTTTAAAAGTCTTGCTTTTTGGTTTGCAAAGCACTTTAGTTTGATCCTCACAATCCTGGAAGTTTCCTGGAAGGAGGGTTCCCCATTTTGCATATTTGTAGGTGAGGAAAGCAAAACTTGAACTCAGGTGTTACTGACTCCAAGTTCAGTTCTCTATGTCCACCCTGCCAGGAGGGTGCCTCATCAGAGCAATGGGGAAAAAAAGCATTTTATAGGGTGTGGTAGGGCATATGACCATTCTGCGTTCCCTCTTAAAATGTGTGAAAGGCATGAAACAATGCTAATGTAAGTTTTTCTTTAAACTACAGATGGGTAACCAACAATGACTGCTTTGCACCAGAGGACCCCTGTTTCTTCTGTGATGTTTGTTTCCGAATGCTCCACTATGATTCTGAAGGCAACAAACTGGGAGAGTTCCTTGCTTATCCTTATGTTGACCCTGGAACTTTTAACTGAAGACAATGCAACAAACTAGCTTTGTTGAATACTTCTCAGAAATGTCATTTTCTGAATGCCAGGAGCATTTTAGGCAAAAGCCTCTTGTGATAACCCATTTAGCTGTTAAAATTTTTAACTTTTATGATATATTAAATTCACAGTAGTATCATTACTTCAGTTAAATTTCTTTCTTTGAGCTAACCACATAGTGGTCCCAGGCAATCTATATCTTTAGTCATTCCTTTCAAGTTGCAAGTAATAAAATTAAGACCCACTTAACATTACTTCTGGAACCTCAAGAGAAAGCAAAGGTAAATGTATCTCAATTATTTGAAAGAGATGATGGCAGGGGAAGGGGAGGGATCAGAAATAGTTGCAGAGAAAGTTCAATTGATGTTTAGGATTGTATACACTTTTTTGTTCAACATTTGTTTTACTGACTTAGAAGGTAAATGGGAGAACTTCTTCGAAGGTTTTTAGAGGTGGTTGTCAATCAGTGTGGTTTAAGTGATTCAGATTAGTAAGATTTAATACACAGCTTGAGTAATTGGATGTAGAAAATTTAAAGTAATTCTAAGCATATCAATGTTGAAGATAACAGATACACACCAAATTTTACTTTAGGTCCTTATTACAAGTGAATTGCTGTTGGCTTTGTGTGCAAAGTTTCCCAAGTGATATCTCCCTTTCCCTAGCCTGATTCTACACCCCGCCCCAGACAGTAAGCAGTTCAGTCATGTTGTAAAAGATACTTTTTGTATGTAGTTAGGCTTGAAGCAGGAATATTTAACTTGGTCAATTAATTTTTAATACAGTTGTGTTTTATGCATTTTAATCCATAGACTTCACCAAATTGCTGAAGGGGCTCATGAAGTTCAAAAGGGCTGTGCTGTATCTTTCTCTTATTTTACATCTGGATGTTTG
The DNA here is from genome assembly GCA_028646595.1 of Phalanger gymnotis. NCBI lineage: Eukaryota > Metazoa > Chordata > Mammalia > Diprotodontia > Phalangeridae > Phalanger > Phalanger gymnotis. The sequence goes on from CM053624.1 coordinate 293,247,641, forward strand.
GAAGCAACTGTATTCATCAGAGTTACAACTCTGCTCATCATACATGTGTAAAAAGGTTGGTGATCATATGAACTTGAGGTAGTTTCATCATGTCTTCCCCTAATTTAAAATATTTTCAATTCTACTTAATTACCCAAGCCTGGGTTATTTTTTACTTACCATCCAAACAGTACCCTGAAAAGTACCAAGAACTGAACCTTCATATGATTTTATTGTAAAGGAAGTTTGATTTATAAATTTTTCTACCAATTACTACTTGTTTTTGATATTTTTTGTTACATAACTTTGGCCTATAAAAACGCTAGCTGAAAGTATGTTGCATCTTAAATATGTTAAGATACAAAAGAAAAATCATTCAACTTTTGGAAAGCTATTTCTGAATTTCCTACTTAAACTGATACATTGTGTATTTTTAAAGTAGGAAATTCAGAAATAGCTTTCCAAAAGTTGAATGACTTGAAATCATCAGGGATCTAGGATACTTTGTTGCACCCATACTCTCCAGCGTAATTCTACCCACTTAGGGCTCTCCCCTTACTACACAATTTCTGTAACCTGTGAGATTCATCATCAGAAAAAAGTAGTCTTACGGATTCTTGATCAAACAACATACTAGTTCAGATTGACAAAATTCTTTAATCAAAATTGGTTAAGTTTACATTGACACTTTGGATTAACTACAGTAAATCTGATTTTTAAAAAATTAGGAGCAAACTGCTAATATTACTGGCAAACATAGCAGTATTCCAACAAAGCAATATAATAGAGGTGATACTCTCATTTGTACCCTTTTGCCTCTTCTAAATCAAGTTAACTCGTTTATTCAAGCTCCAAATTATGGAAATGTCTACAAAAAAAGTTGACATGCTTTTTTCTAAAGTAATTGAGAAATCCTGAAATATACGTACGTAGTCGAAAGTGTACAACCTAAAACATTGTATCTGTGAGTATTGCTGTTGCTTAACTAGTGAACTAATATATGCTCATACTTAACCAGTAATTTCTCCTCGTTCACACTTGTACAACATGAAGTGCCTTTATATTCTCTATTGTGGGGGCATATTTACATGTTAACTGAGTTTATATAGTCAATTTTTCTCTCTTCAACATTGCTATTGTTTAGTTAAATCTGGAACGCCTCATATCAGAGCACCTTTTTGTTCCATAAAGGTAGTACTCCCTGTCTTAAGTGCCTCCAGTCTTTCCACCTAATGGTAAGGTTAATTTGCTGACAAGAATTCCATAGATTTGACTGTTCCCAGTAACCACCATTAACTTCTAGATAGCCACTTTATTAAAAAGTAATTAGTAACCCTATTTATCCAGCTTCATTTGTAAAGCTATGGCCAACTACTACAAAGAAAGAAAACATACACGTGATTTTTGCCTGTTAAAAAAGAAAGTTACTACTTCCCAACTTGCCATCTGGGTTACCCAACTGCTTAAAAAAAAAGGCATCATAACTTGGATTGTTTCAAAGCAGGAAAACCTGGCAAATGGAGTTTGCAAGATTAATACTAATTTCTATAAAAGGGTGAGTATTCTTATACAGAAGTAACATTTTAGCTACTATAAAAATGCTTAACTTCTACAAAAACCACAAACAGTGAAAAGACAATCCAGTAAATACAAGATTTGTAAAAACTATGCACAAAAAAATACCAAGGTATTTAGGAACATGGGAAGGGTTTATACAGGTGGCAGTTAAAAAAAGTAACTTCTTGACCACCATTAACTACACATTAACATACAGTAATCAAAAAATATACTACAACTATAACTCTTAAAAAATAAAAGCAGTTTAACATTTCCTAAATGAACCTCCCCCAAAGACACATTTACTGTGTATATAGCGGTTAATACTGCACAAATACAATCAGCAAGAATGTTTACTTTTAAAATGAAGATATATAGAGGGAATGTTTCCCCTTAAAACAAGTTCTTAAACATCAAAACCTATGCTTATAAAAATTATTTAAAACTTTCAGCAGTCAAATTTTTAAATGAAAAAATTGTGACAATCCTCTCTTCAAAATTAGTTTTCTAGTGTTGAGTCCTTTGGAATTTTTTCAGGCTCCCTCTCTTCGCTGGATGTTCTAAAAGTAGGGGGGGAAAGCAAGATCAGTGCATACTCTAATAAAGAATCATAACACATGAACATTTTAGATTTTTAAAAAAGTTGAAGTAGCTTTGCTCTAGTGAATGAACTAGTGACAAAATGATTTTTCACAAAAAATCCTGCAGCATAGTGGCTGGCATTCAAGCTGTGACCACATTGCCCTGGGAAAGCAGCAGAGGAATTGTCCATTTCTATATGCTCAGCTTAGACAAAGGATCTTGAAACACGGACACAGAATGTGCAAGACTGGATTCATTTGGTCCCTTCAGCAGTGAACAACCCTAAGTTGAATTTGGAACTCAAAAAGTTTAACATAATCAGGAACGAACATGAATGTACAACACAAGTTTGGGGACAAAACATACTATACTAAAAGCCAATAAATATCCTCACTTTTTCTTTGTGGTGGCTTCATGCCTATCTTTACTTTCCTCATTGCTTTCTCCATTGTGTTGTGGCTGGTTATTGTCTTGAGCATCTGATCCGCCATTCAAAGTTTTTGAACCTTTTGAAATAAAATACCTTAAAGTTACATTGTCATAACTGAATAATACAGTTTAATCAATAATAAGTTATTTTTAAATAACCTGAGTAGATTACAACTCTTGAAACTGGATGGAGACAGTAAGGGGTTAAAGAAAATGAGATCCTTAAACACCCCTTCTCTACTATCAGATGGTTACAAAATAATGGTAGTTACTGGGGAAACTCACCTTTGGATGAAGAATAAGTGATTCTAGCAGAAATTAGAAAGCTCAGTTCATCTACTTCTCTCCAACAACCACTACTGGTATTGTATTGTCTAGCTTTACTGAAGTACAAGTAACTTAAGAATTTCAAGTAAACGTAAAAATAGCTGGCCCACAGATTATAAGGAATCACTACATACCTGTTTGTTCCTTTTCTAGCTTTTTATTTGGACCTTTCTTTCCCTGTTCTTTCGTTTTATTGGCCTCCTCATGTTGTCTTTGTTCAGCAAGTGATTTATTCAGCACTTGTGTAATAACAGAATCTCCTTCACCAACTAAAAACATGTTCTTAAACTTGTTGTATAGCATTGTAGACTTTTCCATAATAACCTGACTAACTTTAAAGCGCCTTATCTGGAAAGGACAAAGAAATGTTAGTAATCACATTTATCTATAACATTCAAAATATAATGATTAGAGCCAAGCCCAAGGGAAAAAAGGCAAACTGCTTACTTTCTTTAATGTTGTAATCATCTCTGTGTGTTTCTGTGCTTGCTGCATGGTGACCTGAAGAGATGCAAGCTCATCAAGGGCCTCAATACATCTGTTTACATCCTTTTTAACAAAAGAAAAGTTTTAGCATTGAGTTTTCCTCTGAACACATAAAATTTCAGTTAAAGCTTTTAAGTCTGTAATCTGACTAAACTGTTTTAAGGTAGCCTTCAAACAATATTTAAATATTTATGTATGATATTTAAATACACTTATCTAAAACCCTTAAAGTTACAACAAAGTGTCAAACTACAGCAGATACCATGCTTCCTATATTTTTTTATAATCACCACAATAAACTTACAAGATTATCAATTTTGAGGGAGTTTTTAATTTCTGCGTGTATCCTTTGAAGTCGAGAGTCCATTGAGGTTTCTATTAAATATTTAGAAAATAAGGTGAATCAACATCTGAGCTTTCATCAAAATATTTCATAATTTTAAAGTTAGGATTTAGTTATTCTCTAAGAATCTAAATCTCTCATCTTCTGAAATCTACAAATTAACAACTTTTTCTTATAAATGACAAACCTGTTTACCAATCACACGCAAATTGAGCAATGTCTACTTCCACTAAGGATTTAGTTCTTTTTTTCTATAGTGTTAATTTTTGCTGATGAGAACCTCTTTTCCATCCTTATCTATAACCAATCCCTCACAAGTCATTAATATGATTGTGTCCAACACAATAAGAGCCAGAGAAATTTAAGATTCACACAATTCCATAAGTGAATCTTATGTTTCAGTAACACAAAAATATTAATACAAGGCAGAATAAAGTTTTTCAAAGTGTACAGGTAACACATCAAATAACTGTCTTAACCTATTAGGTGTTAAGATAAATAATAAGCATTATTATGAGGTTTCATCTACTAACCTCGTTTCTTCTCCACTTTCTTAACTTCTGGCTTCTTGCTTTCATCTTTATTCTGCCTATCAAATGTTAACAGAAATATTTTACAACCTTGCAACTCTGTAACAGCAAAGGTTTTTAAAACGTTAATATTTGTTCCAATTTTAGTGTTCAACATGATCTCTTAAAAGCAAACCTGTGTTCAACTCCAATAATAATCAGATAAGGGATTTGGGAGATTTAAAGTTGTGTAGAAGTAAATGGCGTCCATGTTAAATATTATTTAGATGAAGGGGAATAAAAATCCCAGTAATTTGATTTAACAATTCTGCTTATTACAGAAATCAGCTATTTAGGCCATTACAGCTTTTGCATATTTCACTAAAAATCCAATACCTTGAAATTCTGTCCACGTTATAAGCCAATTGAAATACACAAGAACAAAGAGATATCTAAAAACAGCTTTTAAAAATAATCTTTATTTTAAAATGTACTTGAACATTATCATTATACAATCTATGACTTTTATCTCAGGATAAAAAAAAAGCACAACTGCTAACACACTAAAAGATTCCAACACAAAAGAAACATTCAAGGGGTACTAAAGCCGATTATGCCAGTTTCAATACCTAGGTTCTCCTTAACGTGTAGTGTTGTGTACCCTAAGAAAAATTGTGACAGTTTTAATTCAACAAAATGGTAATGCCCATTAGGTCAAGTCCTCAACTTAATTTAGCAATCTGGAACAAAATTCTTCCATCGAGGGAATAAATTCAGTCATCTGAGTGTCTTAAGATCTTCATCTCCTGTGCTCCACTTGCATTCTCTTTGTAGAAACTGGATTAATGGTTTGAGCCCCCAATTTTTTTTTTTATTGTAGATTACAAGCTGTTTGGCTGGGAATACAATACAATAAACTTTATTTTGCATAATGCATTATTTCCTCCCCATCTGAAATGCTTTACAGAAAGAAAATTTGTTTAATAATGATAAGAAAAACACAAAAATTAAGACATTGTATTTAAAGAACATTTAAAAAACTTTAATGAGTGAGAAAAAATAGAAAAAACTTAGAGGAAAAGATGATATGTGAACAGGGCTTAAGCAAATGTTAGTAGAGGGACAGGTCCAAAAGGTTTAAATAAATATAAAATTAATCAACTTGGGATCACTGTACTTTCAAAGATATAATTGTTTTACACATCAATTGCCAAATGTCTTTTTCTACTTCTGTTAATAGCAGGATATGATTTTCATAGTGAAAGTTAAATTTAAACAGAATTTCAGTTACTACTGTCTTGATTAGAATCCTACTAGCTGTGAATGGGTGAAGGTTTTACTGAGCTCAATAACCTGATATATTTATTGTTTGCCAAGGGTGGTGAGAGGTAGTGAAAAGAAACAACTGAGAAAATACTTCTATTGCTACTGAACAGCATTAGACACTGATAAACACGAGTAAATAGTAACAGATATACAATGGTCTGTTACTAACATCCCAAAAAAATTTATAGGCTAATAACTTGTCCGATGAAAAAAGACAAAGAATAGCATGAGAGCTGTATATATGACACAAAGGGAAAATCATACTTGCAAGAGCTTCCATGGCTACCCTTGTTTATTCATCTCTAGACACAAGGCTATTAAAACAACAACTTACGGTTCAGCTTCCATTTGCTCCTCTTGCTTGCGTTTTCTGTCTGCTGCTTCTTTTTCATGCTGACCTTTTATTATATTCCTTCTATGAGCAGCCTGAAAATTCCTTCCTCCTTTTCTCTTCTGTTTCATTTTGAAAATTAAAATGAAAGACTTCTAGTTAACTACCAGTTATTTGTCTTCACCATCTCAATCACCAAACTAATAGCCAAGCAATAACCTTAGGTAAGATATATAGATACATGTAAATAAAGCCTCTGTGCTCTTTTCACAGGTCCCTCTATGACACGCCAGGCATTGAGATTCTTGATATGTATAATAATATACAAAAATTCACCCCAAAATGATGTATATATTTCATAATTCACAATATAGGTTAAATCTATTAGTCTGTATTATTGACAAAAATTAAGGTTGCAGCATACTATCCATATTGCAAATATTACCTCAAAAATGTTAAAGCATCAGCAAAACTGACAATAAAAGTCTTTGCGTTAACTTACGAACAACTTTTAGGAAATTTTTCATTTGCAAAATAAATTATTCAAGTTATTTTTAGTAGCAGTGGTTTTGAAAAAGGCACAAACTGTATAATTCTACTTCTGTAATGACGCCCCCCCCCCAAAAAAAAAACTACTGAGGAAAGTACAAAAAATAGCTATTAGGTAGTGAAAAATATGGAAGATATAACACCTTGCTGCTGGAGGACTTGAAGTCATTTGACTCAAATGAATTCAGGTACAGAAAGAACTGGCAGACATGAATGGCCACTATATTTCCTTAATTTTCAAAGACAAATAAATATCCTAGTTTACAAAATAAAAGTGAAACAGTAAGTTTGCAAACTAGGCCAGTGAGCTTGATTAGGAGAATGAGAAGGGTGGTATTAGTGAATAGAGTGCTAGACTTCGCATCATGCCTTAGACTTCTAAAAGGAAAATAAATCCTAATCAAAAGACATAATAACTTCTCTGTGCCTCATTTTCTTCATCTATAAAATGGAGCTAAAAAACAAATAATTCGCAATTATTAGAAATCCAATTCAGACATTCCACAACCTGTCCCACTGACATCCTAACCACCCAGACCTTAAAAGCCCACCCCGATTTCCTCTTTCCCTAACAGGGCACCTCTATATACCTTGACCTTTTTCTCCCCCAATTAGAATGTGAATGCTATTGGCATAAAGCAAATACTTAAATATTTTTTCCATTCAACAAAAGGAAACTTAAGAGTTAAGCTATTATTCTTGTGCCAGGTAAGGAAGCAGCAGATTTCATCAAGGATGGATCACACCAATTCCATAACAAAATTGTTACTTGATTGAAGTCTCTCATATTATTCTTAATGAGTTACCCCACCATTGAAGGTCCTCAAACGAAATCTGGATTGGCTACTTCTGCCAGATAGTCAAAGTCCCTTCTAATTTTTTAATACTATTGTTTCTGCATCTCTAGCCTTTCCTTAGTTGGTGACCCTGTTTCAATTTACTGTGGGTGTAAATAGTCAAAGAAATTCAGTTAGGGGCTTTTTATGATTTATTATTATTATATATTCATTAAGTGTCAAAAGATTTGATCCTAGATCTTCCTAGCTGACATAAGCACTTTGTAAACCATTAAGTACTATTTAATTATTATTTCTGATTCCAAGTGCCGTGTTGTATCTATTATGCTATGGGACTGTTAAAAACCTTAAGTTATGTTTATATAGATTATTAACATGATTTTTGATGCTAAGAAGTCCTTTTGGTTTACGACCTGATTTAAGAGCACGTTTCTTGAAAAGTGAGGTTGTTCATTCTCATAGCAACAAGGTCTCAGCTTAAGGTAGATTCAACATTAAAAATCCTATTATTGGGGCAGCTAGGTGGCGTGAGTAGAGCACCAGCTCTGGAGTCAAGAGGCCAGGCCCTGAGTTCAAATCGGTCCTCAGACTGACCTTGGGCAAGTCACTTAAAACCCCAATTGCCTTTCCTTCCCCCTCCCCCACCCAAAAAAAATCCTATTATCCTTCTTAATATATCTCTGGTGAGTTTCATTTGATAGGCTGGAATTAGAAACAATCAGCAAACAGCATTTTGAAAAACAATCTTTCAGAATTTGTCCTACAATTGACACAATTCAAATGTAGGAAAATTGCACTGCAATTTAAGTTTTTAAATAAAACAAGGACTTTTCAGACACTTAATAGAAACATCCAATGGAGACAAATACTTTTATAAATAAGCCTACCTTTTCACCTTCTTGATCTTCACCCTCCTCTTCAGAATCAGAAGTTGATGCAAAGCCTGCTTTTGCTGTAGCAGTTTTTCTTTTTGGCTCAACTTCCTTCTTCCCTTCCTTTTTGTCTGGTTCTTTCCTTGGCTTATCTTCTTCCTTTTGAACCTCTTCATCCTTTTTCAACTGCTTTTTTGGTTGTTTTTCATCTTGAACTTTTTTTTTACTTTTATCCTCTTCAGCAACACTATATTAATAGTATAAAATTAGCTGATGTGAAATCTATGTTAATCTACATCATATCAAGATTCCCTACCTTTAAGCATCTTTTCAATGATTTTACTAGTAAACAGTATAAATTAGATGTTTTATAAAACATCACTTTAGATTACAGACTGGGATAGAGCACTCAAACAAAAACAATTATTCTTTACAATCCTCTCTTCCTAAGTGCAAGTAAACTGCATTGTGTGGGAAAAGTATAACCACAGAAATAAGGTTTCTTAGCTTTATCAGACATACAGGTAAAATGCTATCACCCGTCAGGTGACAAATAAATTACATGCTAATAGTGTCATAAAAATTATAGGTGCCAAATGAATTTGTGAACTGAATGTAGTATGTTGGTTAAACTTTCACACTTGCTGTTATCTTGATCAAGCATTATACTGACAAATTACGCACTACAAAACTAATAATAAAATGGCATTAATGTTTGCAAAAAAAAAAAAACACCACACAAAGACTAGAGAAATCAAGTTGTCATTCAAACTTATCTCCTGGGTCAAATTCATCATTCTTAAGTTTATAGACAAGCTATTAATAAAATTTTTTCCAAACATGATGTAGATTCTGTACATAATAATAAATACAATTTCTGCTCAACCAAACTGGACCAAACCGATTTGTTGGGTAAAACTGACTCCATGTTTACTGTATACTGTACAGTATACTGAGTTCCAGTATACAGTCCATATCTTACATATTATCTAGTAGCATCAAGGTATTACTACCAAAATCTGAATAGCAAAGGAAAACTATAACCAGATTCCCAATTCTATTTCTATTATCTGATGATTACAGTAATTTTCTACTTATTTGTAGATCTTAGTTTATAAATATTCACACCTTCACACATTAGTCAGATTTCTTTTGGTAGTTTATAAATAATCACATCTTCCCACATTAGTCAGATTACTTTGGGTAGTAACACTAACAAGAGATTCTTGTATTATTCAAGAGCTTTAAACCTTGAAGCCAGACATTCTCTAGAATTTAAGCTATTTCCCAGTAGTCAGGATTGCCTAAAGAGAATTTAAAATTTTTTTCTAGGGAGACAAAGACCTATGAATAATCCTGCAGAACCTTTTACCAGCTAATAACAAAGTGAGGAAGAGTTCACTTAGACACACCTGACTAATTGCTGTGACCTTAAGTTCATAGCATACCAAAACTTATATTAAACTAGAATATGAATAAATGGGCTATTAAATCACTATCCTAAAATGTGTTCAAGATCAAAGGACAGGTGAAACAATATTCTAATTGTTGCCTATTGGTGTTTTTCAGAACATTCCACCTATTTTCTATAAGTTGAACAATCAAAAAGCCTATTGAATTATTTTGTTGAAATGTATTTATCTATCAAAATACTTCAAATTAAAATTACACACTTCAAGAAGCAAGTAACAAAATTCCTGATTTTAATTTGATCTCCATTTACCAATACCAATCCTTAGAGATAAGCTATTTTGTACAACATACACTATATGGTTAGACTTCAACTGTTGCCTTTTGGACTTTTCTAAAATAGTTCAATGGATTTCCTGCTACACCAAATATTCAAAACTATTAAAGGAAAATGAACATCTAGGTGACACAATATATAAACAAAGCACTGGATCTGTAGTCAGAAAGACCCGAGTTAAAAAAACAAAAAATAAAAAATAAAATAAAGACCAGAGTTCAAATTGAGCCTTAGATATTTTACTGGTTTTGTAACTCTGGGCAAGCATCACCAATAAAATGGGATAGCACCGAGTTCCCAGGTTTTTGTGGGGATCAAATAAGATGACATTTATAAAGTGTTTAGCATAGTGTCTGTAATACAGTAGGTAGTTTTTATTTTACTTACATAAAAAAGTAACATCATAAACTACTTTTTCTTGCTTATTAGGTTTTCTTTAAAAAAAAAAAAAGCTACCAAAGCTAGGTGCCGCAGTGAGTAAAGCACCAGCCCTGGAGTCAGATGGGCCAGTTCAAATCTGGGCTCAGACACTTGACACACTCACTAGCTGTGTTGACCTTGGGCAAGTCCCTTAACCCCCATTGCCCTGCCTTCCCCCTGAAAAAAAAAGCTGCCAAAATAAAACCATGCTTTTTGCACTTTATGCATACTATGTTTCTGCATTCCAACCAATGTACTACTTGAAGTAAAATATGAAAGTTATTTTTTAAATAGTACTTACAACTTCAACTTAGGTTTAAGGGAATAATAGAATAATGATGATGATGGATTGAAAGCACAACAGATTCTTAACAAAATTCCATTCAACAATTTTTATTCTTCCCAAAGCACAAGGCTTTATCGTTAGCTGTACAGTTATCAATGTAATAATCACTGTGTTGTGAGAATCAGAAGAAACTCAGAAATAAAAGCATATTCATTTTTAAAAAACACTACTTTACAATAATGTTCAAAATAAACTCACTTGTCATTGTCTGAAGGACAAGGCGGTTTCACCATTTTGGGTCTCCCTCTTGGTTTTGGAACTTTTACTTCTGTAGCTAACATTCACATAAAAAAGACTAGGTTAGCTCATAATCACAAGCTTTTCCTTTTTTAGTTACACTCTAACTGAAAAAGTATAGTATTGTAGTTATTGTTGCTTCATTTTACTATCTAGTTATTCTCACCATTTTATCCTCTTTTATGATCTCAAATAGCAGGGATCTAATACATACACTACATATTAACAAGAATGATATCATAGCACTTTTTGAGTGGTTTGTTTTTTCGAACACTATAATGATTATTTCATTTAATGTAAAAAGTTGAATACTACCCAACTACCCAATAATGAATCACAGCTTCACAATGAAGCCAAGTATATTGAAATATTCTTTTTTAAAAAATCTGGCATACAACTATACATATTTCCAAGAGACCACTTTAAAGTTATTAGTTTTACCAATTCCCAGATGTAGAGCAAAACTCATTTCAAATTATACTTTGTTGTCCTCCTACATTTGCCACCTCATTATTTGACTAACATGAGATTGATGTTTTTTTCACTTTTACATGCTTCAACTGTAAGCTGTACCAGACAATGGTAATGAGATGATTTTTAAGGAGGGAAAAAATGATATATGAAATCGATTGGATTCAGGTAGTGAACAGGATAAACAAGGTTGTCAATTACTAATAAACCTACCTGATGGTCTTCCTCTTTTAGGACTCACTTTTGGAGAGACTGATGTTGCTGTTGTTGCAGCAGTCACTATTCCTACTTCCTCAGTTTCTACTTGCTTTTCTGCCTGGAAAAGATTTAGCAGGGTTGGAATTTTATTCCCCAAAAGTAATCAAAAGTTTAATTCACATATGCTATGGAATATACATATTTTATATAAAATATTTCTACCACTCCTTATGCTGAGTATAATTATTTAAATACGACTGGCTTCTATAGAACTTTTATACATTCTTTCATACCCTATTGTGAGCTAGTATACTAGGCCTGCTTTAAACAAAATATTAAACAAACATCTTCACTATTTGTTTTTATCATTTTTTGAAGAATTGTGATATACACAATTGAGGTTGTACTCGCCACATCCAACTTTACAAATGAGGAAATAATCAAATATTCAAAGCTAAAAACAAGGTTTTTTTTAAGCCACTAAAATATACCTAATTAATTTAACATATGGAAAGAATGAAGTATCGGTTAAGTAATTTGTCACCTAATTATACCTAAATTATACCTAAAATAAAAGGTCTAAGTCCTAACCCACAAGTAGATTTTATGTGGTTTATAAACTTGGATTGGAAAATAAATGACATCTTAATTTTTACTAAACTCCACCTGGATTTTAGCATATAAGTAAAAGTCAAAAAAACATTCTGAAAAGAGATCTATGGCAAAAGAATAACCCTGCTTCTAACCTTTTCCTCATAAGAACTTACTAGGATTTTCTTTGACATTGACTAATAAAAGAGCCTCCAATTCAAAGTCAGCAGACAGAGTAGGGAAAGGAGGTATCAATTCACTAAAGACTTGCTTTCATTTCAGTCCAGTCAACAAAGTGATACTCCCACTGATGTGATAGTGAGATGGAAATGTCAAACTAAACAAATGTTGAAAATTGTTTTTACATGTAATTGGAATAAAAAATACTGAATAAATTTTTTAAAAAAAAAATGTTAAACTAACGTCAACATATACCTGGAAATGATCATTCAAGTCACAATAAATAAAAACAAAATTTAAAAATCCCCAGCTCCGCTTATTCAGATTTGAGGTAAATGTTACAAATCATAAAAAAACTAAACTGAGGTTATTAAGTTCTAAGAATACAGCGTATTCCTGCCATTTTCTCAAACAATACAAGAAGCTAATTCATCAGTTCCTCCTGAAATGTTAGACTAGGCAGCCTTAAGTAGATTTTGTATTTGAAACTCTTCATATCAAACTGCTACGGATCATAGATCAAAAAATTTTTTGTCCCAATACTGTAGTACCGGAGGCAGGGGAACGAAGAGAGATCTATCAACCATCAGATTGCTGGTGCAGTAGCTTCGCTTAACCCTTGCAACCTTACACTCCTCCCTTTACCTCAGTCCTACCTCCCCCCCCCCAAAAAATATTCCTAGGATACTGTTGATGTAACAGCAAGAGTTGTCATAAACCTTTTGTAAATACCACGCAAGAGAGTGGTAATAACTACGTTCGTATTTTGAAATAAAAGAATTTTTCATTAAATCCAGAATACAGAACTCTTGCTATGAGAGCCAAGTATTTGTTTTCAATATGCTTTAAAAACTATCAGATAACACTACAAACAAAGCAGATTTCTCAGCAAGGCAGGTTTAAATAACTACTCAGAAAAACTAGTTATGAATCTTCTTCCATGCAGGTTAACCCTATCCCCACAACTTTATTTCCATTTTTGAAGTGCAATCTGTTCTTTGTATACAAACTTGCTCAGAGGCAATATGGTTGAGCAAGCCCCGTCACCAAAAGTTATCTTCAAAGGCACTATCAAGTTTGAGAATTCAAATCAAGCATCTCTGTTAAGGAGTTTTTTTCCAGGACTACTTTACCTAGGAACAACTTCTAGCCCTCTCATGATTGTTAAGCCACAACTTTCTTATGCTCTCCTGACAAAAATACTTCAAAATGGCATTTATTACACCATAAAATAATGCTATTTTAAGGTTAAAATGCTTACATAGCCTTTATGATGACAATATGTCTCCATGTTGTACTATGGATTTTTGATGTGATTTCATTGGCACAGGGAACACACAGCTGGGGAAACCTTTTCCAACCTCACGGTATTAGTGAATTGTGTCACAGTGACTGTATGGATTTGTTTTTAAACAAAATAAGTATTCCTATTAAAAAGCTTTTAAAAATTTAACTGAAAAATGTTTTTAAAAATTCAGGTATCTGGCCAACACTTATGAAGATACATCATAAGCTCCTGCAGGTAAGTTGTCACACATTTTTGCAGCTCCCACAGCTGCTTGCCAGAGCCACAATGTGCAGAATGTAGAATTTAAATCCATGTGTATTGCTGCTACTAATACAAAACTAGACTAAAAATAGCTTCATTAAATTCAAAATACAAAATTAACCAATTAGGTTAATCTGCTTGTTTCTTTCCTTCTAGCCAATTTCACTGATGATATTGGAATAACCTATCACTGAAAATAAAAATCACACTCCTGGCATTGAAACAACTAGTTAACCATTAAAACAAAAATCATGCACTTTTTGAATGCTATTGCAGAAATATTCTGGCAGTTACTTCACTGCTACATTGTAAGCTCCCCAAGAGCAAGGAGGATTGTCTTAAATTCCACTGGATTCCCCTTGAAATATAATGAATGTAGGTGAGTACTTGAATATTTATTTAATCAATTGATTCCATCATTCACATTGGGTTTTTCTTTTATTTTCAGCACATTAACAAATCAGACATCAAAAAACTCACAAATGCACAAATTTACTTTTTTTTTTTGTTTCACAGGCTATTTCTTCTCATGAACCAAGTGCTGCTTTAGTTCAAACAGCTAACATAGAACTATGAAACTAGAAAACACTAAAATAGAAATCTGAATGCAATGGCTTGATTAATGTTAATACAGCCATAAATCTTGAGAAAGGTGACTGTAACCATATGGATCATAAAAATCTTCACATACTTTTATATAGGGTTCACAGAAACAGATGTGATATAATTAGTTCTAAAATTATAAAAAGCCATTCAAATACCTCCAGTTACTTTAAATACAGCCAGCTGTCAAATATCCATGTACTAGGAGGCAGAAACAACTTGGATAACTGAAATTCAAAGATGATCCCAAAATGTCATTTCAGGCAGTGTCTAAAATAAAACAACATTCTACATTCTAAGTGGACACCCTAAAACAGTGCTGTTGAATGGACTGAAAACAAGTGATAAAACTGCCGAGTTTTACCTCCTTTCCCTACCCTGCCCACTGAGTTGGAGGTGCAAAGAAAGAGCCAAAAAAATGAGGAGAATCTGCATAACATGAAACTACACAACTGGCCCCTGCAAAATCAAATTTGAAGAAGTTAGAAGATGAATCCAAAGCAGAAATTAAACCAATGTTCCCTCCCAATATAATTAAATACTTGATCCTTGAGTCAGCATTACCTTTCTCTTTCTTCCTCTTCTAGCAGCCTTTGGAGTGGTCACGTCCATTGTTTTAGTCACATCCTAAAGAACAAAATAAAATACTAGTGTAAGATATGGAGACCTAAAAAACTTACCAAGTTTGAAGGGTATAGTATATACCAGAACCAAAGACATATTTTACTTAAGTCCTGGTAAGTGTTTTTGGCTTTTCTAAATCACAAACATTAAAACTTTTGAAGTTATAACATGAAAGAGTAACCCAGTGCTTGAAATTAATACTTTTTCTAAGTGCCTAGAACTACACATGTGACAATCGGAAATTAATCATATATGCAAAAGCCTTAACACATCTGAAATGAAAGCATGTTTATTTTCCTTCTCAAATTACATTTTTGCTTAGTACACGGAATTAACTGTTCTAAAAGGTGTAGCTTTGCTTAAAAGATACCCATTCACAGATTAATAAAGGTTATACACAATTGTACATTATTGAAATGGGGGGACCGACAACCCCCCCTCCGCAATCTTTTAAAGGGGCTGGGGCAGTGCAAATATTTAAAATAATCATCTCCTAATTTCCTTTTCCTCTTAAAAGACATTTTCATAAACAGAGCTTTTGTAAACTGAGTATAAGTGGCAGTTCAGCAAAATCATCTCCCCTCCCTCCATCGCCTGTGTGACTTGACAAGTCGTTTAATCTCTGTGTCTCAATTTCCTTATGTATAAAATGAGAGTAGATCTAGACGACTTTTAAGGTCCCTTTCCGGCTCTAAATTTAGCATGTTTGGAAATTGTAAATAACAAATGAAAATTATTTTGTTAGAATGCTAAGTGGTTGTTAATGTATTTTGACATTCTATTGCATAATTGAGATAACACACCAAAATATTCTTTTGATATCTAACAGGTAAATGTGTTTGCCACAGAACATCTGTATTTACTAACATTTTCATAAGAAAATGATTTTTTTCTTTAAGTAGAATTCTGAAGTTTTGCTTTTGAAAGATTTGTTGGGTCAAACTTCTTCACATGGTTTGAATGTTAAAAGTATCTTATGGAAATGTGTGTCTGACTTTATAATGACACTCATCAATAAAATTATTCAGTTTGTATAATTTCACTTAATTTCTCAAGATCATATCTATTCTGTAAATTGATTAACTCTAATTAGCTGATTTCCAAAAAGTACAGAGGGTTCCCATTAGTACACACATACATCAAATGTTCAAAAGTTAACACGATATAGTTGACATCTAGACCAAAAACTAAGCTCCCTTATTTTCTCATTATGGTTAACAAATTACTCATTATGTGCAAAGCGCTGTCTTTAAGTCCCTAGAAATACAAGAATAAACACCATAATGATCATACTCTCAAAAAACTTAAAGCATAAACACCTTTTTGACTAAAGACTCAAATTTTGGTTTGATATAGGAATAACTTTAACAACAATTAAAACCACCCAAAAGTGAAATGGGTAGTTTGAGGAGAGACTTGATTCTCACTAACTGGAGATCTACTAGATGAACCTCTTATAGAGCATGATTCTTTTTTTTCAGATATAGGTTGGGCTGACTGGCTGAGGTTCTTTCCAATGTTAAAATCTTTTAAGTATTTCCTTAAGCACTACTGTCCATTACAAATAATAATTTCTACTTTGCTACTATCAAATTCTTTCCCTGACTCAAAAAAATTAAGAATAATAATAATAATTTTAAAAAGACTTGTCAGATTTACCTCATTGCTATTTTTTTCTTCATGGTCAGTATCTTCTTTTGAAGCACTAGTTTCTTTTTCTTCAGTCTCAACATCAGAAGATGCATTTGACTGTTTTGTAGATGCCTGTAATACATTGAAAAATGATTTATTTTACAAAATGGAGGCCCGCCTTAGTTTTCATTCTCCAAGGTTTGGCGGTTACAGTAATTTCTAGTATGCATTTCAAGCTATTCACACAAACATATTGTAGCCTTTAGTTCTCTATTTCCTTGATAGAGGCTGAGGGGATTAGCATCTTCGAATCAGATAAACTTTAAGTTATATTTCTTAACATTGTTACTTATAATAAGGAATGATTCTTTGTAAGTGATTTAGACAAAAGTAAATGTACACAAAGTACCCAATCCTAACATTCTAAACTGGATAGAGGTTAGTAGTTGTGCTATCAATTGTCAAAAGATGCCAAACAAGAAGATTGAGTCATTTCATTTCATTAAGAACAAAAAGTGTATCACCTTCCATTATACTATTGAACTACATACAGGTGAAAGGGGGCAAGTATATATGCAAAGTAACCCTCCTCACCCCACAAAATTTATTGGGAATTGTAAACTTCCATAAACAGCTAGATAGGAAAATAGTCACCATAATCCTAGGAACAAGTTGACCAGAAGGTTAATATAACGAGCCTAGGATAACACAGGGGGATTGAGTTGTAGTAAGTTTAGGACTTTGAGAATGTAATGTACTCAGTTTAACTCAGCTAAGTGTGTGTCAAGTGTCTGAGGATAGATTCAGGTCTCCCTGACTCCAGGGCCAGTGCTCTACCCATTGTGCCACCTACTTGCCCTGGTAATGAACTCTTAACAGTTTTTAGGGAAAATCTAGCTACATTAAACTCAAAAGCAAGGTCTTAATTCCTTGCACGAGATTAAATACGAAATATCTAAGTCAAAAGTGAATGAAGGTTCTGCATATATAAAAGCAGTGAAGACAATTCAGTAATTATAAGTAAACTCTTGAATATACTAATTCAGAATTCAAATTTAAGATGTTTAAAAGTCTTAATGAGCTTAGTAAATAGAGATCTGCAAAACCCATGAATTCCCTCTAATTTTTAATCTTTTCCCCCAGAAAGGGGAGAATGATGTTCAGAAATATTTTTCCCCCAAAGATTAAAAATAATGCAAGAATTATTTTTAATTCTTAATTCAGAGCTGTCTTAAGTCTTTTAATTTTATTACTTCTGGTAGAGCCCAGGAAGTTCCCCAGGATGTATTAAATATTTTAACAATACAACTAAACTTTAAGTAACCATTACTTACCTGTTGACTAGAAAACTTCACTTTGGGGTTATTGTCTATTTCCCATAATCCTTCGTTAAAGCCTTTTCTTTTATTAGGTTTGCCATATTTATCTTTATTTTCTGAGTAAGGAAATATATCCTTTGGTCCCAAAAAAGCACTGTGAAAAATGGACAAGAGATGTTTTATGTAAATGACTGTTTTACTGAAAAAATTAATACCGGATGTTACATACACCTACTTAATTCCTGCAAACTTTAAACTCAATTCAAACTACTTCTCCGTATCTTGCTCACACTAGTTTGAATTACTGACAATTTTCTACAGTCATAGCATTTATTTTCTGAATTTTTAAGTGACTGAATCTTACTCTCTCTTCCCATACAACTTGTATGTATAGACTTCATATCTTTAATTACAAAATGGAAACAAATTATAAAGTATTATTAAAGCATTCTACTACCTCCCAAGAAAATGGTTTCAAATGACTAGGTTAAACTTTTATTACTTCTTTTAAAATATAACACAAGAAAAAAGAAAATATAATGTAAGATGTAAACTACAGCAGAAACATGGGATTTAGCTACTAAACAATCACCAGAAAGTTACTACATGAACCTACTATAATAGGAAACAGTTCTTTAATGCCTAAAAGTATTCTACAAGTTCATTCAAAATTATTTCACTGATCAAGAATTCTGCTTACAAGCAGCATATTCATATTTCATCGGAGCAATCAAGTTTCAAATGTAGTTTAGATATAACCACACCCAATTTTAAAATATCACTAAAACTAAACTGAATTATGACTCTATGAAATCAAGACTAATAAACATTTTAAAGTCTCTTAACTCTGCCTGACTTTTTTGAACTCCCATAAAAATTATTTCCTCTGCAATAAAAACAGATATTAAGTATTAGGTCTCACCAAGATAACTCAGAAGCATAAACAAGATTGTTGACTGTATTTCAGTAGACAGGTTACCCTTCTATGGATTTTTGAGGAATCTCTGAAATTGTATCATGTGTATGTGCTTTATGAGGGGCAAATATAAATATCACAGCTGAACCTTCACTTCTTCACCAAGCTGATCAAAACATTTCCCCTTTGATGCATAGTTGTTACAAAAATGCCAGCTTACAATTAAGGGTATCTTTTGACAAAACTCAAGTGAAGCACATACTTGTAATACTAAAAGCGCAGGAATTAAGTCTACCTTTCAAAGGAAAAGACTGTGTGCCTTTTTAAAAACCTACATGGCAGAGAAAAGAGAAAGTTGAAAATTTTTATTTCAAAGTAAAATTATAATAAAAAATTTAAATCACTTTACAAACTTGCTTGTTCTAATGTAAAAAATAAAAACAAAGCTCTAGCCATGATATTACCTAAGAACTTATATACTTATAGACACTCTAATTTACCAGTACTGACGGTGACCACTACCATTACAGGAAAAGAAATCAAATTCATCCATTTTTACACATATTTATAGATCTCTATAGACAGCAACTTTGAATGTTTTCATTTTATGCATGTTATTTTAATGGGAAGGACTAAGTATGAGGAAAGAAACTCAAGAGAAATTAAATGCCTAGGGAACAAAGTCATTTAGTTGAAGTGGAAACCCAGTTAGAAGGAAAAAAAGGGAAACCTATAAATTATAGCTATCAATTTAGTATTACTACTTTATCAGAGAATTTTCTTTCAAACGTTTTTTTTTTAAATTGTGGAATTCTCAAAATGTGATTTTATAATTAGGACTACTTTCCATGAGATCATTTTTTTAAAATTAAGAACAATTAAAATAGGTTTTAATATGAAATTTCCTCTTAATACACAGAATTATTTAATATATTCGCCAATATATTTATAATGCCTAAATATCATGACACTAATAGGTGTGATAGGGCAGGAAGGGAGAAGGATCTTGTGTCAGGAGCCTGGCTTCAAATGCTAGTGTTGCCACTTATTACCTTTGTGTGACCTTGAAAAATATCACTTCATTTCTTTTTCTCAGGTTCCTCATTTACAAAAGTAGGGGTTTAAACCAGATGGTTTCTGTGGTCCAGTTCTAAATCTATCCTTTATCATGTGCTGAAAATCGAAGGACACTGTCCCAGATATTTTGTTTTGCATATTAATAGGGTTAAATTTTTATATTTCAGCAACTTAGAAAAGGCCTATATGAACACCAGTTTACACATGATGTATGGGTAATGAGTTGGTCCAAGTAATCTGAAAAATAATCTGAAAATCCTACTCTTTGACTCATCTATTCAAGCACTGGACATATAATTTGAAGAAGTCAATGAAAGAAATGTCATATATAAACACATCAAAATACTCAGAGCAGTATTCCTTGTGCTAGAAAATATAAAAAGGTTTGTGGCCACAAATTAGGAAATGGCTGAACTGTGGCATGTGAATATAATAAATTGTTCTTTAAGAAATTATGAATATGACTAGTGTAAAAATGTTTAATAGGATGTATATGTAGAGCCAGATTGCATGCCGTCTTGGTGAGGGGAGGAGGGGGAGAAAATTGAAAACTCAAAAGCTTATAGAAGTGAATGCTGAAAACTAAAAACAAATTAATTTTAAAAAAATGAATGAGGAATTCAGAAAAACATGGTTAGACTTATATGAAGTGACACAGAGTGGAAAGCAAAATCAGAAGAATACAGACAATTGAAATGAATAGCCACTTATTATGCCTACAACAGCAGCTGAATTCAGATTAATTGCAAAGAGCAATCATGGTTCCAGGAAACCGTGGATCCAACACATTTTTCCCTCTTGGCAAATATGGGTAAAGAACTCAGTATGTATACACTATAGAACTTATATGTCAGTGATACTTAACTGTCCTTCATTACAAGGCAAAGTTTAATGGCATTTTAAAAAGGGCGGGGAGGAACCAATTTTTTAAATTAGAAAAAAAAAAACAACAGCAATCTGACAATTGGAACCCATAGGTTCTACTTGTAACAAATTCAAAGGATAGAGAAAAAGCATACTGGACACGTCCTACTGTGGCAGATTTCCTGAAGGATATGGATAAAAGTAGCAAAGGATAGGCAGTTTTGGATGGGTTGCAACCTGGAGTTACAGGAACAGAAAAACTTGGTTGGCTTTATCTTCTCAGGAGAGAAAATTTGGGAATGACTCTTCTTTAACAACAGTTTGTTGGTAATACAAAATGATTTGACTACTTCCCACAAGAGATGTAAACCACCTCAGTATCTGAATAAAACTAGACAATGAGGTCTAAGTTGATATGTTCATTAGTTCATTTGATGTGATCAAACTACTGAGTTCATTACTGGAGGAGCAATTCAACGTATCTGAAATACATGACTGAAAAGCTTCTCTAAAATTAAAAATTTTCTGTGAATAAATTTAACATAATAGATACTTCATACTTTTAAAGAGATATGTGATCAATTTATGAAGATTTAGGTTATCAATTTATGAAGATCTTAACTTAGAATTGTGCTCCATGTTTAGAGTCTATAAACTAAGTGTTCAAAAAGCCATTACTCAAAGACTAGTTACCTATAACAATGTACTTCTCCTTATTCACATATTACCTACTTCATGTAGGTATACTCTGGGCTATTATTTCTCCATTTTGTTCAAATAATATAGTATAAATAGTAAACACTAATTGCTATAGTAATAAGACTAAGATAACAGAAAGATTATTGTTGGAAAACAATATTATGATTTTATACTAAAACTAGTTACAATTACAATAAATTATGCTTTTTTTAAAAGTAGGAAATTAACTGAATAAAATTAGGGTATAGCTACATTATCAGGGGCTCATTCTAGCCAAAGAGTATAAGTTAAATCTTATTTCACTTGGATTAGAACTAAAACTAGATACTGTATTTTCAGTAGACAGGTTACCCTTCTATGGATTTTTGAGGAATCTCTGAAATTGTATCATGTGTATGTACTTTATGAGGGGCAAATATAAATATCACAGCTGAACCTTCACCTCTTCATCAAGTTAATCAAAACATTTCCCCTTTGATGCATAATTGTTACAAAATGCCAGCTTACAATAAGGGTATCTTTTGGCAAAACTCGAAGTGAAGTACACACTTTTAATACTAAAAAGACAGGAATTAAGTCTACCTTTCAAAGGAAAAGACTGCCTTTTTAAAAATCTACATGGCAGAGAAAAGAAGTTGAAAATTTTTATTTCAAAGTAAAATTATAACAAAAAATTTAAATCAGTTTACAAACTTGCTTGTTCTAATGTAAAAAATAAAAACAAAGTTCTAGCCACTACCATAGAGCTAGAGCCAACATTCAAAGATCTGAGCAATTACTTTCAAAGATTTTGTAACATTGTACTTCTGGTGTGCTCTAAAGGAGATAACAGACTATGAAATTGCCTTTTTGAAGCTAATCGCCCAATCCCTCTTTTCTTTTTATACACCTAAATAAGCAAGCTGTTAACTTGCAAGGTATTTTCATTATTGTACCATTGTTTGATAAATTTACATCTAGAGTCCCTTAAATCCTGAGAGTTGGGGAAAAATTGAGATCCTTCCAGAGATTTATACACCCATTAACTTAATTTAAATTATCTTTAATTTCCTATGTCTATGATTCCAGAAAGCATGTTTTATGATTACTTTTCTCAAAATGATAAGGGATATGATACCTAATTTTTAAAAGCTCATCAAACATAAACTTATTCACAGCTAGTGGAATTAAAAACATTCAGTATCTTTTTTCAGAAGCAACATGGCAATATACAGGAAACGTTAACCAAAATAATTATACCCTTTGGACCAGTAATTCTATTATTAGGAATAAACCTGAAAATGTTATTAAAAACGAAACAGGAGGTACATATAGTTACAACAAAAAGCTAGAATCCAAGTATCTAACAATACAACATGGAAATGATTAAATAAATTCAATCAACAAGCATTTATTAAACACCCACTGTGTGGCAAACACTTGCTAGGTGCTAGAGCAAAAAGAAAAGTAAAATATTCCCTAAGAGCAAAAATGCTTGTAGTCTAATGAAAGTGAATTTTAACCAGGTACATTATAATAAGCAATTACCATTATGGCATTAAGAAAACTGGATAGATCATCTTGAAATAATACAAAGCGGAGGCCAATGAAATGAAGCACCTAAGGAAAAAGGTGAGTAAAAATAAAAAAGAATCCTAATGAGGACCTTCAAAAGTTGTCTACATAATTATGATTCCTTGGAATAAGTTTGAATGCAAATTTAGTTACCTATACCAAGTATTATCAGTGTCTAGTTTTCTAATGTAGCAAATCTGTTTATGTGGAAACCAAAGCAACAAAACTTAAAAGCTGCACAAGACAGAATTCTCGGAAAGCAAAACTATAAATTTTTTTATGCTTCCCACTGATGAAATTTGAAAGTTTTGTATTATTCAGTGAAACTCAAGTAACTGAATTTGTGACATAGTTGGTGAACATGAATAAACACTAAACGTTGCCAAGTTTATCTGTCACAATGGAATTGCTTGTGATTAAAATTCCTAGGGGAATAAGGGACATTAGATATATGAATTGTAAAAAGGAAAAATCAAAGACATTAGCATTTGCCAAATGGGCCATAAAGCAGGACTAGACAAATTCAATAACCCAAATTAATTTTCAATAAAGTGTTATTTTAAAATTAAGCCTTACTGCTCCTTTCTTACTGGTATAATCAATCAACCATGAGAATTTGGTGTCAGTGTACTTGCACAGACCAAATGATCTTTATCACCATTGCTAAAAGTTGAATTCTTATATTCAGTGTCGGAGCATTTATAAGCCCGGATTAATATTGGTAATATGCATTTGTAGTAATGTCATGAAAAAAATTCCCCAATCTGCCACATCATTCTTAATACTCATACGAAATAAATGACTAAATATTGCAGCTTCTTCTATTAACAATACAATGTCATTTAGTTAAAACTTCAGGTCTTTCCGTTTAAGGATGCACTTCTTCCCTAAGCTCTGAAATCACTTCAAAACTCACAGTAAATAGAGCAATTTGTCCATTCTTCCTTATTAATTCTTCCAAGATTCAATTTACTTATGAACAAGACACAAAACCAAATAGATATAAGGATAAGTAATTCTCATCCTTATCTCAAAATGAGTCTTCCTACAATGAGTATACCATACCATCTAACAATACAACAGTATTGTTTATTGTAACAATAAATTCAATCAACAAGCATTTATTAAACACCCACTGTATGTTAAAACTGTCAAAATCAATGAACCCCAGGATTAGAAAAAGCTAAAGCAAAAAAGTTACCCAAGCATTAACTTTTCAAAAAATCTACCCCAAATATGTGATATTTTGATATAATAATCTGGCCTCAATCAGGAAGACCTGAGTTCAAGTTTCATCTTTGAAACATACTGGTTATGAAACCCTTCCATCTTTTACCCTCCCAGTGGCCAGAGGAAAACACTCTTATTTATTCTACAACAGTTGCAGATCCTCCATTTGTAAAGGGAATTTAACAGGGAGTCCCTATGCTGCAGAAATCACAGGTCCAGACCCCAAAATAAAATCACAGAACTACTTGTTCAGGTCTCACAATTACATGCTGAGTTTGAAAGGACCCTGGAAGTCATCTAGTCCAAGCCTTTCATTCAGATTCAGTTATTTTATAGATGACAGACCCATTCAAGTAAATTGACTGAGCTCTAGGTCAAAGTTAGACTCATAATGGAAAATGCTATCCACATCCAGAGAAAGAACTACGGAGTTTGAATGCAGATCAACGCATACTATTTTCACTTCTTTGTTTTTTTCTTTCTTGTGGTTTTCCCCTTTTGTTCTGATGATTCTTTCACAACATGACTAATGTGGAAATGTTTAACATGATCGTACATGTATAATCTACATCAGATTGCTTGCTGACTTGGGGAGGGAGGAGAGAAAAGAGGAAGAAAAATTTGGAATTTAAAAATCTTACCAAAAAAATGAATGTTTAAAACTATCTTCATATGTAATTGGAAAAAAATAAAATACTATTAAGTAGAAAAAAAACAAAGGACAAACCACCCCCCAAAAAAACCCCAAACTAAAGTTAGTCAGAATTCAAAACTTTGGTCCTTTGACTTCACATACAATACTTTTTATATTACTGCATCTAGTTCTAGAACTGAAGGAAATTATGGGACACCTGAAAGATATATAGGCAAAATTAAGAAAGGAGGACAGAACTGAAGATAAAATGCTAAATTTTCAAGATTGCCTTACTGGACTGCATTACTATTTCTAAATAAAATATAATGCAAGTTGCATTATCTACTCATAAAAATCTCAATTCATTTTATAACATAATTTTATAACTTATCTTCTAAGATTATATCTCCGTACTTCAAAGACCAAAGATTGGCCACAATTAAGAGAAACAATGACCAAAATTACAAAGCATATGAGGGGAGAGGAGAAGTGTTACATTTTTATTCCCAAACTATGTTCAAGGTGCATGGCATTAGCCTTCAAATCACCTCTTTGTATTTCAAAAATATATGTGAAACAAACAAAAAACCACACCCAAGAATGAGATATAAATTATTGCCACTGATTTTCTTACTTCTTAAAACCTTTATTCCTAGTTTGTACAATCCGCTTTGTTAAATTAATTGTAGTTTGAAAGCAAGTGTGTATGAAAAAAAAAATCATTAAAGATATATATATAGAATATCATAAGCCTTTTTTACTTAAGTACAAGGCATGATGAATTATTTTCTGGTTATCATTTCTGAAGAAAGTCTATTAACAGCCTCGTGAGAATATACAAAAGTAAAACCAACAACTTGTTTTCCTCTCTACTCTTTACCAAACACATATACCTATTACAAATTTCATCTAACTTCTCGTTTTACTATCCTACAAAGCTCCAAAACTCATAGGACATGATGCTTAAAGGAGCACTGCTGTGGTTCTTCTGTTTGTTGACCCTAAGACTCAGAGAATGAAAGTAGATGGAAGGTTAGTTAGTCCAACACCTAAACAGCTATTCAAACAACCTCCAGGGAAACCATAGCACAAAACAAGTGGATAATTTGGAGAACAAATATAAAAGGTTGAGAAAAATGTGATTTGATCTGACTCAGAGTTGACCCAACTATTTAGTAACCAAATTCTATTCGCTGAAAGTTTACTTTAGACATAAAATGCTGCTCAAAATATCACTTTGTATATTCTAATGGCCCTTTCCTGCAATTTAAATGCTTTTTTTTCTTTCTACCTCTCTCAGTACTGTAAAATCATTGATCAGAGTATTTTCTGGTAGTTTTTTCACTTGGAAAAATGTTCTAAAGCAAGAGAGTATTACAAACATTCAGGCATAAAAATATCGAAGTGATCATAATTGTTAACCCTAATAATCCTAATATGCATCACTGTTTGGCACAAGGGAAGATGAAAACAGTAAAGCAAAAGATTCACAAAACAGTTGAAACAGCATTAATATTGGAGTCCAAGCCGCAAGTGTAAAATATGGAAGCAAAGCTCTACAGCTTCTATGGCAGCAAGAACAATGCAGAAGGGGCAACACTAGATGGCAGAGGGCAGCTCTTAAGGACAGCTTAAGCAATTGTCCAAGCAAAGCAGAAGCATTCCACACAGAGATCCTAGGTCACCCACCAGATAGCCACCTGAACAGCTGCACAAATATGCTGGTTAGACCAAGTGAAGGCGGAAAGCACCTTCTCCCTCGCCCCACCTTGCAATTACGTACACAGGGACTAGGCCTCTTGAGTAAAAAAAAAAAATTAGCACACAAAGATTTTTTAGAACTAGTTAGAAAAATAATCATGTTATCACAAAATATATGCAGAGAAATTCTACTTTTCACTGGCAAGGAAGATAGCTACCAATATCAATCTCACCTGATATGTACAATATTTTTAAGCTTGTAACCAAGAGAATCACAGGGAAAATTTGAGAGACTATTTCCAACAATCAACAATAAGTTTTAATTGTTTTATATTGAATATCTAAAATATTTACTCCTTGAATTAATCCTCCTTGGTTGTCTCATAGCTAATAGCCTTGCTAAGTAAGTTTACAAATTTTAATGTGGAGAACTTACGTTTCATGAGTTCCAAAAAAGAAAATGGGCAGTTTATTTGTAGGTGGCTTTACAGCTCCATCAGGAACTTCATCTACCTAAAAGAAAAAGATTTTTGAAAAAATCAAGATCTTTACGTCTTAACCATGAGCATGAGAGCATCACTCAGAAAAAATCAACATCAACTGGGATAATGCCATAAAACAGATATTTATGACAACAAAAATAAGATTTTTTTAAAAAAAAGTTACACCAATTTCAAAAATTACTAAAAGGGCTTATTATTAAATGCAGGATCCCTCTGTATGGACTTTCTACACTGTATTAAACATATGTATGTATACATGTATATACCCAAATTTACTTACAATGTATAAAAAGTTCTTTTTAGTGAACAAAGACACATCTTGTGATAAAGAGTCAACACAAAGAATTTAACACTAGACCTATCAACCTGTAAGATCATACTGTTTTTATTTTGGGGGGGGATTTGGAAAATAACAACTCAAAAGAACAGTTTTGATCCAGCAAAAAAATAGCCAAACTGTAGTTATCTAATAAATATAATTTCTATTTGACTATAGACTTACAGTGTCAATTGGATATGAATGTCTATTTTTAGAATTCACAATATTTCCACAAAGGCACATAAGAGGCAGGGTGGTGATACTAAACAGCCTCAGTTATAGCAATGCCTGAGTCAGATAAATAATACTAGTTATATGTGGCTTTAAGGTTTGCAAAGCACTTTACATGTCATCTCATTTGATCCTGACAAGAACCCTGAGAAGAAGGTACTATATCCCCATTTTACAGATGAGGCGAATAGAGGATAAGTAACTTGCTCAGCTAATGTCTGAAGCAGGATTTGAACTTGGGTCCTTTTTTTTTTTTTTTAAATCTCCAAGTCAAGCATTCTATCCACTTCACCACCTGTTAGGGGTCTTGTTCAAAATCACACACAGGCAACTGTTAGAAGCAGGATTTGAACCTGTGCCTTCTGGACTCAAAATCCAGCTCTCTATTGACACAATAAAATATAAAGCTTCTATCCTAGAAGCTAAGAATGGAAACACAAACAGGCTATCACGAGATAGGTTAAAAAAAAAATCTGGAAGCTAGGAAAATCAAGGATATGGTTTCTGCTATGCCAATGGCTGACCTCTTTTAACACTTCAGTCTCCTCTGCCAATTAAAGGTATTAAATTAAATGATCTCTAAATTCCAAGAGTGATATATAGGCAGTCTGTTAGGAGTAAAGGGGAAATACAGAAAAAGAGGTAATCAGCGATAGCAAGCAGCAAAGGGTTTATGGAAGAAGAAACAGGAACTGAGCTAAGTAAGCTAGGTGGCTTGGAGTCAAGAAGTCCTATGTTCAAATCCAACATCAAGCCACTATTTATGTGACTCTTAAGTCACTTAACCTCTCAGCCCCAGTTTCTTCATCTGTAAAATGGAGGAATAATACCACCTATGGCACAGTTATGAGATCAAATGAGGCAATATCTGTAAAGCATTTTGCAAACCTTAAAGTACTACATAAATGCTACTATAATTGAAGGCCAGGTAAAAAAGGCAAGACACCAGATAAGAGAAATAACTTAGACAAGTCATACTTCACAACAGACTTAATTATTCAACTATATATAAGAATTCAAGTTTAAAGAACCTTTCTGTCAGTTAATCAGCATTTACTATATACTGGTCACTGATAAGCACTGGAGATACCAAGGAAGGCAAAAACGTTGTCCCTGGTCTCCAGGAGATCACATTCTAATGGAGGAGTCAACATGCAAACAACTACACACACAGAAAAAGGGAGGAAAAACCCACTTCAATGAACACCCCTAGGAAAAGAAAAAAAAATGCTAACAGTGGACTCTGTGTGACCATATATATCTATTAAAAAAAACGATATGGTCCAATAGATCCATAACCTTTGGCACTGTGCCTGACAGCTGTGTGACCCCCAGATCTGCATTAGCTTGAATTTCTCCATTAGTAGTCCCTTGAACCAAAGCACAGGTTAGACCCCTCCCCTCATCGTTCTGCTTAAAAAACATATAAAATTGTCTGTGAACCCTACTACTCTCATGATGAAAGACTATCTTGCATTATTTTGAATGTTAAAATGGGAATCATTAAAAAAAAACCCAGAATAAAATATATCTTTCAACAAGTTGCTAAAATAAAAATTAGCTGTAGAAAACAGATGAGATATTACCATGCATTTCAAAACATGACAATATCATTTTTATGTATTTCCTTTCCACCAAGTAGCTTTTTAGCTTTAAGATTATTTTTCACAAAGTCAAAATGTCTAACAGATAGATACCCTGGTGTATTAACAATCTGGATGTGAGCATTTTGGGTTTTGGGAATAGCAACAAAACCCTTGCAATTTGTTCAGACTGAATATCCAAAGCCAAGGAAAAACTGATTTCTTGCTCCAAAGTTCATCCTGTTTAAGTGGCTGATACAACCTATACTTCTCTAAAAATCCCAGAATTGATTATAATGTGGTAAAAATCTGTTATCAAAGTAGAGTATAAAAGTAAGTTAGCAGCCTTGGGAGGCAAGCTAATTAAAACTGATTTTATTTTGCATGCTCATCCCTAAGGGAAAAAAAGGGCCAATGAGATGAAATACACATGGACTGTTTCCGGGAAAAAAAAAACTAACCTGAAAATAAACACACACACACACACACACACACACACACACACACCCCATGTCTGGTTACTTTAAAAAGGTAAAAGAAAACGAAGCAACTACGTTTTCTACATATTCGAAAGAAGCTTGTTCGACGAGAAACTCTCGGAGACAAATAAAAGGATGGCCAGGCTCGGGCGATGGGCGTGAGGACCGCGGGCCCAGCACGGGAGGCAGGACCGCTAAGCGGGCCAGGCAGGCACTTACTCGGGCCGGCCAATGAGGGTAACCTTTCATCTTGGCGAAGATCAGGTCTCCGGGTTTGAAATCGCGAGTCATCTCGGGGCCGCGGGGCTGGGGGTCCCAACCCCAGGAACGAACTGCGGTGACGAGAGCTGCGAGGGGGCGGAGGGAGCGTCAGTGTGGGCTGCAAGGGGGAGCCCGCAGTCTCCGGATGCGCCTGCCAGGGGACGGAAGGAGAGCTGTTACCAAGGCCGGGCGCCGCGGGGGGCGGCTGGCACCACCCCTCCCTTTCCCTGGAAGTACGCGGCGGCCTCCCCGGCCCCGGCCGACACTGCGAGGCCCGCAGATGCTGCCCAACCCCGAGGGGCCACCCCCAGCTCCTGCCGCGCCTCCCCGGAGCCGCTCTCGGGCAGAGAAGGGACAGTGCCAGGCCCCGGGAGCGACACGGCGGGAAAGAGTCAAAGCCACGAGAGACCAAGGAGCTGCCTCCGGCTCACCTCGAAGCCCGGCCCCCCAGAGGCCAACCGCTAGCCGCCTTGCCTAAGGCCGACCGCTCCCCCAAACTCCCTGCATCCGCGAGCCAGGCCTCGGCAGGCGGGTGGACCAGCACCTCCGCCTCGGCTTACCTGCCCGGGCCTCGCGCCGCCGCTGCGGTTACCGCCTCCTCGGCGCCGGCGCCCACGCGGGGGAAAGCTGCGCCACCAGATGCCGCAGCCCGCGCCTCCTCCCTCAGCCCCCGAGACGCAACTGCCGCCCGACTCCCGCGCGCTTCTCGCTCCGCGCCTGCGAGCGCCCGGGCCGGACCAACTGCGCGCGGAAAGAAGGGGTGGGTGAAAAAAGGAGGAGCCGAAGGGGGTGGCGGATAGGGCGGCCTGGTGCCTTCGGAGACAGAAGCTCCGGTGGGCTTTCGATGACAGTAGGCGGTTTTTGAGATCAGTCTTTCCCGGCTGCGCCAGCCGAGGAAGGAGGGGACAAAGACTGCAAGAACGTCTCCCCCTCCAGATGCTTTCGGAATGGCTCGGTCCTCCACCTCCTCCCCGCGGCTGCTGGCTTTCTACGTGCGAATGTGAGTGTGTGAGTGTGTGTTTGTGCGCGCGCGTGCGTGTGTAGGTGTGTACAGCATCTAAAAGGCGGGGAGACTATCTGCGATTGTTGTTGCTGGGGTTTAGGGGCGGGCATCCGGGCCTCAGGCCTCGCGGGCTGTGTTTTGGAGAGGGAGAATCTGGCGGGCTCTGGCCGCTCGTGCTCGCGAGGTTTTTCTGGGCGGGCCGGAGGCCTTGCAGCTGCGCTTGGATTAGCAGCATCCGCCCAGGGGATGCTTCTCAGGCCGGGAGGAGACCGGGAGGAGGCGGGGCAGCGAGCCCGGCCGAGCGCTATGAATGGAGCCTGGTTTTCTTGGCCAAGTGAGATGGAAGCAGTGCCGTGGCTGTCCAGTTAGACTCTTCTGCACCGCCTGCCAGCACCAGCAATGTTGAGAGAAGAGATTTTCCTTTAGCTACTCCAAAATAATCAGATGACAGGCTAGGAAACTAGCTAAATCTGGGGTGGGGTTGGGGGTGGGGGGGGCGTTCTTCCAAATACTCACTCCATGGTTGGCTTTGCCCATGAAATGTTTATTTCTTTTTTTTATAAAGTGCAGTGTGCCTTACTAAACTTCAAAGGTGTTACTTTTCCCAATTTTTAAAAAGACATTTAGAGCATTTTCTATTTTTTTTTAGTCAATTTTCGTCTTTACTTTTAAAAGAAATATTGTCAGATCTATGGATAAGGGAAGAATTCACGAGCAAACAGGAGATAAAGCATTATGGAATGTAAGATGGATAATTTTGATTACATTAAATTAAAAAGGTTTAGCACAAACAAAACCAATGTAACCAAGATTAGAAGGAAAGCAGAAAACTGGGGAAAAAACTTTACAGCAAGTTTCTCTGATAAAAGCCTCATTTCTCAAATATATAGAGAACTGAGTCAAACTAAGAATAGGAATCATTCTCCAATTGCTAAATGGTTAAAAGATATGAATAGGAATTCAAAGCTATAGTAATATGAAGAAGTGTTCTAAATCACTATTGAGTAGAGAAATGCAGATAAAAACAACTCCAAGGGACTACCTCACACCTATCAGATTGGCTAATGTGACAAGAAAAGATAAATGTTGGAGGAGATGTGGAAAATTGGGACACTAATGCGCTGTTGGAGTTGTGAACTGATCCAGCCATATTGGAGAGCAATTTGCAACTGTGCCCAAAGGGCTGTAACTGCATACACTTTTTGACCCAGCAATACCACTAATAGGTGTTAATCTCAAAGAGATTTTAAATAAAAGGAAAAGGACCCATTTGTACAAAAATAATTATTAAAGTTTTTTGTGGTGGTAAGGAATTGGAAAGTAAGGAAATACCCATAAATCAAGGAATGGCTGAACAAGTGGTATATGATTGTAATGAAATACTATTGTGCTATAAGAAATGACAAGCAGGTTGATTTCAGAAAAACCTGGAAAGACTTACATAAATTGATGCAGAACGAAGTAAGCAGGACTAGGAGAACATTGTACACAGTAACAGCAATATTGTGTGATCAACTGTGAATGACTTAGTTATTCTCAGCAGTACCGTGATGCAAGACATTTCCAAAGGACTAATGATGAAAAATGCTATCTCCCTTCAGAAAAAGAACTGATGGAGTCTAAATGCAGTTCAAAGAATACTATTTTTCATGTGTGTGTGTGTGTGTGTGTTGGTGTTTGTTTTCTTTCACAGCATGACTAATATGGAAATATGTTTTGTATGATTGCACATGTAAACCAATATCAAAATGTTTACTCAGGGAGGGAGAGAATTTGGAACTCAAAAATTTAAAAAAACATGTTAAAAATTGTTTTTGCATGCAGTTGGAAAAAACTTTTAATGAAAATAAAATAAAAATGTTGGAAATGAGTGTCTACCCTCAGAAAGCAATTAATCACCAACTGAAAGAGATCTTTCCTCAAAAATCTTATAGCAGTTTACCAGGCCCACTTTCCACAGTTTATCTCCCTTTGTATCCTAGTTATTCACTTGTTATTCACCTTTTTAATATTATAAACTCTTTGATAGCCTCTCCTGGGATTCTATTGCCCAAAGCACAGTATTTTGCATACAGCGAATGCTTAGTAGGAGTTTGTCAAATCTTAATCCTTGGTACTAATGGACCAGAGCTATGTTTCATTGGATTTAGAAGTGAAAGGGACCTAAAGAGATTTTCTACTCCAAGGGTTCCAAATTTTCCTAGAACACTTTACGTTTTGTGGGCACCACTGGTGCCTTCAAGATGTCCATCTGTTATTCATTCTTGCTATGGGGCTGTCCCATCTCCTTTTCAAACCATAGATCTGTATAACATCTCTTAACATCATTTCTGGACCATAGGTCAATGTTGGATATAATCTACAAGTTTAAAAAAATGTAATGTATTTCTGCATTGCCCTTTGCATTACTTACAATTTTGGTTTTTCAGGGATTTTAGTATTCTAGCATTCAAAAACCATAGCATTGCCTAGAGAATATTTTTTTTTTAAAGATAGGTTTTTGTATCAAGGAACAGTTCAAAATATTGAGATTGTTGAAAACATGGCACAATTTCCCAAATGCAATGCAACCTTATTCTCTTCCTCTTGTTAATCTGGGCTAAACTATTGCCCTTCCAACTGCATGTCATGGGCACAGGCGTTCATGTGCTTGGTTTTTACTATATAGATTGTTTAATCTCTTCTATAGATTTACAGATCCCATTAGGAATAACTTGTGATATTCTGGGATCAGTATAAGAGAGGGTCACTCTTTTCTCCATAAAAAATGCCTTTGTCACTTTTGGTGAGCAGAAAGTCACCTTTGGTGACCATAGTCACCCTATGCTAAATCTCACTTAATGTCAATAGTTGGAGGAAGTCCCATTTGACCTCTTGAACCCACAAGGTTGCCTCTAAAGCTGAAATGGCCATCTTGAGGTTTTTGTTCCATTACTTCTGTCCAAAGAAAGAAACACAAAGCAGAAGAAGCAGCCAGAGGTCAAGCTCACCTAGGCAGGTTCCTTGAAGCCTAAGTAAGTTCCAGGGGTGGAATAGGCCCCCCATCCTCATACAAAGTCCCAGATGAAATAGTTACATGCCACATGCTCCAGAAATACAGAAGAAGAGCATTAGCCTTCTCTCCCTTTGAAACTGACATTGTCGTGGTCTCCTAGTGCCAGTGTCGTGTCTTGTTTGTTTCGTCATCCCCAAACTGGCAAGTCCTTTCCTACTGAGCCAGAACACACTGTCTCACCAAAAGTGGCCAAAGATCTAGCAGATTAGAAGAGCTCCCCTGATTATCCCCATTACAGTATGTCATGCATCCAAAGGCAAAAAGAGACATCATCTCGTGAAATACTTGGTCATCTTGCCTTACTGTGTTCAGGTACCTAAGTAAACAGACCACTACAAAGGCAATTGCAGCCTATTTGCAAATAACTTATAGAAGAAGGAAAAGTAAGTTAATTCCATAAAATACACGAAAAGAACTTAGATTAAGTTGAGATCTAACTTGATACTTCGAGACTTAAGTTTAAAGTAGGGTATAGAGGAGAACAATTAAACACTGTAAAATATAGTTCCAAAGGATGATTATAACGGTTCATTAAGCACATGCCAAAATCATGAATACTTTCTTTAAGAAGACAGTTGGAAGGCAGTAGAGGTGAGCATTCAATATCATAAAAGGACTCCAAAATTTCTCTAACAGATAACCCCCTAGCCTTGTCCTCTGTCCTCATTGTAAGCTCACTTTCCTTTACTCCTCAGTTGTTTCTCAGGTTATCATTCCTGTACTTGCTACAATATCCTCCCTTCTCTGCATCAGCCCCTTTGGTGAATCAGCCCAATTCTAAGTTACCCTATACCCTAGAACTCCTTGCCTCCTTGTGCTACCTCTGAGCACACATCCCACCAGACTTTCTTCCACTGTCTGCCTCCAGTCTTATTTACATGCTGTGAAACAGAACTGAAGAAAATTGCACTGAGACAGTTTCTGTAGTGGGAACCTTCATTACAGTGAGGTCAGTATTCTATTCCTCCCTGATCATTTTGCTATCCAAGCATCCTCAAAAACTATGCCATCGTCTCTCACCAAGCCTTCTACAGCACTCTCTAACCCCACCATCTCAGCTAAAGACCTTTCATGTTTCAGTGAAAAAACTGAAACCATTTGATGAGAGGTTCTCCTTAGGTTACATCATTCAGACATCTTTCCTCACTATTTCCTCTTTCACTCCATTTTCAGAGCAAGAGATGGCTTTTCTCCTAGGGCAAACTCTCTAGGTATAGACTTAATCTCATCCCTTCCCTATTTTTCCAGCAAATGACCCTCATTCTCCTCTCCCTTTTCTATCTAAAAATCTCTCCTAGTCTACAGGTTCCAAACCCTACTGCCTATACAAACATGCTCCTAAAAAAAAACAGCAACAAAAACACTTGGTCCTACCATCCCCACTAGCTATTATCCTATTTCTCCTTCCTTTCATGTTTAAACTTCCCCTTAATGCTAGTGCCTTTCATCTGGTGATTATCTCCAATTTATCCTGCATGTATCTTATTTGTCCATAATTGTTTCCATGTTGTCTCCCCTAATTAGACTATGAGCTCCTTGAGCATAGAGACTTTTTGCTTTTCTTTGTATCCCCAGTGCTTAACAACATGTCTGATAATGTGACTGACAGTGCCTCAGCTTCCTCCACTCCTCTATTCTCACTCTCTGTAGTCTGGTTTCAGACCTCATCATTAAGTTGAAACTACCTCTCCAAAGTTACCCATGATCTTTTAATTGCTAAGTCTAATGGTCCTTTTTCAATCGTGATCCTTCTTGACCCCTCTGCAGGCTTTAATGCTGTTGATCCCCTCCTCCTGGACACTATCCTCTATAGTTTCCTTTCCCAGCTACACTTCTAACTCTGGACCATTGCCTCCATCGATGCCTTCCCACCGCCTGTGGCCTTCTCATCCAGGAACCTCTGCCATATGTGCCCTTTCTATCATTGGTGAGTTCCTTCTGGGGCCTGCATTTTGGGTATGGACCCAGGCCAGCCAAGATTCATTCCCCTCCAAGCTTTGCTTCAAGCTCTCCAGACCCTTACATCATTCCCCCATGCAGATACCTCCCTTTTCACCTCCTCTTTAATGTGTCTTCTTCCATTACAAAGTAGGCTCCTTGAGGGCAGGGGCCAGCCCTCCCTTTGCTTCTATTTATATCTCCAGCTCTTAGAATTGTGTCTGCCACTAGGTAAGTGCTTGCTTGCCTGTCATTATCTCCTGGTTCTCTTACTTGCTGTCTGGCTGTTCCTTAGTCTCCTTTGCTGTTTCTTAATCCATATCATGGATTCTCAATCCATGTCCTCTAACCACAAGTTTCTCCCAAGACTCTAAGAATTAATTAAGAATATTAATTAATTAATTAAGAATAATCTAAGAATTATTCTCTTCTCTGTTTATCCCTTCTTACTTGATGATTTCATGAATTCCCATGGGTTTAATTATCATCTCTGTATAGATGATTCCTCAATATATATCTAGCCCGATATATATCTAGCTCAATATATATCTAGACTCTCTCCTGAGCTATTGTCACATATCTTCAACTGCCCCACAGGCATCTCAAATTCAACACATCTGGAATAGAACACTTTCCCTTTGCCCCCAAACCTCTCGTTCTAAATCTCCCCACTATTGTAGAGGGCGTCCCCCATCCCCCAGTCACCCACCTGAATGTCCTCCTTGACACCTTACTGTCACTCAGCTCACATATCCAATCTGTTGCCAAATCTTAATGGGGGAGACAGCATGTAAATAACAACATCTGTTATATAAATCACCTTTCTCCACTCATGTATCCCCAGGTATTGGCATAGTGACTGAAATTCTTGTTGACTGTACTTTGGGGAAACGCTTATTATTGACATAGCAATCATTTATAAATTAGCTATATTTGTGCAGTGATATCCTCAGATGGTGAGAGGAAAGGTTAAGTTAATGCTGTCCTTAGGAAAAAAGGATGGATATGAGAAGACACTATATGTAATTAAAAGCAGTTCTGAACAAATCTCTTTGAAGAGGAGATGACAAAAAAAGTGGAAAAATAATGACATTGATCATACCTGTTATATCATAGAAAGATAATGTAAAACCCTTTACAATATGAAAAATTAAAATGGCATCAGCCAGCCAAACTTTATCTCCTTGCCAAAGGAAGGATCACTGTAGTCATGGGCAATGCTAGTTGAGAGTATGAGTGACTAGGGACTACAAGCAGTTCACGAAAGGTCTCTCTGCCTTGGAAAACATTGAAAATCAAATTAGAAGATGAGTCTGCAAAGAGTTTAGTATGAAACCCATTGAACCCAGATCATCCTAAGAGCATTTATTATGAAGTTGAAACATTTATTAGGTGCCTATGCATGTAAATTGCTGTGCTGGATACTGGATACACAAAATTGCTACTGGATACACAAAGAGAAAAGAAAAAAATTCCTCTTCCTATGAGTGAACATCAGACAAAAAGCTTTTCCTTAAATTTAATTTTTATTCTGAATTTAACAAACTCTAAATAAAATGAGCATTCTGATTTACATAGAATTGCACATGAAACTGCAGATCTCTATAATGTACAGCCTGCTTTTCTTTAAAAGTATATAATAAATTCAACCTGTAAATTTTGAAGCTGCCCTGCTTATCTATTCTTGCTGGCCTTCCTTCTAATTTCTTCAAATTTTTCAAAAGGATGCTTCCATGACCCACTTTTCTTTCTTATTTTTTGCTACCCATCCCAAAAATCCCTTCCAAACACATATCACTTCCCTACTGGGGGGAAAAAAAGCAAATCTTTCTAACAAATATGCAAAATGGGCATTCTTTCACAGGTGATTCTGTGTAATGACACATCTTCAAATGACCAAGAAATCAGAGAACATAAAATTTCCTGTGTCTGTAAATTTTTCAATTGCTTCATAAAATGTACCCTTAATGTTTCTGTCATGCTTAGATTAAAATCATTCAATAGTCATACAAAAACAGAGTTAGCTTTGTTAGATCTTCAGCTCTATTGGACTTCATAAGGCATCCAGTTCAACCTCTTCTCTTAATTTTGCAGATGAAACTGAAGATCAGGAAGGCCAAGTGGTTTGCCAAAGCTTATTAACACAAGTGGGATGCATCAAAGTGTAGATACTAATCCAGGTTCTCTGACTCCAAAACCAAAATTCTTTCCTCTGTCCAGTGCTACTTCCCAAGGCATTTGCTACTATTGTGGAGAATGTTTTCCACAGAGTTCAAACACAAAAGAAATGCCTTAATTTTAAATGGTCCTCATCATCATAAAAGCAAGCAATTTAGAAAGACCCAAGAATTCGGTTTAATGTAATGTTTGACCATGATTTCAGAGGACCAAAACCCAAAGAATTTGAAACAAAGTAGATGTCCATTAACTGGGGCATAGCTAAACAAATTGTGGGACATGAATGTGACAGGACAGTAATATACTGTAAGAAATAGATAGAAAGAAACATGGAAAGATTTCCATAAACTGATTCATTGTGAATTAAGCAGAGACAAGAAAACAATATACATAATGACTACAAACTACATGAAAAGAACAACAGCCTTAAAACAATCAAAAGTAAATATTGCAAAATTACAAAGAACAAAGGTGCCAAAAAAGAGATGTGAGAAGATAATCCCTCCTCACCCTTCTGAGGAGGTAGAAGATCCACAGGTGTGGAACACTGCTTATATTTCCAGACTTTTCTGATGTATTGATCAGTTTTACTGATTTTTCTTCTTCTTTTTCTTTTTTTTTCCTCCATAAAAATCTTACTTGTTTTAGAGGATAGCTTTTAGAAACAGAATAGGTAAACTGGAAGAAATTTTGGTGATATAGCAACAAACGACATCAATAAAAATGTACCTCCTGACCAAGAGGTGATAGACTAAATATTCAGAATGAGACACATTTGTGGACATGGTCAATATGGTAATTTGTTGGGGTGTTTTTTGACTGTTCATATTTGTTACAAGAGTTTTGTTTTTTCTTTTTGGTTCGGTGACAAGGAGGGTTGTGAGGGGGAAAAAATCAGATAATATGGTACTGAAGACACCAAGCACCAGAAAACTACAAAGCTTCCTCAGTTCAGACCAGTGACTTGAAAGAAATAACCTAACTATCCAGGTAGGAAAACCCAAGTGGATGACAAATGTATATTGCTCAAATGACAACATAGGGGTGCATGAAAAGCAACTGTGTTGCTCCATTTTATATATGAAAAGTGCTACAGATGCAAAATGAACTGGGTCTGGGCCCAGAATTGAGAAGGAGGAGAAGACTGGACTGTATCATATTTAGAATGTTGTCAAAACTTTTCAATGATTCCAAGTTACTCCTTGTTGCAAAGGTCCAGCTTTTTAACACAAATATTCTTCCAGTGATGCTGAATGATTTTGAATCATGGACTCAATCAGCAAGCCTTTATGATGTGACCATGTAGCAAGAAAAACCAAAGACAAACAAAAAGAAGGGCTGGTATTTTTTTTTAAAGCTATACTGGGAGAAGGGGAGGCTAAAAGAAGAAATAGGACCTTTGCTTGATACAAATGAGAATGATATTTGACAAGAGAGAAAGCAGAATCCATTTTTGTTCTTGTTTTCTCTTCAAAGGATAAAGATGTTTACAGTAGAAATGACTAACAGGTAAGTAAGGAGATAGCAAGAGAACACCTAGCTGAATACTACTAGGGCTAGAAAAATAGTAAGTGAATACCTAGCTGCCCTTGACGAATTCAAGGTATCTGGTCTAGACAAGCTACATGCTCAGATGCTAAAATGTTATAAATATACTCACGTTGTCTAGGAATAAACGATCTTGTTGGGAAGCCAGGAAGGTTTTAGTTACATTTATTCTGAATAAATGGGTACATCCTCTAAACGGAGTATAGGAGAGTACTAGGACTCAGACAAATGCCAGTCCTTTTATTGCCTTATATTGACTCCCAATTCGAATCTCCTGCCTGACTGTTCATTGGTCAGACACAACCAGTCATGCCCTCCTCAAATGGCTCCTTAAGCATGCTTCTAACCTTTCACCTGATCAGAAGCCCCTAGATCACAGCTCTGATTAGAACCAGTCACCTGACTTACAGGAGGGAGGATACTTTCAACTCTGTGGAAACAAAACTCCTTCCACCATTTCTTACATAAAAGATTTGACAGATATGACCAAGATTAGGAGGGAAGCAGAAAATTGGGAAAGAATTTTTACAACCAGTGTCTCTGACAAAAGCCTCATCTCTAAAATATATAGGGAACAGAGTCAAATTGATAAGAACACAAGTCATTCCCCTATTGATAAATAAAGGATATGAATAGGCAGTTTTTAGAGGAAGAAATTAAAGATATCTATAGTCATATGAAAAAATGCTCTAAATCACTATTGATTAGAGAAATGCAAATCAAAACAACTCTCAGGTACCACATCTCTCCTGTCAGATTGGCTAACGTGTCAAAACAGTAAAATGATAAATGCTGGAGAAGATGTGGGAAAATTGGAACATTATCGCATTATTGGTGGAGTTGTGAACTGATCCAACGATTCTGGAGAGCAATTTGGAACTATACCCAGAGGGCTATAAAAGTGTACATACCCCCAACAAGAGATAGAGAGAATTACAAAGTGCAAAATGGATAATTTTGATTATGTTAAATTGAAATGTTTTTGTACAAAAAAAGCCAATGCAACAAAAATTGGGAGGGAAACAGAAAATTGAGAGAAAATCTTTACAACTAGTGTCTCTGACAAAGGCCTCATTTCTAAAATATACAGGGAACTAAGCCAAATATATAGGAATACAAGCATTCCCCAATTGAGAAATGGTCAAAGGATATGAACAGGCAGTTTTCAGAGGAAGAAATTAAAGATATCTATAGGCATATGAAAAAAAAATGCTCTAAATCACTACTGATTAGAGAAATGCAAATCAAAACAACTCTTAGATACCACATCTCTCCTGTCAGATTAGCTAAAATAACAAAACAGGAAAATGATAAATGCTAGAGAGGATGTGGGAAAATTGGAACATTGTTGCATTGCTGGTGGATTTATGAGCTGATCCAGCCGTTTTGGAGAGCAATTGGAATTATGCCCAAAGGGCTATAAA
>CM053624.1:293289341-293314549 GCA_028646595.1 Phalanger gymnotis
ATTATAACATTATATAGAACCACAGATATATTGATTCTGTGATGACTAACCTTGATAGATTTTGCTCTTCTCAGCAATACAAGGTTCAAAGACAACTCCAAAAGACCCATGATGGAGAGAGCTATCTACATCCAGAGAAAGAACTATGGAGTCTGAATGCAGATTGAGGCAAACTCTTTGCTCTCCTTTTTTTTTCTTTTGTTTTTTTCCTCTCTCTCTTTTTTTTTGTTTTGTTTCTTCTTTCTCTTGATTCATTCCATTGGTCATAATTCTTCTTTACAACTTGACTATTGTGTAAATAAGTTTAATGCAAAGTTGCATGTAGAAAATATATCAGGTTCAATGCTGTCTTGGGTGGGGAAAGAAAATCT
The DNA here is from genome assembly GCA_028646595.1 of Phalanger gymnotis. Lineage (NCBI taxonomy): Eukaryota > Metazoa > Chordata > Mammalia > Diprotodontia > Phalangeridae > Phalanger > Phalanger gymnotis. The sequence goes on from CM053624.1 coordinate 293,289,713, forward strand.
GGAACTCAAAATCATGCAGAACTGAGTGTTGTAAACTAAAAATAAAAAAATCTTACAAAAAAAAAGAGTGATAGGGGAAAAATTAAACAAAAGAAGAAAATTATGAAAAGACAAATAGCAGCTTGGTAGAAGAAACACAAAAATATATTGAAGAAAACAAAGCCTTGAAAAACAGAACTGGCCAAATGGAAAAAGAGGTACAAAACTTCACTGATGAAAGCAACTGCTTAAAAAGAATTGGCCAAATAAAAAGAGAAGTACAAAAAAAAAAATGTGATCCTGAAGGAAACTAGGAATTGTGATATAAATATAAACATATTTATAAATTTCTATTTAATTTAAAAAAATGTACTTTATTTTTGGTTTTGTTATACCTTTCTCATGGTTATAATTCTTCATCGGTTATAATTTTTCTTTAAAATTTGATTATTGGAAAATAAGTTTAATGTGAAGGTATATGTAGAACCTGTACATGCCGTCTTGGGAAGGGGAGAGGGGCGAAGAAGGAGGGGGATAAAATTTAGAACTCAAAAACTTGTGGAACAGAATGTTGTAAACTAAAAAAAATTAATTAACTAATAAGAAAATAATTGACAGATATGATTGCTCAGCCACTGTCGATGACATTCGAAAGATCCTGAAAAATGGAAGAGCTATGACGATATTGGAAAAATAACATCCCAATTGAAAAAAAAAAGTGGAGGAGGGAGGAGGATAGAATAGACCAGTGAGCTTGACTGAGCTAGAATGGATCATTAAAGAAAGAGTTGGTGAACATTTAGACGTGGAAGGCTATGTGAATGGTAAAAGACCTTTTTGGAGTTCATGACATATGAGGATAGGTTCAAAACAAACTAGGTATGTTTTAATTTGAAGAAAGGAAGACTTGGGAGGACAGGATAGCTGTCTTCAGGTATCTGAAGGGTTCTATGGGGAAAAGATTAGACTTACTCTCTTTGACCTCTGATGGTTGAGCCAAGAGCAATGTAAAGAAGGTGCAAAGAGGGAAACAGGCAAAAGGTCAGGGAAAACTTCCTAATAATTATAGTTGCCCCAAAGTGGAATGGGTTATTGGATTATTGTGTCTTATAGTACGTTTATCTAAATCTAATTTATGTCTAAGCACTCTCTAGTTTTCCTAGTAGTTTGTGGTAATGAAGGAGCCTTTTTCTCAGGAATTTGTGTTACTGGGCTTATCAAACACTAGACCACTATTTTCTATTGCTTAAGAATGATTATTATTGCAAGTCTGGCAAATAGGGTCATGGATCTAAAACTAGAAGGGACTTCAAAGGCCTTTTGTCAAGCTTCTCCATTTTACATATGGGGAAACTAAGGCCCAGGAGGCCACATAACTTGACCAATACCATACAAGTAGTGAGAGTCAGAGGTGAACCAGTTCCTCTGACCTTGGAGCCAGTGCTCATTTGACTGTTCAGTGCCCTCTACTCTTGCTGCCCCCTGACACAGATTTATAGACCACACATAACCCTGGCCTGGATATGTGACTGATTTTTCAATTGCCCTTGGGCTTCTGGCTGACTTTCTTGTGAAGTTCTGGGGTGAAAATAATCACTTACTAAAATTTTTTAATGGATTTTTCGATCATTTCTGGTCCAGTGTAAATTTCAGGGTTTCACTTCATTTTGTATGTGGGAGATATATGGTCTGCCTCCCATTCAGGGAGTCATCTTGACTGGAAGTCATCAGGTAGGATTTATACCAAGAATGCAAAGTTGGTTCAATATTAGGAATATTATAAACATGGTAGATCATATTCATAACAAAATAAATGTTACATTATTATATCAATAAATACAGAAAAAATATTTGAGAAAATATTGTTGCTGTAAAAAAAACAACTGAAAAGCATGGTAATAAGTTTACCTTTGTGTTATATATAAATAGCATCTATCAAAAACCAAGAGCTGGCATTCAGTTTCCAAAAATATAGAAATAACAGACTCTTGGAAATGGAGGGGGTACAACAAAGAAAGACCTCTGAGAATGTATTTACTATGCTTCCTCCTCTGGTTTCTGGATTTTTCTCACCTATGATTTAATGTACAATCCCTCTTCTGCTCCATCTGGTTTTGTTTTTCTTAAAAATAAAACATGCCCTTCAAAAGCTATATTCCAATCATAGGTCTGAATATATTGAATCTCACTTATAGAAATAAAGTTAAATTTACTCTCTTACATTAGGATATTGCCTTAATAGGAAGCAGTAATGAAAACACCCCACTATGTTCCTAACATCTTTGGTTTCTTGCTCCAAACTTCATAATGCAGACTATTTGTGCCTATAGAAATCACTAGGAGTAGGTAAGAAGCCATCCATCTTGATAAGTCTTAGTTAATTCTATCATCCCTTGTGTCCCCCATTAGAATATAAACTCCTTGAGCATAGGAATTGTTTAATTCTTTTTATTTGTATCTCATAGCACCTAACAAAATGTCTGGTACATAGTAAACATTAAAGAAATTCTTGTTGATATGCCCAAAGGGCCATGAAAATGTGCATACCCTTTGACCCAGCAAAACCATTTCTAGAGCTGTATCCCAAGGAACCACATGTACAAAAATATTTATAGCAGCTCTTTTTGTGGTGGCCACGAACTGGAAATCGAGGGGATGCTCATCAATTGAGGAATGGCTGAACAAGTTGTGGCATATGAATGTAATGGAATACTATTGTGCTATAAGAAATGATAAATGGGCAGACTTCAGAAAAAGGCTTATATGAACTGATGCTGAGTGAAGTGAGCAGAACCAGGAGAACATTGTACACAGTAACAGCCACAGTGAGTACTGATTTTGATAGACTTAGCCCTTCTCAGGACTTTATGCAAGGACATACAACTTTTCCAAAGGACTTATGATGGAAGATGCCATCTACATCCAGAGAAAGAACTATGGATTCAGAACGAAGAGCAAAGCAGACTATCTTATCTTTTGTTTTGTATCCCATGATTTCTCCCATTTGTTATAATTCTTGGCAACATGACTATTGTGAAAATGTATTTAATAGGAATTTATGTGTAGAGTCTATATCAGATTGCATGCTGTCCTGGGGAGGGAAGAAGAGGAAGGGGGAGAAAATTTAAAACTTATGGAAGTGAATGTTGAAAATTGAAAATAAATAGATTGACTAATAAAAAAAGAAATTCCTGTTGAAAAAATAGACCTAATTAAAAGAGATAATCAGGGAAATTATATCATATTAAAGGTACCATAGACAATGAAGTATTATCAAAAAATTTTTAGGCCTAATTTTTCAAATATATACTGAGTTCAGAAGTAAGTTGAATTTGTAAAAATAAGAGCCATTCTCCAATTGATAAATGGTCAAAGGATATAAACAGGCAGTTTTCAGAAGAAGAAATCAAACATATCTATAGTCATATGAAAAAATTCTCTGAATTACTATTGATTAGAGAGATGAAAATTAAAATAACTCCAAGGTACCACCTCAAACCTATAAGAAATGACAAATATTGAAGAGGATGAGGGAAAAATAGGTATGCTAATGAACTGCTTGTGGAGTAGCGAACTGGTCCGACAATTCTGGAGAACAATTTGGATTTATGCCCAAAGGGCTAAAAATTATGCATACTCTTTGACCCAGAAATGCCACTACTAGGTCTACACCCCCAAAGAGATCAAAGAAAAAGGAAAAAGAGTTATATGTACAAAGATATTGATAGCAGCTCTTTTTGTGGTAGCAAAGAATTGGAAATCAAGGGGATGCTTGTCAATCGGGGAACGGCTGACCAAGTTGTGGCAATATGATTGCGATGGAGTACTATTATGCTGTGGGAAATGATGAGTGAGGTGATTTCAGAAAAACATGGCAAGACCTATATGAACCGATGCAAAGTGAAGTGAGAAAAACTAGGACATCGCTGTCTAACAGCAATGCTATAAAGATGATCAACTGTGAAAGACTTGGCTATTCTGATCAATACAGTGATCCAAGACAGTTCCAAAGGGCTCATGATGAAAAAATTCTATCCACTTCCAGAGAGAGAACTGATGAACTCTGAGTGCAAATTGAAGTATAATTTTCTCACTTTCTTCATTTTTCTTGATATTTTTTGTAATATGGCTAATACGGAAATGTTTTACATGATTTCCATATATAATTGATAACATTGCTTGCCTTCTTAGTTGAGTGGTAGAAAGAGCGTAAGGGAGGGAAATGAAAGGAGGGAGATAATCTGAAAATCAAAATAAAAAAAAAGAATGTCAAAAATAAATAATAAACTAAAATATTAAAAGAAAATGCTTATTGATTGACACCCGACCCAGTATGATAGCTGACCTTTCTTTGTTTTATCAGATCTATAAATAGGTAGGTGCCTCGGTACCACCCAGCAAGAAGTCTCCAACTATCATTAATCATTTCTTCTTTCTCTGACCCTTCTTAAATATTTCACTTGGCAGTACCTGTGAGTTCACATTTCCATTCTTAGTAAAATAAGCAGTTGCTTTCTCCTCAGAGCATCCTCTTCCCTCCTCTTTGTAGACTTCTGGGTCACATAACCAATATAATGGAGGACTAGAACTTATTTTCAATCCTGACTTACTCTTAAATACTTTCCTTTGTAAAACACCTCAGATTTGTTTCTTAGCTCCAAGTGTTCAGTGGTTCTTTTTCTATTCCTTTCTCCCATGTGTCACATTTTTTTTCCTGACCTCTTATCCTTTGCCCAAATATGCATTCATCTCTGCCTCTTCAGACACTTTTTCTTCTTGATTTTCACAATAGAAATGTGTGTGTGGGTATGCGTTTTAATGGGAGAAAAACATTGTCCCTGATAACCAAGAGAGTAGAAAAGTGGTCCTTGAGCCCATTTAACTTCTCTTGGAGAAAGGATACCAGCTTACATTTTAAATATAGATAGCAATTATTTAGCTGTGCCAGAAATACTAGTAAGGGACTCAGTACCGATCACTAAAAATTCTCCCTGTTCATACTTTATTGGAAGTGAGCTCTCCAGTCCATGACTTAGCTCCCCTAGAGATTGCTGTGGAAGCACAAGAGTTGTCACTCTCCTCACTTGCAACTGAAATTGTATATATCTGTGTTCCTCTCCATTTTCTGTTTGTTTACTTAGAACTCAGAATAATGCTTTGCAGATATAGGCACTTAATAAATTATTTTACACTCACTCATTCATTCACTGAGAGGTTAATGACTTGCCCAGGATCACACAGCCAGTATGTGACACTAACAGGACTTTCTGGCTTAATTCAAGTCTGGCTGTCAGGGCTAATGGGATATGAAAATATGGAAATAATATGGAAATAAATTTTGCATGACCGCACATGTATAATCTATATCAAATTGCTTGCCTTCGCAAGGAGTGGGGAGTGGAAGGAGACAGGGAAGGAATTTAGAACTCAAATTTTTAAAAAACCAACATTAAAATTTTTTTACATGTAATTGAGAAAAAAATAAAATAAGAAAGACTTAAAATGAAAAGAGAATGACCTTTTGGACCCAGGCCATCAGAAGCACCCTCTAGAGATTCTGCCAAAGCTTAAAGTTGGCTGCTGAGGACTAAGGATAATTTTGCATTTTTCTTTGTTTCATGGGTTGCTATGGAAAAAGATTTCTCACTAAGCATCCAGCCTGCTGGGAATGGGTCTTTTTCTACTTAACTAGGCTGGTCCTAGAAAAATAGAGATAGTCTGCTGCCAGGCTATATACTCAAAGCCTTTCCAACCTGTTAGAAAGCTTCTGATCTATTGGTATAGCCTTTGAGAACCAAAGGTCACCTCCAGTCTCCTAAGACATATACTAAAATTGTAATGATACAGAGAAGGTTAAGATGCCTTACATGAAATGAAGATGGATAAATTCAGAAGTGTCCTGTATTTTTAGAAATATATGATTAATACATATATATATATATAATAGAAGGCTTGTAAGCATGCTCAGTGCACTTAATTGATGTGTTCTTCACATGGAAGACACAAGCTTGCTTCCTGAAAGGCATGATGACATGTAATAGAAATGCCTTGCTCCTTGATTTGGACCATGCACAGATTTTCCATAACTGGTTCTGGTCTGCTAACCAAGAGATGGTTTATTGCTTGGCTGTGTAACAGGAACTAGGGTGCATTTAAAAAGCAGTAACCATCCAAAGTGAGATTGGTCCTCATTCGTGCTTGGTTGTGCTCAAGTGAGGAGGCAAGAACTGAGCCCGTGGTGAGGAAAGATCTTAGGATTTCATATTCCAACAGGGCATGTGGCCTGCGAGTGCATGGCCTTGCTGTGGCTTCTGTTTCTGTTGTATCTGTCTATCCTTTCCTACTTTTAGATGAAAGAGATGAGACAACCTGCTTGATTTAGCAGTAGCGGAGACGTAGACTCATTCATTTGAAAGTGAACTTGGCGTGACAAATGCTATAGCATATAGAAACTATGTGAGTACCAGTGCAAAAGTCAGGCTCTCCATCTGCCATCCCTCATTCTAACTACATCTTTGCTCACACAAGGTCTTGATGATATCTTATATATTAAAAAATACACAGCCTGCCACACTCCTGAGTAGGCTAAATCAGATTAAAATATAATGGGAAATACCTAAGCCAGGAAGAGCAAAAACAGAGAAAGAAAACTATAGACCAATTTCCCTAATGAATATTGATACAAAAATTTTAAATAAACTACCAACAAGGAGATGACAGCAATATATCACAAAGATCGTACACTATGACCACATGGGATTTATACTAGGAAGGGAGGGCTGGTTCAATATTAGGAAAACAATCAGCATAATTGAACATAACAACGACACCATCAAAAATTATCTCAATAGATGCTGAAAAAGCTTTTCGCAAAATACAACACTCATTCCTCTTACAAACATTAGAAAGCATTGAAATAAATGGAGTGTTCCTTAAAATGATAAATAGCATTTATCTAAAACCATCAGCAAGCATTATGTGTAATGGGGATAAGCTAGAAGCCTGCCCAGTAAAATCAGGGGTGAAGTAAGGATGCCCATCAACACCACTACTATTCAATATTGTACTAGAAATGCTAGCTATAGCAATAAGAGAAGAAAAAGAAATGGAAGGAATTATAATAGGCAAGGAGGAAATAAAACTCACTCTTTGCAGATGATATAATGGTATACTTGGACAATCCTAGAGAATCAACTAAAAAACTTCTTGAAATAATTAACAATGTTAGCAAAGTTGAAGAATATAAAATAAACCTATATAAATCATTGGCATTTCTATGTATTACCAACAGAGTCCAGCAGCAAGAGATAGAGAAATTTCATTTAAGTAACTGTAGACAATATAAAATATTTGGGAGTCTACCTGCCAAGACAAAACCAGGAACTATATGAACACAATTATAAAACACTTTCCACACTAAAAAAGTCAGATCTAAACAATTGGAAAAATATTAATTGCTTGTAGGTAGGCTGAACCAATATAATAAAAATGACAATTCTACCTAAATTAATTTATTTATTCACTGCCATGCCAATTCAACTACCAAAAATATTTTATAGAGCTAGAAAAATAATAACAAAATTCATCTGGAATAACAAAAAGTCAAGAATCTCAAGGGAACTAATGAAAAAAATGTGGAAGAAAGTAGCTTAGCCATACCAGATCTCAAACTATATTGTCAAGCAGTAATCATCAAAACAATCTTGTACTGGCTAGAAAATAGAGCAGTGGATCAGTGAAATAGATTATGTACATAATATATAGTTGAAAATGACTATAGTAATACAGTGTTTGATAAATGGAAAAATCACAGGTTTTGAGACAAGAACTCACTTTTGGCAAAAACTGCTGGGAAAACTAGAAAGCAGTTTGGCAGAAACTAGTATAGATCAACATATAACAATATAAGGTCAAAATGGTTACCTGATTTAGACAAAAAAGGTGATGCCATAAGCAAATTAGGGTAGCATGGAATAGTTTAACTGTTAGATCTCAGATAGAGAACATTATGGGATATAAAATAGATAATTTTTTTTGAAGGTATCCCCTTTATTATGTCTGTTATTAGATTACATTTGTACTACATACTCCAGTTCAATAGTAAAGATCAATGTTATTCATATATGCAGAGAAAGTCCTACTAAGAAGTAGTTGGGTAGGAAAATAAATAATTTTGATAACATTAAATTTAAAGTTTTTGCATAAACCAAACTAGTGCAACCAAGCCTAGAAGGAAAGCAGAAAGCTGGGAAGTTTTTTTTTTAATAGTAAGCATCTCTGATAAAGGCCTCATTTCTCAAATATATAAAGAACTGAGGCAAATTTATAAGAATATAAATCATTGCCCAATTGAGAAATGGTCAAAGGATATGAACAGTTGGTATTCAGACATAGAAATCAAAGCTCTCTATAGTCATATGAAAAAATGCTCTAAATCACTATTGATTAGAGAAATGAAAATTAAAACAACCCCAAGGTACTACCTCATACCTATCAGATTGCTTAATGTGACAGAAAAGGAAAATGACAAATGTTGGTGGGGATGTGGAAAAATTGGGACACTAATGCATTGTTGGTGGAGTTGTGAAGTGATCCAACTATTCTGGAGAGCAATTTGGAACAAGGCCAAAAGGATGATAAAACTACATAGCTTTTGACTCAGCAATATCACTACTAGGTCTGTAGTAGAACAAACAAAAATCTGTGAGTACTAGTAGCTGCAATGCTGGGGACTCAATTGGCCAGTTCCAATTGGGTAATGCTGTCCACAAAAGGAATCATATCCTTACCTGTGGGTACTCTGCTGAAAGGAATATAAATTTTGATCACTGAAACCTCACAAGATATCTTTGGGTTTATGGGCTAGATTTCTTCTTTTCTCTTCCCTACTTATTTATTCTATCATTTTTTAAAAAACCATGGCTTAAAACCAAATCACTCTGGCTCTCACTGATTGGCCAATAATAGGTTCCAGCTCAAGCCTCACTGGGTCATTGTTTGGGTTTTGATGGCTCAGAGTTGAATGTAAATAGAAATTGTTTCTGTTTTGGTCAAAAACCAGAGAGTCTTCCTCTCCCAGATTGATTTAAAAAAAAATAATAGTTTGGTAAAAGAGGCCATTTTTGGCCTCATTTCTTACCTAGCTTTAATCACTGAATGGTTATTGCCTCAGACAAACTGAGACCTGGGAAAGACCTTAGCTTAAAAAAGCCTAGGTCTCCCATTGCATCCACCTCTGTCCTCCTGATCTACATCTTGCCATTGGACCCTGATGGCTCTGGAGGAGAGAGTAGGGCTGGTGACTTTGCACAGTCCTGACTCACATAAATCCAATTCACTTGCAAGTCAAAGCATCACCTTCCTGAGGTCATTGGTCCAAAGGACAAACAACAACAAAAAACACCACTACTAGGTCTGGACCCTAAAGAGATCAAAGAAAAATGGAAAATATTTATAGCATTTCTTTTTGCTGTGGCAAAAAATTGGGAATTGAAAGTATGCCCATCATCTGGGAAATGGCTTTGTCTTTAAAGTAGAATCTTGATACTAAGAATTTCATTCTTTTTACTGTAGTTAAATATTCCTCAATGTGTAAAATTAAAACAGCATAAAGCATCAAGGGATTCAGTTATATATATATTATATATATATATTCAGTTATTCATATGAATATATACAAATGGGAAAGGAAAATATGATCATGCATATATATGGTTCACATACATATTTATATATATATGAGATATTTAAAATAGCTATAGAGGTATCTGTTAGAGGAGGACTAGGTAATACGTAGCTGCAATATTGTTTCTATGGGTTTTATTCAGTTTTCTGTTGTGATAAGAATACTGGATTTGGAGTCAGAAGACAGGAGTTCAAATCCCAACTTGGGCAAAACACACTTTCGACCCTATTGCTCTTTATGAGTTGGGAAGTTTGAGTCTGATGGTCTCAACCAGTACTAAATCTATGATCCTTCAGAAAATAATCCCTTCTATATCTTCAGACAAGTAGAGATTCATTTAGGTTAACAAGCTGGAGGCAGTATAGTCTGGGGGAAGGAGGCCTAGATCTGGAATCATAAGACCCAAGTTCAAATTTGTGTTCAGCTGCTTATTACCTGTGTGACCCATGAGTTTCTTTGTTGGCTTAAAGTTTCCTCTTCTGCAAAGTCAAGATCTTCAAAATCCATTCTTGCTCTAAGTCCTACAGTTAGCTCTCTTTTAAAATACTGCCTCAGGATCCATTGCCAGACACCTGTTTACTCTGTGTACATCAAAGAGAGAAGTTCCCAAACAGAGCAGAGCAGTCATTGCAGCACATTTTGTGTAGTAAAGAACCAGAAAACAAAGTTTGGATTTGTTGATTGGAGAATGGCTAAACAAATGATGGTTGACAAATTTAATAGAATGTCATCGTACCATAAGAAATTGCTGAAAATGAGGAATTCAGATGAACATGGGAGTAACATAAAAATTGTCCAAGGACGTATTGATAGGTACTATTGCCAATCATACTTGTCAACATGAAGAAACAGTTTAATTACTGGTTTATTAAACCAATTTATTAAACTGATCCATGTCCTCGGTATATACCCAAGGTACCCAAAACCCTGGTCCTGGGCGGCCATTTTCAGCTTCCTTATATAGGTTTTAGTCACACCAGCAGGATGAATGCCATGAAAGTTTATAGAGGCCAGAAGAGGAAGGTAAAGACTTACACATCAAAAACAGATAACAGAAGGGGAACATCTGCATCATGTAAAATTATACTTAATCAGTAACTACTATGGATAAAACTAGGGAATCTGTAGACTAACCATTAAAATAAGAACTATCTAGTTACTTGACATGCTTATCCTAAGTAAATAGAAGCAATAAAGCTGAGCCAGTTAATTTCTTATCACTAACCAATTAATTACTGTTTCTAAACTTTGATGTTGGCTAAATTTCTTCCAGCTCCAGCTGCTTATATTACTATCTTAAGGAAATGGCGGTCATAAAGCTGAAACAGAAAAATTTTCTTACCACAGTTGTCTTATATGAACTAATGCAAAACAGAATAAGCAGATCCAGGAAAACAATATACAGAATGACTATAACAATATAAATGGAAAGAATAAAAAATGAAGCTGAAAACTAACTATAATGATTAATTTTGCTTCCAGAGAAGAGACAATGCATCTCCCTCCTTTCACTGAAGAGGTAGAGAACTATAGTGTGAAATGCTACGCGCATATGTTATTAGATTGCTGATGTGTGGTTTGGTTTCATTAAACTTTATTATTATTATTTTAAACATAGCAAGGATTGAACCTTAGGGGTGCATGCATGATCCTGGGTTCCCCAGGTACCTTTTAGGGACATTTGTGGCTCAGCACTGAAGGATTTGTAAACTGAATGAAAATTCCTTCAAAAGTTCAGATTGTGGTAGAGATGGAAAGGAAGGGAGGGACCTTATAACATTTGACTACTGACTGTATGTCGAGATTGAGAGTAAGGGAAAGGGAAGAGTCATATGCTTCTGAACAGGCTGGATCACTGAGAGAATGACTAGATACTAAAGACAAAAATTGTAGTCCTAGCTTCTGGAGTTAGAAGGAAACTTAGAGAACATTAAATAATCACCTCCTCCTCTTATTTTACTTAAGAGGAAGCAGTAGCCCCAAGGAGGTAGGTGACTTTTTCAAGGTCATATAGGTAGTAAATAGCCTAGAGGGATCTGAACTGTGGTCCTTAAGACCTAAATAAATCCAGTGTTATTACCATTACTTTCCACACTGGAACAACTGTTTTGTTTGTTGGTGGTGGTGGTGGATTTGTTTTAGACCTGCTGATTTTGAAATCACTTTTGGACTTTTCAGCTAAAAAAATCTAAAAGGCAATTGAAATTTGGAACTGGAGGAGAAATCTAGGTTGGTGATGAAGAAGTCATAAGATATGGGAGTGAGTATCGTCTGTAATAGATGATAGTATTGAGAGGGAGAAGAGGGTGAGAACAGAACCTTAGAGAGCACAAGAAGGAAGGGCCTGCAGAAAGAAGATGCAAAGAGTAGCAAGAAATTTCAAGGATGGTCAGCTATGTCCAAAGCTTCAGAAATCTCATGGAAAATATAGAGAAATGGCTCAACTGGATTTGGCAATTAGCTGTAGAGAGTGGATCATCTGTGGCCCTCCAAGGGCTGACTGTTCAGATTTGATGATGCTCCACATAAGAACTGGGAAAGTTGGGGAATAAGGCTTATCTATCAAGGAAGACAAAAATTGCTGGAAAATCATGACATTAATAAATAATATATATTTAGCATTATTTTGTTTCAAATCTTTTTTCCCATTTTCAAACATTTTCCCCCAAGGTATCTATCAAAGGAGAATCATCCTTTTATTTTATAAGATGCCGTAAAAGTTTTCTTTTTGCTATAACTACTTTGATTTTTCTTTACATTGTAAAATCCAGAACGTATTTCTTGTGTTTTATCTTTAATTCTCATAGAAAAGAGGATCTTAAGCAGATATATGATAGAAAAAATACCGTGCCTCAGTCTTCCGTGTTCTTTTCCTTCTCCTTTAAGAAAGGACCATGCTGGATGCTTTTGTCTGAAATTACCCTGCAGGTGATTGAAAAGAAAACTGGGAGAGCCTGCAATCTAAGAACAGCTTTTAAGCCTGAAGGCTCATAATTAACTGAAAGACAAGTATTATCAACAGTCAAGCTATGCCTCCAATAATACAAACTTTTTATTTGGAACTTCAAAAGCATAGATAAAATTTCAGCGTTTATGCCCAATGACAAAAACTCTTCTGAAAAAAAAATCTGTTTTATAGTGGTAATTACATTCAGTTGCCTTTGAATAGACTAGCTTAATGATTTCTTAAAAAAAAAACCCTTTTGGATTAAACAGTTAAAAAATCAGATTTCTGCTTATCATAATCCTCACATATAGTAGGCTCGGGAAAAATATTTGTTGCTTTTTTAATACTCTTTGAGTCTTCTTTTTTTAGACTCATTTTTCTCTAGGATAAAACAGAAACTTTGTTTAGCTTTTCAAGTCTTTCACAACCTGGTCCTAGACCTATCAGGCCATGTTCATTGGACATTAATCTCCCTCTAGAACAGGGCTATGCAGCAAATTGGCCTTCTTTCTATTCCTCATCGAGCTTCATCTCGGGACTGTGAATTGGAATCTAAATTGCTTGGAATGAACTATCTTTTCCCTTTTGCTTCATAACATCCTTCTCTTCTAGAAGCAGTCCATGTCGTTTTCTACATGGGCTCTTTTCTGACCCTCACAACAGCTAAGGTCCCTCTCTCCCAAATTACCTTGTATTTATCTTTCTATTTATTTTGTGTATATTTATACAATAATTGGTGTCTTGCTCTCTCCTTCTCCTCCCCCCTTCCCCCTTAAAATGTAAATTCCTTTAGAATAAAAGATGGGTTCTTAGTGGTTCTCTCCGGAGCCTAGCACAATTCAGGAGACCCATATTCAGATTCCAACTCTTACACTTTCAAGCTCTTTGAACTTTCTCTGAGTCTCAGTTTCTTTCCCTGTAAAGTGGGCACTACGTGCCTCCAAGTGTTGCTGTGAGCGAATAGTTTGTTAGTCTTAAAACACCATAGACATGGGAGCATTCGCATTCTTTTTTTCCATTTTCATCTTCATGAAGCTATTTTTCCTCATAAATGTAATATAGGTGAATGTGGTTTCAAAATTTTTCTTTGTTTTTTAATTTGATATGGAGAACAAATTATTTAAGATCTTTCAGCTACCAAATTAATGCAGGGTTTGGTCTCTTCCACTTCATCTGCAATTCAATACTTTAAGGACTCCTGGCATTCCTCAGGTGGGGAAGTCACCTGAGCTTAGGAGTTCAGTTGGATATAATCAACATAATAACAACACTTTGAATTTAACACCCAGGAGGTGGAGATGGTTAAATTGCCCACCAACTTCCGGACGATCACTTATTGTTTCCCCTAGATTACCGCTATCAGCTTTCCCCAGTAGAAGAACAAAAGAGGTTTTGAATTTTCCAGTACCACTTAAGCAGTTTGGGGACCTGTTGCATATCTTCCTTGTTTTGAAAAATGTTTGTGGAAGGGCCGTATGTGGGTAATAGTTCCATTCTAGCAAGAACTTTTTATTGGGATCACTTACTTCCTATGGGTTTTATTAAAACTTGTAAAGAAAAATAATCTTTCATAGTCTTCTCTCGGCTTGAGGTTGGGAAGCACAGTAGAAGGCTGGGGAAGGGAAGGGAAGGCAAGGGAGGAAGAAAAATGGAGATTTAAGGTATGGGTTGTGGGGTGAATTAGGAAAGGGAACGGATGGGTAGGAATTGGGGGAGGGCAGAAGTATGGAAGGAGCACTGATCCTCTCGTTCAAGAAGCATTTATCAAGTCCGATGCTCATCGCTGTTCCGCTCTAAGGGAGACAAAGTTTAGATTGAAAACTGCCCTCCATTCGAGAACAGGACACAAAGATTACTCTATTTTGATGCACTAGAAAGGTTCAAATTGAAGTGCAATAGACTTCCAAGGTAGGGAAGATATTACTGACAAGGGGGGATGGAAGGTCATAGAATCATAAATCGAGGGCTGGAAGAAACCTTAGAGGTTCTATGGAGGAGATGGCATTCCAGTTTGCCTTTTAAAGAATTCAACACATTCCTGGTGGAAGGAGAGCTTCGTAGGCACCTGGGGAGCAAAAAAAAAAAAAAAAAGGCTGAACACTCAATACTCAAGGCGTAACTGAGAAGATATCTGTCCTCTGACCTTCGAAGCCCTTTCCCACCTGGCCCCTTCCTACCTTTCCAGTCTAATTACCCCTTAATACCCCACTCCCCATACCCTCCCGATCCAATGGCACTCTATCTCGACTCCAGGGCATTTTCACTGGTTGTCTCCCATGCACAATGACACGGTCTTTTCCTTATGGGGAACAGCCTTAGTACCCCATCCCCTGGAATGCTCTCCCTCCTCATTTCTGCCTCCTGGCTTCTTTCAAATCCCAGCTAAACTCCCACCTTACCTGTGAAACCCGATCCCCCTCAATGATAGCGCCTTCCTTTTGTTGTCTCCAATGTCTTATGTAGGACTGTTTCCTACTTCGTCGTTTGCACCCGTTAGACCGTAAGCTCCTTTAGAGCAGTCTTTTGCCCTTCTTTATATCTAGAACTTAGCATAGTGCCTGGTACACAGGAGGCGTTTAATAAATGTTTATGAGTGTTGGGACGGCAAGGGGTACCTGTAAGATTGGATAAGGTTCGAAGGCCTAGGGAGACCATGGAGAGATGTGAACTAGTTTAGCAGGCACTAGGGAGCTATTGATTTTTAGCTCATTGGTGACGGAACCATAACCAGGGCGGGGGACTGGGAGGTGGGAATGGAATTTAAAGCTTATGGAAAGATCTTAGGGCTCAAGGAGGAAAGTGAGGCAAAGTTTTTCATTCTGTAAAACCAGATCCAAACTTTTGGGCACTACCCTCTCTACCCTTCCACTCAGTACTGGGCACGTTTTCTGGGGGGGAGGTCCAATCGCCTCCTCAGCCCAGGCCCCGCCGCGAGCAAGAGTGCGTGAAAGCACACGCGTGCACCTTCGCGGGGGGGGGGGGGGGGGGCAGGCACTGAAGCCCACGGCGCGCAGGCGCAAGCGCAGGTTCTGCAGCTTTCACCGCTTCCTCTCCCGCAGGCCGCGCCAGGCCTCCCGCTCTTCCAATCAGAGCCTCGCATTCCGTGCGCTCGTATCCTGGAGATGGGGAGGCTGGGAGGGGGCGCGGGGGGAAGGGGCGGGAAGAGGCGGGGCTGGGGGAGGACAGGGAGGGAGACCGGCCTCTCTCCCACCGACCGGAAGTGGCCGTTGTAAACTTCACCTCCCTTGGGGCCAGCCCCTTAGCCTGACCCCCTTCCCCTTTCTCTTTCTGATTCCGCGGTCCTAGAAGCCGCCGAGTTTCGTCGGCCCCCCCAGCCCCCAACGCTACATTCCTCCCCTCCCCCAGGCCCCACTCCAGCAAAGTGTTTCTACTGCGCCCTCTACCCATCCCTCTATGCCGGGCGCCAGCTGGGCTAGGGGGTTCGGTTCAGTTCGGAGATTAGGCCCTCCGGAACTCCAGCCTGAGGCCATCTGTGGGGGCGGCTGACACCTGCAGAGGTAACGGGCGAGGAGGGGTAGGGGTGGATGATTGGGGGAGGGGGCTGCCGGAGCACGCTCAGGGGCTCCGGGGGAGGGGCGGGGCTGGGGAGTGGGAGGAGCATCTTCTGATGCGGGGCGGTGGGGGTTCCTGGATTTGGTGGAGTGGGGCGGGTGGTCTCCTCCCCATTTCCCTCTTTATTTTCTAAATGTGGTTTTAACTTTTTGGAAAATTGGCCCTAGGTATTTCTTAGAGAAAATAAAGAGACAGTGATAAACAAAATAGCAGTTTCTCTCTGTCTCTTTCACACACACACACACACACACACACACACACACACACACACGTGTGTGTCTGAGCGAGGTATCTCAGTTACTGTTGCTGTGTTGCATGCTCACACGTTACTTAGCACCGAGGCTCAAGAACGCTACTCTACCTGGGCTGGGTGGGAATGTCATTCCAGATAAGAGGCAGGCAAAGCCTCGCTCACTGTCTAGTGCTTCCTCAGTAGCTCCCCCTGAGGTAGAGACAGTGCTTTGTCAATTTTAAATTGCCATATCAGGATCAATTACCATTATTATAGTGTTGAAATGACCCTGGACCAGGAATCAGGACTGGGTTTTAGTTTCTATCTTGTTTGGAGCAAGTCTTTTAGCCTCCGTGGGTCTCAGAAACTCAGAAAACTAGTTCTTCAGGAAGTGAGAACCAGAGGTTCTCAAAGTGGGCTTCTTAGTGATTACGTTATTTTACAAATAAACACACAAAATGCAAGATATAACTGATCGATGGTCAAGTCTGAAGACAGGTCTTAATAAGCAGGTGTTGGCAGGCAAGCCTGTCCTATATTGTGGGGAAGTCCAGCATGCATAGGGAGGCCTATGTACATGT
The DNA here is from genome assembly GCA_028646595.1 of Phalanger gymnotis. Taxonomy (NCBI): domain Eukaryota; kingdom Metazoa; phylum Chordata; class Mammalia; order Diprotodontia; family Phalangeridae; genus Phalanger; species Phalanger gymnotis. The sequence continues at coordinate 293,306,710 of CM053624.1, forward strand.
AATGACTTGTTTACAATATGATACTATATGGTTACATGATGCCTAAGTCATCAAAATTTCAATGCGGAAAAAACTCCACAAATTTGCTATACTTAAATTTAAGTTGCAGCGTTTAAAAATATATATATTTTTTGAAATGATGCATATTTAAAAAGAAACCGTTAAAGGGTTAAAGAAAGATTTCCTGGGGGGTGCTGAGTAATTTTCTTTAAAAGGGGGGTTGGTAGTCCAAATAAGGGAACCTCTGGCTTACAGGTTAGATCTACAAATCATTTATGAATCTCACCCCCCTTTTTCAGTTGAGAAAACTGAGGCTCAAATGGTGAATAGATTTGTCCAATGTCACACAGATAGCAAATAGCTACTCAAAGATATTAGGTCCTCTGCTTCCAAAACTAGTCAATCAACAGTATTTATTAAGTGCCTGCTATATGACATTCACACACAAAGAGTGAAACATTTCCTACTCCCAAGGACCTGGTTACTCCCCTTTAATTCATAAGGAAAGAACATAAATAAGTGAATGAAGAATAAATATAAATAGCAACAAAGTAGTTGACTACAAGGTTGTATAGGAAGCAGGACCCCATCATTTGGGAGGATCAGGAAAGGCTTTGTGGTATTCCAGCTGGGTCTTGAAAGACAAAAGGAATTCTAAGAGATTAAGATGAGGAAGTGCATAGTGAGGGAGATGGGAGTTGGGTGTGTGTGTGTGTGTGTAGACCACAAGTAAACAAATAATTATAAATAAGATCTACACATGGTAAATAGGAAATAACTAACAGAGGGAAGGCATTAAAATTAAGAGGGAGTGGGAAAGGCTTTTAGTGAAAAATGGGATTTTAGCTGGAACTTGAAAGAAGCCTAGAGGCCTGGAAACAGATGAACAGAGATGAGAAAGGAAACCATTCTAGGCAGAGGGTGACAGCCAGAGAAAGTGCCAGGAGCTGAGTGTCTTGTTTGTGAAACAGCAAAGAGGCCGGGGTCACTGGATCAAAAAGTCTGTAGCAGGTAGGAAGGTTCTAGAAGACTGAGAAGTTTAGGGGAGGGGAGGTTATGAAGGGCCTTGAATGCCAAATATCCTGGAGGCAATAGGTAAGCACTTGAAGGTTACATGGGGACTTGTGTTTCAGGAAAATCACTTCCATGGCTGAATGGAGGATAGATTGAGTAGGGAGAGACTTGAGGCAAGCAGACCCCTATCAGGCTATTGCAGGAGTCTAGGCTTGAGGCAATGAGGGCCTACATCAGAGTGGTGGCAGAATCAGAGGAAAGAAGGGCATAAATTGGAGAGATGTTGAAAAGGTGAAATTGACAGGCCTTGGGAAGAGATTGACTATGGGAAGGTGAGAGAGAGTGAGGAATCAAGGATAACTCCTAGGACTGGGAGGATGTTATTGTCCTCTACTGTGATAGGGATGTTAGGAGGTGGGGGGACGGTTTAGGGGAAGGGGGGAGGGTTTAGGGGAAGAGATAATGAGTATGGTTTTCGACAAGTTGACTTTCAGATATCTACTAGATATTCAATTTTAGGTGTCTGAAAGGCAGTTGGGAATGTGAGATTGGGGTGGGGAAGGCATGCAGTGGAGTGGTTAAGTAGATTTGAGAATCAGCATTGAGATGATAATTAAATCCATGGGGGCTGATGAAATCACAAAGTGAAGGATAGAGAGGGAGAAGAGGGTGCAGTATGGAGCCCTGTGAGACATCTAGGGTTACTGGCATGATCTGAATAAGGAGCCAGCAAAGGAGACTGAAAAGCAGCAGTTTGATCGGTAGGAGGAATGAATGGTGCCCTGAGAGCCTAGAAAGAAGAGAATATTGAGGAGAAGAGAGGGTGATCAACAGTGTCAAAGGCTGTAGAGAGGTCAAAAAGGATCACCTTTGAGAGAAAGCCATTGGATTTGGCAATTAAGAGATTTTTGGTAACTTTAGAGAGAGCAGTTTCAGTTGAATGATGAGGTCTGAAGCTGAATTTTAGATAGTTAAGAAGAGAGTGAGAGGAGAGAAAGTGGAAGGACCTGTTGTACTGTCTGAAGTTTAGCCACAAAGGGTAGAAGAGATATAGGGTGATAATTAATGGGATGAAATGATCAGGTGAGGGTTTTTTGAGGACGAGAGAGACATATGCGTGGTTGAAGGCAGTAGTGGGGATGATAAGAGCGGGCAGTCTGTTGGAGATGTGATAAAAAGTCTTAATGGAGGTGCTTATATTTGATTCTAGAAGCATTTGGGATCCATTGGAGGTGTTTAAGAAGGGGACTGACATGATCAGATCTGCACTGGAGAAAAATCACTATGGCAGAGGTGTGTAAGATGGACTGGAGTGGGAAGGGAGAAGGGAAGGAAATAAACATGTATACACATGTATGTGTGTATGAAAACACACACTGAAATATAGTGCCTAGTATATGCCAAGCACTGTACTAAGCATTTTTACAAATATTATCTCATTTGATTCTCATGATAACCCTACAAGGTAGGTGCTATAATTATCCCCATTTTATAGTGGAGGAAACTGAGGCAGACAGCGGAGGTTAAGTGACTTTTCCAGGGTCATGCAATTAGCTAGTTAAGTGTCTGAGGCCATGTATAGTTGGTCTTCACTCTATGCCCAGGGAGGCAGGAAGATCAATTAGGAGGCACTAATGTAAATGTGAGGTGATAGGAACCTGAACTAAAGTGATGGCTGTGTGATTAGAAAGAAGGGATTTTTCCGGAGGTACAAATGGAAAGATTTGGCAACTGATGGGCTAGGTGGGATGAGGGATGCATGAGGAATCCAGGATGACAGCAATATTATGAACCTGAGAGATGGTGGTGCCTTCAATGGGAAGGGAGGAAGAAGGGTGGTTTTGGGGGAAAGGTGACTTCTACTTTGGACTTGTTAAGCTTGAGATGTCTCCAAGACATTTAGTTTGAAATATCCAATAGATAGGTCTGAAGATTTTGGAAAACCTGTCTGGAGATCTGTGTCTATATCTATGTCTGTTTCTGTGTCTTTATATCTCTATTTCTGTCTCTATTTCTGTCCATATGTCTGTCTATATCTATGTCTATATGTCTGTCTATAGATATAAATTTAAATCTAGGTTTAGTTTATATCCATAAATAGGGGCATGCTGGAGCCAGCTGGCTACCGATTGTTGAAATTTCAGTGTAAGCATTTACAACTTGGAAATCTGCAAAGGATACAAATCAGGGCTTGATTTATTGTTTTGTTGATGGTCTAGATCAGGGCTGTGTGATTTATGCAGTTGCCCACAAGCATAGAAATTTACGTAACTGCTTTAGTAAAGGAAGCCAAGCTACTACAGAGCCCTAACTAAAATGGCAAATCAAAATATATTGTCTATTGTTTCAATAAAAACCTGAGGTTGGACAGCCTTGGTCTAGATATAAGAGTGATGGAGAAAATGTTATTAGTGCAGATTAAACTTAAATGTTAGTAATGTAGTATTCCATGTATATTTTTTTCTTCCAGAGACTCAGTTAAAATATTTCTCACCATACTGCTGTCTACATATATGTACATCTGTGAGTGCTGTGCGTGGAGATAATAAATCCATCGGATCTGATGAGAGGGTACTTAGAGTGGGTAGAAAGAAAAGAGGGCCTAGGACAGAAGCTTGGGTGATATCCACAGTTGAGGGGTAGGCTACGGGTGATGAGCTAGCAAATAAGTTCAGAAAGGTTTAAGAGGAAAACTAGAAATTCCATCTGAAAAAAAGTTCAGAAAGAAGAGATGGGACAATACTGCCAAGAGAGACTGGAAAGAGGATAGAGTGTCTTGCAGAAGAGGGTGGTGAGCAGTAGCAAATGCAGCAGATAGGTTGAGAAAAATGAAGACTGAGATAGGATTGTCAGCTTTGACAGTTATGAGGTTATTGGTAATTTTGATGTCTCCAGTTGGATGACGAGGTCAGAAACCAAATGACACAGGGTTCTTTCTGCTGTCCTATAATCTTAGCTTACTTCCAACTCTGACGTGTGACTTCATCAAACTATTTTTAAGGCTATTGTTGGAGAACAGAGACAGATACTTAATCATAAGTAGCTGCAAACCTGTACCCTACTTCCTATTCTCTTAGTTACTCTATTAGTTCTACAACTTTATACTGCCTTTGGCATCCTCTCTAGCCCTTGGTTTCCTCATCTGTCAAATGAGGGGATTGGAGTGGTAACCTCTAAGGACACCTCCAGTTCTGAATCTGTGGTCTTGCAGTATTCAGTCAGGGTGATGATAGCTAGTTAAATGGAATGGTTTTAAGGCATGTGTGTAATTGGCCTAGATAATCATAAGTTATTCTCTTTCTGGTGAAAATGCAATTAACAATATTTTTATAGTGACAGGAGAACTTTCGGTAGACCTGGTGGTAGTGGTGGTAGACCTGCTAGGGAGAGACTAGTCTTGTTCTTCTTGACCCTTGAAGACAGAAGTAGGGGCAATGGGTAGACGTTGTGGTGGTGCATATTTTGGCTTCGTATAAGAAAACTTTCTAACAGGGACATTCCAGAGTAGAATAAGCTATCTTAGAAGGTAATTTGATTTCCTGTAAAGGGAAGTCTTCGATTAGAACCACTGATGACCAATTGTGGGTGTATTTTGGAGGAGATTCCTATTCAAATATGACTTGAACTAGAATACTAGATGATTTTTAAAAAATTTATTTTTAGTTTTCAACATTTACTTCCATGAGTTCCAAATTTTCTCTCCATCTTTCTCCTCTCCTCACCCCAAGATGGTACATAATTGCATATAGGCTCTACTTAGACATTCGTATTAAACCTGTTTGCACATTGCTCATGTTGTAAAGAAGAATTAGAACCAATGGAACCATGAGAAAGAAGAAAAAAACAAACAAAAAAAGAGCAAATAATATGCTTCAATTTGCATTCAGATTCCATAGTTCTTTTTCTGGATGTGGACAGCACTTTCTATCATAAGTCTTTTGGAGTTGTCTTAGATCCTTGCATTGTTAGGAAGAGGTAAGTCTGTCAAGGTCAGTCATCACACAATGTGGCTGTTACTATGTACAATGTTTTCCTGGTTCTGCTCACTTCACTCAGCATCAGTTCATATAAATCTTTCCAGGTTTTTCTGAAGTTCACCTACTTATCTTTTTTTTTTTTTCAGAGGAGGGAAGGCAGAGCAGTTCGGGTTAAGTGACTAGCCCAAGGTTACACAGCTAGTAAGTGTGTCAAGTGTCTGAGGACTGATTTAAATTCAGGTCCTCCTGACTCCAGGGCTGGTGCTCTACTCACTGCGCCACCTAGCTGCCCCATGCTTATCATTTCTTATAGCACAGTAGTATTTCATTACATTAATATAAGCACAGCTTGTTCAGCCATTCCCCAACTGATGGGCATTCCCTCAATTTCCAGTTCTTTGCCACCATAAAAAGAGCTGCTATAATTATTTTTGTACACGTGGGTTCTTTTCTCTTTTTTATGATCTCTTTGGGATACAAACCTAGAAGTGGTATTGTTGGGTCAAAGAGTATGCGCATTTTTATGGCCCTTTGGACATATTCCAAATTGCTCTCCAGAATGGTTGGATCACTTCATAACTCCACCACCAAGGTCTTTGATACTATTTGTCATGAGAGCTTATAGAAAATTGTGTCAAAAGTTCATCAACATCGTACCTCAATTTCATGACGTCATGTTTGCCCAGGTTCTAGATAATGGACAATGCTTTGTGCTTTCCCAGTCATCAGTGGAGTGAAGCAAGGCTGTGCTTGCTCCCATGCTTTTTAGCATGATGTTTTCAGCCATGTTGTCAAATGCTTTCAATGAGGGTGAACACGGCATCAAGGTCAGCTACCGCACTGATGGTAAATACTTCAACTTGAAAAGGCTGCAAGCCAAGACCAAAGTGGAGGGAGTGCTGGTGCATGATTTTCTGCTTGCAAGTGATTGTGCACTCAGTGCAGCCTCCGAAGCTGAGATGCAAGAAAGTATTGGATCAGTTCTCTGCTGCTTGTTCTAATTTTGGCCTAACAACACCAAGACCACACCATCTGTACATGGAACCATTGGTTGCAGCAAACGGAGAAGTTTTGAATGCTGTGGATAAGTTCACTTACTTTGGTAGTGTACTTTGCAGGATTGTACTCATTGATAATGAGGTTGACGTACTCATAGCGAGAGCTAGCTCAGTGTTTGGGAAGCTACGAAGGAAAGCATGGGACAGAAGAGGTATTAGCCTGATTATGAAACTGAAGGTCTACAGAGCCGTTGTGCTGACCTCATTGCTGTATGCCTATGAAACCTGGACAATATACCAGTGCCATGCCAGGAAAATGAATTGCTTCCATTTGAATTGCCTTGGAAGATTCTGAAAATCAGCTGGCAGGATAAGGGGCCAGACACTGAGGTCTTTACTCAAAATGAACTGCCAAGCATTCAAACTCTAATTCAGAGAGCACAGCTCAGATGGGCTGGCCATGTTGTTCAAATGCAAAACATACACTTGACAAAAAGACTATTTTATGGAGAACTCACACGGGGTAAGTGCTAACATGGTGATGAGAAGAAGTGATACAAAGACACTCTCAAGGTTTCTCCTAAGAACTTTGGAATTGATTGTGTGACATGGAAGACACTGGCACAGGACCACTAAGCATAGTGTGCCCACATCAGAGAAGGTGCTGTGCTCTATGAGCAAAGCAGAATTGAAACAGCTCAGAGGAAATGCAGGATGCACAAATTTAGAGAATCCACCCCAAATGTTTACATGGATACTGTTTGTGCCTGAGCTGTAGTAGAGCATTCAGAGCTCATTTTGGTCTGATCAACTACAGTTCTACTAGCATAGTGGTATCATTTTGGTGCTCTTCCAGAATGAAGGACAATAACCAACCAACAATGCATTAGTGTTTCAATTTTCCCACATCGTTTCCAACGTATATTATTTTCCTGTTTTGTCATATTAGCCAATCTGATAGATGTGATGTGGTACCTCAGAGTTATTTTGGTTTGCATCACTCTAATCAATAGTTATTTAAAGCATTTTTTCATATGGCTATAGATAGCTTTAATTTCTTACTCTGAAAACTGCCTGTTCATATCCTTTGACTATTTATCAATTGGGGAATGACTTGTATTCTTATAGATTTGACCCAGTTCTCTATGTATTTTAGAAATGAGGTTTTTAATCAGAGATATTGGTTGTAAAAGTTCTTTCCCAGTTTTCTACTTCCCTCCTGATGTTGGTTGCATTGACTTTGTTTGTGTAAAAACTTTTCAATTTAATGTAATCAAAATTGTCCATTTTGCATTTCATAATGTTCTCTATCTCTTGTTTGATCATAAATTCTTCTGTTCTTCATAAATCTGACAGATAAACTGTTCCTTGCTCTCCTAGTTTGCTTATAGTATCAGTCTTTATATCTAAATCATGTACCCATTTTGGCTTTATTTTGATATATGGTATAAGATGTTGGTCTATGGGCCAAGTTGGTGGCTGGAAAGCAGGGACTTGTGTGAGCTCCCTGCCAAGTCCCTCCAAAAACCTATAAAAAATGGCTCTGAACAAATTCCAGAACTGCAGAACCCACAAAATAGCAGAGGGAAGCAGGGCTCTAGCCCAGGGCAACCTAGATGGTCCCTGGGTGAGGTCTATCGCGCATGGAGCTGGGAGCGGAGGGGTGCAGAGCCCAACGTGGGCTGTGTGGACCAACCAGACTAGGAGCTGGGCAGAACAGGGCCCAGGGCCCTGAATCAGTGAGCTGTGGCAGTTACCAGACTTCTCAACCCACAAACACCAAAGACAACAGAGAAGGTTAGTGGGAAAAGCTGTGGGGAGTGAAAGGAGTTCACAGTTGGCCACTGCCCC
>CM053624.1:293321586-293350010 GCA_028646595.1 Phalanger gymnotis
ATGGTATCTAAGAGTTGTTTTGATTTGCATTTCTCTAATCAGTAGTGATTCTGAGCACTTTTTCATATGTCTATAGATATCTTTAATTTCTTCCTCTGAAAACTGTCTGTTCATATCCTTTGACCACTTCTCAGAGCCATTTTTTATGGGTTTTTGGAGGGACTCGGCGGGGAGCTCATGCTAGTCCATGCTTTCCAGCCGCCATCTTGGCCAAGACCCCTCCCATTAGTTCTAATTCTTGTTTACTTCATGACTAATATGAAAATATGTTTAATATGAATGCCTAAATAGAGCCTATATCAAAGTATATGCTCTCTTGGGGTGGGGGAAGGGGAGAAATGGGGAGAAAATTTGCAAGTCAAAATCTTATGGAAGTGAATGTTGAAAACTAAAGATAAACAAATTAAAAAAATACATGTTTTTATTTATTTCCTTAAATCTTTACCAATTCCATGTAAAAATTTTTTTAGCGTTAATTAAAAAAAATCCAACTTCCAAATTCTCTCCCATCCCTTGACAAGGCAAGCAGAGTGCATTTAGGGTTACTGATTATACATGTTGAAGTAATGCAAAACATGTTTCCATGTTACCCATATTGGAAAAGAAAACACATGCAAAAAAACCGAGAAAAATGAAGAAACTAAAAAAAATACTTCAGTTTTCAGTCATAGTTCATCAGGTCTCTTTCTGGAGATAGATAACATTTTTCATCATGTGTTGTTTTGGAATTATCTTGGATCATCGCCTTGATCAGAATAGCTAAGTTGTTTGCAGTTAATCATTCTTACAATATTGCTGTTATTGTGTATAATGTTCTGGTCCTGCTCACTTCATTTTGCATCAGTTTATATAAATCTTCCCAGGTTTTTCTGGGAAAAACCTGGAGCATACTGCTCATCATTTCTGATCCCACAGTAGTGTTCCATCACAATCATATATCACAACTTGTTCAGCCATTCCCCAGTTGATGGACATCTCAATTTCCAGTTCTTTGGCACCACAAAAAGGGCTGCTATAAATATTTTTGTACAAATAGGACCTTTTCCTTTTCATTTTCCTTTGATCTCTTTAAGATACAGACCTAGGAGTGGTATTGCTGGGTCAGAGAGTATTCACAGTTAGTGTAAATTGTTAATCTTGTTAACAGGATTTTACTGAGGCAGTCTCTAACCTGAGAATGAGAAGATAGAAGGCCAGAGGCCAAGTGCCAGTAATAAAATATGGTTTAATTAGTTTCATTATGAGCATCAGATTTGCAAAACAACATCTAGTAGTTTCCCACAATTTTTGCCTTTACTTTAGTAGTTGGAATCTCTGCATTTATTCAACATCATACTACTATGTTCATTTGCTTTAATCTGTCACACTAATCAACTTGCCTATTTTTACCTTTACAAACTAGCTTTAATAATTACTACTTGAGGGGGCAGCTAGGTGGTGCAGTGAGTAGAGCACTGGCCTTGGAGTCAGGAGGACCTGAGTTCAAATCCAGCCTCAAACACTTGACACATTTACTAGCTGTGTGACCTTGGGCAAGTCATTTAACCCCAATTGCCCTGCCTTCCCCCCTCCCAAAAACCAAACAAAAAAAATAATTACTACTTGATAGTATAGTTTGAGATTTGGTACAGAGAGGTCCCCCCCCTTCTTTCCTATCTATCTTTTCCCTTTACTTCTTTGAAGAGTTTTGATCATTTGTCTTTCTGGATGAATTTTGTTAGTATTTTTTTTTAGCTTTACAAAGTAACCCTTTTATAGTTTGAAGACTATGATACTGAATAAGTAAATTAAAGTAGTATTATAATTTTTATTATTTTGCATGTGGCTGATTGATGAGCAATTAATCACTCTCCAATGATTTAGAAGGTTATAAAAGAAAAATAATGTGATCTGTAGAAACAATCCATTTCCACTTTGATGTCTTTTTTCACTTCCTTTCATCCTGACCCCAATTATTTGTTCTTAGACTTTATTTCCTTTTAATCCTCCTTTTATGATCCCCCCTCTGAGACTGAAGTTTGTTTTGCTTGTGTATACAACCTCCTTCTTAAACCTGCCTTTCTTTTCGTCTCATTGAGCTTATTTTATTACTATACCAAACTGTGTGTGTGCACGTGTGGGTACATGCATGTATATGTGCCTGCATGTAGCCCAGTGGTATCAAATTCAAATGAAAATGGGGACCACTAAAGTATATATTAGAATTCCTGTGGGCCACAGAGTGAATTAGAAAACCACATGTTTATATATTTCTATTTTTGAAATTAACTTATTTTGTTAAATATTTCCCAGGAACATTTTAATCTGGTTTGGCCACACTGGGTAGTGTTTTGGGTCTGTGTTTGACATCTCCGAATTAGACAACCTTTCTTTGTTTTAGATAAGAGAGACACATAATTGGAAGCTCTAAGAGTATATAAAACATAGAGGAACCTAATAGGGGAGTGGGCATTACAAGAATGTCTCTTATCTCTTAGGAGCTTATAGCTTAATAGAGGAGACAACATGCAAGTAACTATGTACAGCCAAGACATATACAGAATAAATTGGAGATACTCTTAGAGGGATGAGCAGGCACTGAGGAGAACTGGGAGAGGCTTCTTGCAAAAGATGTGATTTTAGATGGTCCTGAAGGAAGCCAGGGACGTGAGGAGGTGGAGATGAAGAAGGGGAGAATTCCAGACGTGGAGGATAGGAATGCAAGGAGGTAGGCACTGTAGCCCTAGCCTGGTCAGAACTGGGACCACAGGGAAGAGGATCTTAGCAAGCTATGTACAAGATAAATAGGAAACAATTAAAAGAGAAAATACTGGAATTAAGGGTTTAAGGAAGGCTTCCTGTAGAAGGTGGAATTTTAGTTGAGACTTAAAGCAAGCTACAGAGGTCAGTAGTTGAAGTGGAGGAGGGAGAGTGTTCCAGGCATGGGGACAGCTAGAGAAAATGCCGAAACTGAGAGATGGAGTATCTTGTTTGTGGAACAGCCAAGAGGCTGTTCTGAATTAAAGAGTACTATTTGGGGTAAGGAGTAAGAAGATTGGAAAGGTAGGAGAGGGCTAGGTTATAAAAGGCTGGGAATGCCAAACAGAACTTTTTTTTTCCTGGAAGGCCATAGGAAGCCCCTGGAGTTTATTGAGTGGGGGTGGGGGAGTGGTGACATGATTAGACCTGTGCTTTGGGAAAATCATTTTAGTGGCTGAATGGAGAATGCATTGGAGTTGGGGGGAGACTTGAGACAGGTAGACCCACAAGTAGGCTAGTGTAATGATTCAGGAGTGAGGTAATTAGAGCCTGCTGTGGAGTGGTGGCAGGGTCAGAAGAAAGAAGTAAAGTGTCTTGGAGACATGTAACAAAGGTGGGGGGAGGGCAGAGCCAAGATGGTGGAGTAAAAGCAGGGACTTGCTTGAGTTCTCCCCTAAATCCCTCCAAACACCTGTAAAAAATAACTCTAAACAAATTCTAGAGCTACAGAACCCACCAAATGACAGAAACAAGTCTCCAGCCCAAGATGGCCTGGATGGTTGTGGGGAAGGGTCTATCACACTGGGCTGGGAGCAGAGGACAGACCAGGCTGAGCAGGCCTTAGGGCACTGAATCACTGAGCTGTGGTGGTTTCCAGACTTCTCAACCCACAAACCAAAGACAACTTAGGAGGTCAGTGGGAAAATTCTGTTGGACCTGGGTGAGAGAAAGGCATGGTCTGGCCCCAGCCCCAGGATGGAAGAGGCATCTGCAGCGGCTGCTTCCAGTGGGGGGAAACAAGCATCTGATCAGAGTGGGAGTGCAGAGATCTCTTTGCTGGCACTGAGGCAGGATTCTTATGCTTTGCCCTGCTTGGATCTGGGTCGCAGTCCATCTTGGTGGTCCTGGGGTGAGGAGGAGTGCTGGTGTGGCAGAGCTTGTGGTGGCTTTGGGGATGGAGTCCTCCTAGCAGTTCTAAGGTAAAAGAAAGTGCTTGAGGTCACTCACAGACCAGAATACAGGCCAGGAGGGAGTAAACACCTCTCCTTGGATCATAACACCTCAGAAGAACTGAAAATTTACAGATGCCTAGAAATAGCTCTAAAAACAGTTTTGCCAAACCCTTGAAGCTTGGGACAGAGCGCTCTCCAGTCTGGAAGCAGTCATACTTTGATAAAGAGCTCAAAAGTCAAGTAGTTGTCTGGGAAAATGAGCAGACAGTGTAAAATAACTCAGACTATAGAATCCTACTTTGGTGACAAAGAAGATCAAAACATACAGCCAGAAGAAGACAACAAAGTCAAAGATCCTACATCGAAAGCTTCCAAGAAAAATTTGAATTGGTTGCAGGCCATGGAAGAGCTCAAAAAGGATTTTGAAAATCAAGTAAGAGAAATAGAGGAAAAATTGGGAAAAGAAATGACAGTGATTCAAGAAAATCATGAAAAATGAGTCAACAGCTTATTAAAGGAGACCCAAAAAAAAATGCAGAAGAAAATACTACCTTAAAAAATAGACCAATGCAAGTGGCAAAGACGTCCAAAAAGCCAAAGAGGAGAATACCTTAAAAAACAGAATTGGCCAAATGGAAAAGGAGGTCCAAAAGCTCACTGAAGAAAATAATTCCTTAAAAATTAGAATGCAGCAAATGGAAGCTAATGATTTTATGACAAACCAAGAAGTTATAAAACATAACCAAAAGAATGAAAAAATAGAAGACAATGTGAAATATCTCATTGGAAAAACCACTGACCTGGAAAATAGATCCAGGAGAGATAATTTAAAAATTATTGGATTACCTGAAAGCCATGATCTAAAAAGGAGCCTAGACATCATCTTTCAAGAAGTTATCAAGGAAGATTACCCTGATATTCTAGAACCAGAAGGTAAAATAGAAATGGAAAGAATCCACCAATTGCCTCTTGAAAAAGACCCCAAAAGGAAAACTAGGAATATTGTCAGCAATTTCCAGAGTTCCCAGGTCAAGGAGAAAATATTGCAAGCAGCCAGAAAGAAACAATTTGAGTACTGTGGAAACATAATCAGGATACCACAAGTTCTAGCAGCTTCTACATTAAGGGATTGAAAGGCTTGGAATATGATATTCCAGAGGTCAAAGGAACTACTATTCAAACCAAGAATCAGCTACCCAGCAAAACTGAGTATAATACTTCAGGGGAAAAAATGAACATTCAATGAAATAGAGGACTTTCAAGCATTCTTGATGAAAAGACCAGAGCTGAATTGAAAATTTGACTTTTTTTTTTGCAGGGGGAAGGCAGGGCACTTGGGATTAAGTGAAATGCCCAAGGTCACACAGTTAGTAAATGTGTCAAATGTCTGAGGCTGGATTTGAACTCAGATCCTCCTGACTCCAGGGCCATGCTCTACTCACTGTGCTAACTAGCTGCCCTAAATTTGACTTTCAAATACCAGAATCAAGAGAAACATGAAAAGGTAAACAGGAAAGAGAAATCATAAAGGACTTATTAAAGTTGAACTGTTTACATTCATATGTGGAAAGATGATATTTATAACTCATGAAACCTTTCTCGGTGTTAGAGCAGTCGAAGGGAATATACATATACATATACATATAGACAGAGGGCACAGGGTGAGTTGAGTATGAAGTGACAATATCTAAAAAATACAATTAATGGATTAGAGAGGAATATATTGGGAAGAGAAAGGGAGAGATAGAATGGAGTAAATTATCTCCCATAAGAGAGGCAAGAAAAAGCTGTTATAATGAAAGGTTAAAGGGGGGAGTTGAAAGGGAATGAGTGAACCTTACTCTCATCGGATTTGGCTAAAGGAGGGAATAACATACCTAATCAATTGGGTATCTTACCTTATAGGAAAGTAGCAGGGAAGGGGATGTGGGGCAGGGATGATAGAAGAGAGGACAGATTGAGGGTAGTTAGAAGTAAACACTTTGGAAAGGGACAGGGTCAAAGGAGAAAATAGAATAAATTGGGGGTGGGATAGGATGGAAGGAAATATATTTAGCCTTTCACAACATGACTATTATGGAAGTTTTTGCATATTGATATGCATATAATTTATATTGAATTGCATGTCTTCTCAAGGAGGGGGGTGGGGAGGTGAGAGATAGTAAGGACTCCATTATGAGGACTCCTAGGTTTTGAGTATGAGGGACTGACCTTGACAGTAATAGGGAAGATAAGAGTTGGGGAGGGCTTAGGGGGAAAGACAATGAATTCTATTTTGCACATAATGAGTTTAGTCTAATTCAGGATGTCTGAAAGGCAATTGGAGATGTGAGCTTGGGGGTCAGCATACACAGTTTGGGGCAGAATAGGTAGATTTGAAAATTATCAGTTCTTTTTCGTGTTCAGTTTTTTTCAGTAGTAGGGTTTTCTTGGCAAAGATACTGGAGTGGTTTGTCGCTTCCTTTTCCAGCTCACTTTACAGTTGAGGAAAGTGAGGCCAATAGAGTTTAGTGACTTGCCCAGGGTCACACCACTGGTAAGTATCTGAGGCTGGATTTGAATTCAGGTCCTCCTAACTGTAGGCCCTGTGCTATATCCACTGTGCCACCTAGCTGTCCACATCATCACCATAGAGATGGTAATTGAATCCATGGGAACTGATGAGATCACCAAGTGAAGAAATATGGAAGGAGAAGAGAAGCAGACCCAGGACAGGACCCTGTGAGACTCCTATGGGTAAAGATGTGATCTGGAGGAGGAGCCAAGAAAGTAGATACAGAAGTAGTAATCAGATAGGCAGGAGGAGAACTGGAGAGTGGCGTCAGGAATTCTAGAGAGAAAAGAGTGTCAAGGAGGAGAGAGTGATCACCAATGTCAGTGGCTGCAGAGAGGTCAGGGAGAATGAGGATTGAGAAAAGGCCAGTCATTGGATTTGGCAGCTAAGAGATCATTTGTATACTGGTAAATCATCCACCTGTTTAGAATTTATATCTTGAAGTTTCCTTATAAAGTAGTAGTTTTGTTCTCCAATGGAATGATCGTGTATTGTTCAGATGACAAACTCATTATTGAGGAAGGGTACCAGAAAGAAAGGGAAAGGCTGTATTTTTTTTTGGATTTCTCCTGTTATCTCAGCTCTCCAGCCCTCTCAATCTCTTGGGTAAAGGCAGTGGAAAGTAGACATGGAGTTATCTGTTTGAGAATTCTTTGATCTTTTTGGTCACTTGTCTGCAGTGTCTAACTTGTTGATGGAAAGGAATGGTCTTTGTGAATCAAGAATATAGGTCAAGAGAGTTTAAGCTCTATTTATATGTCTTAAAATTAATTCTTTCAGAATCACATTTTTGTACTAAAAACTATTTTCAATATATTTATCTATTACAGACTTCTTTGTATATACTTGAACAGTCATCTTTGGAGGTTTTCGTTTTTAATAAGTAAAATGTTAAGGAGAATTCTGGTAATTAACAGTCAGACGGCATCATCATGAGCATTAATCCATGTAATATTAATGCTGAAATTCAAAGGTAATATTTGAGTCTTTTTCTTCCATTAATGTTACAATAGGACTGGCTATGATAAAATTTCATATTAAAAAAATCTCATCTAATTAGTGTTGAGATCAGGCCTGTGAGTGGCTGCTGCACTTCTAACATGGGTGAGGTAGGAAGATGACCCAGTGTCTTCTACCCCTCTCTCCCCAAAAAAAGTTTATCAGGGCAATAGATAAAATTATTAAGGATGTGAAGTTTGTCTTTAGGGCTCTTCCAACTTCTCATAGCGCTTACCTTCCATCAATATGCTATCCTTTGGCTATCCCACCTCTCCTTTGATATATTACCTTATTCAGGGTATAATACCTTTCTCAGTGCCCTGTATTTGAAAATCATGTCTTCCTCCATCCCCAGATCAGGATCTTGTTTTCCTTAGCAGCTGTATCTTTATTAGGTATTAGGAGATTTTTGCTTCATAGAGTCTTTGAGCTGGAAGAGACCATTTAGAGTAGAGATGTCAAGTATACAACTGGCAGCAATCCGGTATTCAATAAACATTTACTTTTCAAAAAGTCATTTATTTCTTTTTAACATTCATTTAAAAAATTATTGAGTTCCAAATTCTTTTCCTTTAGCCCCTGCCCCATCCATTGAGAAGGCAAGCAATAAATCAATTATACATGTAAAGTCTTATAAAACATTTTTCCACACTTTCCATATTGCCAAAAAAAGGGCAACAAAAACAAAGAAAGTGAAAAAATATGCTTCATTATGGGTTCTTTGTAATTGTCTTGGATTATTGTATTGATTAGTGTAGCTGAGTCTCACAGTTGATCGTGGTTACAATCCATTTAATCCACTATGTGCCACGCACTGGTCTTAGTCCTGGGGATACAATTAATAAAGACAGCCCCTCTCCTCAAGGAGCTTACATTCTAAAGGGGGAGATACACATGGAGGCCGAAAGGGAGGGGGAGGGAAGGGGCAGTGAGAGAGCTGGGGAGGGGCACATAGAGATAGTCTAGCTTCTGCCTTGTATGAAGAAGTCATTGGGAAGAGTTTGGTAGGAATTTGAGGAAGGTGGCGTCACTCAAACTTTGAGTACTTGTAGGGTGGTGAGTTTAGAAGTGAGTAACTTATCTTGGGAGTGGCATCTTTTCCAAGGAGGTGAAAGGAAGTGGAGTAGCAGATGCAAAGTAGAGAGATTAAATCAGATAAAAATGTAATTGGGAAATATTTGACAAAATACATAAAAATACAATAGAATATAGATAATCGTAATATTTATTTTTCTAAATCAGTGTGGGACTGTGGGTATCCTTAAATGGCTTAGTTGCCCCTCTTTCTATTTGAGTTTGACATTGCTGATTTAGAGCTTTTGGTTCAACTTTTCTATTTTACAGGGGAATAAGCTGAAGCCCAGAGAGATTAAGTGATTTATTCAAAGTCATACAAACACTAGCAGGTGATGGGACTTAAACCCCGGTCTTCTGTTGAGATTCTCATTCTTTCTGTTAATGGTAGTGATAACTTACATTTATATCCATCCATTCTCCTTTATACTTTCAACCACTTGTGAAAGTAGATTTTCTAATTCTCTAAGAATTATTATCCTTATTTTGCAGAGGAGGGGGAAGTTGAGGGTTAATGACTTGTTGGAGGCCAGATTTGTACTGAACTCTCTTCTCACTGCCACATGATGCTCCACTATTTTTATGTTTAAATTTATTAATTTAAAGTGCTACTTCAGTGATTTACAGTAAACAACTTTTAGAGGGGTAATGACGTTTTAAAAGATGAGCTTCTTAATTCAAATGAAACTCTGTTAATGCATACAAGAGATGGTTTGATCAGATATATCTCCTTTTGTCTTTTTTGGCTGTCTCTTTCTCAGGTTATTATATTACATTAGGAGGAGTGGACCAAGGGGTCCCTGTGGCCTCTGAGGTCTCTTCCACTTTGACATCTGTGATCTAATGAGCCTAAGTACTTTTACTGTTAAGTAATCTTTTCAATTCTGTCAATTCATCCCTTTCAGAAATATTAAATCCAATGTTTTCCAATTGTATGTTGAAGTTCCTTAAGAAATGTGACTTCTTTTTTGTCTTAGTATCTTTAGCACCTAAAACTGTACTTTTAAGTAGGCATTTAATAAATGCATATTAGTTGAATTTCACATTCAAAATTATATTGAGGGGATTGAATTATATGGCCTCTAACCTATACCTTGTCTATGATCTTTGTTACTCAGATAGAGACAAACCATGCCTTCTAAGTGACTCTGTTCCCTTCTGTGGATAACTCTCTAGTAATTGCTGTCTTAAAGCAGATATCACATTCTCAGCATTTGTTTTGTCTGTTATGTATCCTCTCTGTGAAGATATTTCCATAGTATGGTATATCTCAACCTGATATAATATAACTTTATCTTTCTTAACAATGACTCCTGAATTTCCTTATTTCAGAACAGTTTATATCAAATGTTACTTTTATTTCTTGGAAAATTTAGCTTTATAACATAGTTCAGTATGAATGTACAGCATGCTCTATACAAATGAGTGTTTTGCCTTTTGATTTGATAAAATGCAGTATGTTGTCAAATGTTTGCAAATGCAAATGTTAGAGTTTTGTACATTGAAAAGCAATACACTGAACTACTGAGGATACAAGGGGACATATGGAAGAATTTTATGGTTTTACTTCATCAGGGTTAAAAGCATTCTTTCATTTAAACTTGGTTGTGCTCTTTCCAGATATACTATAAAAACTGTGTCATAGTTAATTGCATTTCAGACCTTCTATAGATCATTACAGTGTTCATCTGTGGATTTTAAAAATTTTAACGTTTTAAAAATAATGTTTCCATATAGCAGGGGAAAGAATTTAATGATTTTTAGAAAAATATGATTATTATAATACTTCATTTATTTGGCAAGGTCAAGGAATCCTCTGGTCTACGTAATTATTTGGTATCTGCTGTTTCATATAATTAGAAAAATTTTGATAGCTGAAGCTTACCTTTTTAAGTTCATAGGCTCATAGAATTTAGAGGTAGAAGTGACCGACCTGTTTTACAAATGAGAAAACAGAAAGAGAAAGTGACTTGTCCAGGGTCCCAAGGGTAATAAGTGGTAGAACCATCTAAAACTTAGAAACTCTTTAAAGGTCATCTTTTTCAAATACATTGCATACTTTTCTGCATTGTTAAAAAAAAAAAAGCATACTGAACTTAGTCGAATCTTTCCTAAATAATCCAGGGTATTTAAAAAAAAATGTCTATTTTTTATAATCCAGGTTTGAACATCAGTTTTTGTTGTAACAATGTAATGCTCTCAGGGACTATTGAAAGGTTTTTTTTATCCCTATGTTATGTAATCCTAGATTGCTGTATATTGAGGATTCATTTATGTGCTTTTTGTATGTTTTTTTTTTAAATCTCTTCTTTTAGGGTATTATATGTCATATATTGTTCCCCAAATAGATGGTGGATTTCTGGAAGACAGTGATCATTTTTTATATTTTCTTTTCATCACCTAATACTTTGGCACAGTTATTTGGTAAATACTGGTTGAATGAAGATGTGCTAAGGTACTAAAGAAATGGAAGTTCCATTTATCATTTGTGTTGGTAAGCAAAATGGGCTTCTTAGCACTTAGTGCCCTTGAAGAGTTTGGCTTTTGTTTGCTTTGAGTAATGCTAAGCCCCAGGCCCAAACCCCTATTAGGTGTAAAACCTATGTGGGTGTGAATTGGCAACTAAGGTGGGGCCCAAGGTGGGGCTAACTCCAGGGAGGGCCTAGTTTACATGTCTGGGACAGTAGAGGCTCTCAGATCACGTGGATGATTTTAGGTCATGTGGGTGAGTAGCATGTGTGACTCACCCCTGACGCTGACAAAGATATAAAAGCCAGGGGTTGGCCTCTTCTTCCTTGGAGCTCTTTGCTGCAGCAGTGGTGGTATTCGTGACTCTGGGCTAGCCCTTGTTCTGAGCTCCCAGGCTGAACCTAGATGTTGGTAACTATGAATTGTATTGGGTCTGCCTGTTGATGCTTGTAATTTGTTTGTAATTTGCTTCAAACTTCAGGGTGCTGGCTTTTTCCCCTGAACTAAGTGAATGATATTTGTATGCTGAATTAAAGTAAGCTTGCCAACCCCTTAACCTTGCTTTCCTTATTAAGGTAGATCAAAAGAACCTGTGTTTTCTGGGTGCTGGCAGCTTTCTGGGTGCTGGCTGTGGGTGGATCTTACACCTCCACAGAAGCTGCTAGCCAGATTGTGGAAACACATTACATCAATAAGTTTACTTTATGTTAACTGGAAATTTGATAACATACCTCTATTTTGTATAGGGGTACATAAAATACCCCTATGGGAATAGCTATACTATTAATATATACATTTGGGTTTGCAAGGCCAATGCAGGAAAACCTGTTGTTTTTAATTGGTGTTATATCTGAAATTGAGACAAATTTTTACTTAATGGATGTATTGCCATGGCAATCACTCCTTTGCAATTAAATACTATTGTGTCAAAGACAGAAGAGGGGAACTTTACTGGATATACGGTTCTGAAGACAAATTAGATTTTCCATTTTATATAATAAAGTTATAGGATTTTGAGTATTACAAATTAAAATGCAAAACAAATATAAAAATTCTGCATTGGTGGGGTTGCTCGAAGAGTAATTTAGTAAATGGGGAGATCCCCTGGAAGGTAGAAATAGTTTCTGAAAATGATGATGTGGAATTTAGGATTTAGAAGTATGAAATGCCATAAGCTGTACTGTTGAAAACCATTCTTCACTTGGAAAAATTTGTGGTAGTACAGCTATGAGGTTATTTTGCCCTGAGAGGATTAGGAGAACCTGAAGAGGATAAGGGAAGTAGCTAAAGCTAGAGATGTTTTATACTACCAATAAACTAAAGCCTGTGTGTTTTCTAGGGAGCTTAGCATTTTCCCTATCTTACACTGGAAAAACCTTTCTTTCTCTTGTTAACTTTTCCTTTTCTTTATGAGATGAAATGCTCTTATTTTAAATTAAATGTGTATCTTATGCCAATGTAGCAAATGTAGCAATGTAGCAAAACTATTGGAAAGTTTAAATACCACAATTATATTTTATAATTTGATTTAATAGGTTAAAGAATACCACTATTGACTTAAAAGAAATGCATAGAAGCAGTGAGTCAGACTTGGATTTCATTACAGATCTGAGAAAGAAACTCCATCGAGCAAAAAAAGAAAAATTGGAAATAACAACTAGTCACAATGCCCAGGTAGGTTTTATATATTGGTGAGTACTGAAAGAACAGTTTAGTGTGGAAATAGGAAGAATACTTGGAATTAATTGTTGTATTATGGAAATAGTTTCTTGAAGTGATGATGTGGAGTCTAGCATATTCATTAAATATGAAGCCTAGGATTTGATTTTTTCAATACATTTAATTTTACATCATGTTAATCTGCTACTCTCCTTTAAATATTTGTAGAAACAGTAGCCTACTTTTTGAAAGAAAAATTGAATATGAGGAAAATGAAAGTTTTTAAATCCATATGAATTATGGTTAAAATCTAGTGAGAATAAAAAAATAAAGGATTAATGAATAAAGATTTTGCTTAAGCCTTTGTTTCCCAAGGCAGTTGTAAGTTCAGTGTGCATATTCTTTTGGTTTTGCTTTCTTCACTTTATATCACTACATATGAGTTTAAATAATATTTCTTTGTATTCTTCCTATTTGTCATTTTTTACTTGAGTATTTTGATGAATTTGTAATCCCCTCACCTGCATTATCAATTCTCTAGCTTCCTTCAAGGCTTAGAAGACTGTCCTACTGTTCCCAGTTACTAGAGATCTCCATATTGAAATTACTTTGTTATATTTTGTATTTAATTTTCTATGTACATATTGTTACCTCCCAATAGGACATGAATTCCCTGAAGGCAGTGACTGTTTTATTTTTGCCTTTGTATTGTGAATATCTGGCATGTAGTAGGCACTTTATAAATGCTCATTGAATTGAATCCATATTGAAATCCTGACATTTTCTACCTTTATGACCTAGATGAGTTGCTTAACTTTTCTGGGCCTCCAGTTCCTCATCTGTAAAATGAGGAGGTTGAATTTTGATGGCACTGAAGATCCCTTCACTCTAAATCTAAATAAGATTCTCTTGAGTCACATTGGCAAAGTACTTCCTCCAACAATGCAGATTGCAGCCCATTCACCCTTTCTCATTCATTGAATCTCTTCTCCTTACTTGCTTTTAAACCTTCCACAGGGGTCCTTCCTTTGGATCTCTTGACATTATATGGCTGTCAGGAACACATGGACTATCCACCACTTATCCTTATTCTCATCACATGACTAGCCCTTTGCCATTTCTGATCAAACATTCTTCTGAGAGAAATTTTTTTTGCCTCTTGTATAGTTCTTCATTGGTGATATGCTGTGACCCATTTGTGTCTATTGTACCTCTCTTTCCCTTTGATTGACCTACAATTTTTATTCTTCAGATACTCTGGGATTCAGTCTTTCATAGCTTTGTAACACCATCAAAAGAAAGTATTTTTAAAAAGGGCCTTTTTTTTTTTCTGCCGGGGGAGAAGCTAAGGATCATTAAAAGCACTTGATAGTTTCTCAGATGCATTCCAGCCTGTTATTTTCTGTTTATTTTTATGCCCAGTACGTTGCCCCTCTGTAGTGCCTGTCCAGGATGAACCCACTGTACAGGCTCTTTATCCAAACACATTGCACAGTTTAGACACTTAGGCATTCTTCATACCCTTGGTTTTTCCTGTGTGAGGAGTTAGGTTAAATTTTCATAAAGTAAGTATAGATAACATTTAGGAAGTTTTGCAGTGTGATTGGAATGTAGATTGTGTGAAAGAGAGTAATGTAAAGTAAGACTGGAGAGGTAGTTTGGAGACAGATTGTGGCACTAGTAATTAAAATAGTGAGAGATTAATAGAATTTAGTTTGTGTTTTTAGACTTAGAAAATGTTGCTTCTAATAACAGCATTATGGGGAATAATATATTTGTAATGTAAAGTAGTGTTTCAGCATATAGTTGTTGAATGACACTGTTATAAGAATCAGATGTCTGTGTTTAGTAAACCTTTGACTAGTCTGAGCAAAGGTTAATGCAAACGTCAATTGCAAAGAAAACCCACAGAAGCAATGATTCTATGTACATTTCCACAGCTTAAACTTGATCTATTCAGATAAGCCCTTGATGCCAAAAAATGGTAAATAGAAAAAAGAAATTATCTTAACTGTCAACCATTGACTAGTAACTTTTTTTAGAAATAAATTTTTGTTGATGTCCTTTGTTTTTACATTGCCAGGATTTCTCCTGGTATCCCTCTCTGTTTCTCCTCTTAGAAAGAGCCATCCCATGTAGCAAAGAATATTTTTTAAAGCAAAAAAAAAAGAGGAAAAAAATCAGCAAAACTGATCAGCACATTAAAAAAAATATGAAAATATATGAAATGTTGCATATATATTTGCAGAGGTAGATCTGCCCTATGCAAAGGAGTGTATGTATGTGGCGTTATCTTATTTCATTTATTTTCCAGAGGTTTATCTGTTTAATCACATCATTGCGATGAAATCAGCCATCATACAGCAGTCAGACTCTTTCCTCAGACTCCTTCCTCATTACATACTTCACCCTTGCCTTTGGCCTCATTTGGGTTACTGATATGTTACAAACTCAATCCATATTTCATAAAGCTTAGAGAAGTCAATAGAACTGCTGGAAGTTAGGCCATTTGCATTTAGGCCTTAGGGAACATGGAAGGGAAGAGGCTGAATAAGGAGTTCCGGGGCATTGTTCTTATGGGTATGGAGTGTGACCGAAATGAACAGCAATAAAATAATATCTACAAAGGAGAATGTGGAAAGTCAAGGAGTATGTGCCACTTACTGATTCTTTGTTTTAAACCTGAAGAGAAACTGAAGATTTGGAATTGATTTGGGCAAGAAAAGAACAGACCATCCTATAAAACACATCGAAGCAGCGACTTTTATTTATTTATTTATTTAAATTAGATTTTTTTATTTTTAGTTTATAGTACTTAGTTCTACATGTTCTTGAGTTTCAAATTTTCTTTCCTTCTGTCCCCTCCCCCTTGCCCTCAAAACAGCATGCAGTCTGATATAGATTCTACATAAACCTTTGCATTAAACTTATTTACACAATAGTCAAGTTGCAAAGAAGAATTATGACCAATGGAATGAATCATGAGAGAGAAGAAACAAAACCAAAAAGAAAGAGAGCAAATAGTTCGCCTCAGTCTGCATTCAGACGCCACAGTTCTTTCTCTGGATGTAGCTCTCTCCATCATGAGTCCTTTGGAGCTGTCTTTGAACCTTGTGTTGCTGAGGTGAGCCAACTCTGTCAAAGTCAGTCATCACAGAAGCAAGATGTCTGTGGTTGTGTACAATGTTCTCATGGTTCTTCTCCTCTCACTCAGCATCAGATCATGTAGGTCTTTTCAGGTTATTATGAAGTCCATATCTACCCCATTTCTTATGGCACAATAATATTCTATTACATCCATATACCACAACTTGTTCAGCCATTCACCAATTGATGGGTATCCTCTTGATTTCCATTCTTTGCCACCACAAAAAGAGCTGCTATAAATATTTTTGTACATATAGGTCCCTCTCCCACTTGTGTGATCTCTTTGGAATATGGCCCTAGGAGTGGTATTGCTGGGTCAAACGGTATGCACATTTTTATAGCCCTTTGGGCATAGTTCCAAATTGCTCTCCAAAATGGCTGGATCTGTTCACAACTCCACCAACAATGTATTAATGTTCCAGTTCTCCCACATCCTCTCCAGCATTTATCCTTTTCCTGTTTTGTCATGTTAGCCAATCTGACAGGAGAGATGTGGTACCTAAGAGTTGTTTAGATTTGCATTTCTCTAATCGATAGTGATTTAGAGCATTTTTTTCATGTGCTTATAGATATCTTTAATTCCTTCCTCTGAAAACTGCCAGTTTATATCCTTTGACCATTTCTCAATTTGGGAATGGCTTTTATTTTTATAAATTTGGCTTAGTTCCCTGTATATTTTACATATGAGGCCTTTATCAGAGACATTGGTTGTAAAGATTTTCTCCCAATTTTCTGAAGCAGTGATTTTTAAAACAAAGATAGTAGAACTATAACACCTTAAATTGTTAATCCTTTTTCACAGGTTTACCTAGACCACTTTTGATTAAGAAAGCTATAGAAGGTAACTGGGGGTAGAGCCAAGATGGCAGAGTGAAAGCAGAGACATGCTTGAGCTCTCCCCAAAATCCCTCCAAATACCTGTAAAAAATGACTCTAAACTAATTCTAGAGCTATAGAACTCACAAAACGACAGAGTGAAACAAATCTCCAGCCCAAGACATCCTGGAAGGTTGACAGGAAGGATGGGAGCGAAGTGCAAGTGGGCTGCACCAGCACAGACTAGGCCAGAGCAGACCTGGGGGAGCAGCCATCAGCCATCATTGGCAGCTCTGGTAGTTTCCAGACTTCTAAACCTATCAATGCCAAAGACAACTTAGCAGGTCAGTGGGAAAATTTTTTCAGACCTGAGTGAGAGTCTGGCCCCAGCCCCATGGTGGAGGTGGTGGCAGCGGCAGTGGCTACTTCCAGAGCTCCAGACCCATAGAAAGTGGGGGGATCAAGCATCTGATCAGAGTGGGAGTGCAGGGATCTCTTTGCTGGCACTGAGGCAGGATTTTCATGCTTTGCCCTGCTTGGATCTAGGTTGCAGTCTGGCTTGGTGGTCCTGGGGTGAGGAGGAGTGTTGGTGTGGCAGAGCTTGTGGTGGCTGTGGGGAGGGAGTCCTCCTCACAGTTCCAGGGCACAGTTCCAAGGCTTGAGGTCACTCACAGACCAGAGCACAGGTCAGGAGAGGAGTTTACACCTCTTCTTGGATCATACCACCTCAGAAAAACTGAAAATTTACAGGTGCCTAGAAGTAGCTCTAAAAACAGTTGCATAAAACCCCGGAAGCTTGAGACAGAGCACTCTTCAGTTTGGAAGCAGAGTCACACCAGAGCTCAAAAGTCAAGTAATTGGCTAGGAAGATGAGCAGAAAACGTTAAAAAAACTCAGATTGTAGAATCTTACTTTGGTGAAAAAAATATCAAAACATACAGCCAGAAGAAGACCACAAAGTAAGAGATCCTGTATTCAGAGCCTCTAAGAAAAATATGAATTGGTTGCAGGCCATGGAAGAGCTCAAAAAGGATTTTGAAAATCATGTAAGAGAAGTAGAAGAAAAACTGGGAAAAGAAGTGAGAGTGATGCAAGCAAATTATGAAAAAAGAATCAACAGCTTGCTAAAGGAGACCCCAAAAATATTGAAGAAAATAACCACCTTAAAAAACAGACTAACCCAAATGGCAAAAAGAGATCCAAAAAGCCAGTGAGGAGAAGAATGCCTTAAAAAGCAGTATTGGCCAAATGGAAAAAGAGGTCCTAAAGCTCACTGAGGAAAATAATTCCTTAAAAATTAGAATGGAGCAAATGGAAGCTAATGACTTTATGAGAAATCAAAAAATTATAAAACAGAATCAAAGGAATGAAAAAATAGAAAACAATGTGAAATATCTCATTGGAAAAACCACTGACCTGGAAAATAGATCCAGGAGAGGAAATTTAAAAATTGGACTATATGAAAACCATGATCAAAAGAAGAGCCTAGAGTGATGGTAATCAGGGTGGGACTTTTTGCTTTTGTTTTTTCTTTAGGAGTGCTTCTCAGCACTAAAGCAGTCAAGTACCTTTGATAATTCTTGCCTTTCAAAGGAATGGCAAGCAAAGTGGACTTTTGTTGTCTTTTGTTTGAGTGCTTCTCAGCACTAAAGCAATCAAGTACTTTTGATGAGTTTTGCCTTTGTTTCAATCAAAAGTCTTTGATTGGATCAAGAGTCTTTGATGACCTCCTTAAGTCAAGGGAAGGCTTAGGTCGCATGGGTTTGAGTCTCGTGGTTGTGACACCCTCTGACCCTGAACAGGGAATATAAGCTCTGAGGTTGTCATTTAGTTTTGGGGCTCTCACTCACTGGAAGAGTGTCATGTGATTTGAGCAGACGAGACTCTGGGTAGCCGTCACGGAGCCCCTCAGCTTTGAAAACCCAGATGTTGGTGCCTCTCTGATTCCACAATCTGGCTAGCAGCTTCTGTGGTGGTGTAAGATCCACCCACAGCCAGCACCCAGAAAGCTGCCAGCACACTGCAAAAACACAGGTTCTTTTGATCTGCTTAACTAAGGAAAGCAGGGGGAAGGGGTTGACATGCTTACTTTAATTCAGCCCACAAATACAATTCACTTTAGTTCAGGGGAAAAAGACCAGCACACTGAACTTCAGAGCAAAATACAAACAAATTACAAACATCAACAGACAGACCTTGTCTGATTCAAATCCCAATACATAGTTACTAGAGTTCGACAAAGTCTCAGCATCCAGGTTTACAAGCTGGAGGGCTCCTTAGCTACAGCTGCCCCAGTCTCCTCATTGATACCATCTCAAGAGCCCTGCACAAATGGCTCTGTCCTTCCTTCTTATAGGGTTTCAGATATGATCAAATGTCATCTGAATGACCAGAATTTAGGCTGCTATGATAGGTTCTTGAGTTAGCCCCTCCCCTTAGGACCCTGGGAGGTTCACATCCACATAGGTTAGGTTAACGCCTAATGGGGCATGGTTCTGGAGTTAGCACCTCCCCTTAGCCAGCCCCACCTTGGGCCCCACCCCAGTCACCAATCCACACCCACATAGGTTCCACACCTAATAGGGGTTTGGGCCTGCGGCTTAGCATTACTCAAAGCAAACAAAAGCCAAACTCTTCAAGGGCACTAAGTGCTAAGGAGCCCAATTTGCTTACCAACACTCTCTCTGGTAACTGTATGTATTGCTATAGACAGAAGCCTGTCTACTGATTTGTGTTTGTTCTGTTTATATATTGTGTGCTTGTAATTTCTGTTTGTATTCTCTCTGAAGTTCAGGGTGCTGACTTTCCCCCCTGAACTAAGTGAATGATATATGTATGTTTAATTAAAGTGAGATTGTAAACCCCTTAAGGTTGTTTTCCTTAGAAAAGTGGATCAAAGAACCTGTGCTAGTAGCCCTCCTGTGTGCTGGTGTTATTGGCCTTACATAGCCACAGTAGCTGCTAGCAGCATTGTTGTTACACTTTGACATCATCTTTCAAAAATTATGAAGGAAAATTGCCCTGATATTCTAGAACCAGAGGGCAAAATAGAAAGGGAAAGAATCTACCAATTGCCTCTTGAAAAAGATCCCAAAAGGAAAACTCCTAGAAATGTTGTAGCCAAATTTCAGAGTTCCCAGGTCGAGGAAAAAATATTGCAAGCAGCAAGGAAGAAACAATTTGAGTATTGTGGAAATACAATCAGGAGATCTAGCAGCTTCCACATTAAGGGATTGAAGGGCTCGGAATATGATATTCCAGAGGTCAAAGGAGCTAGGATTAAAAGCAAGAATCACCTGTCCAGCAAAACCGAGTATTATACTTCAGGGGAAAAATGAAAATTCAATGAAATAAAGGACTTTCAAACATTCTTGATGAAAAGACCAGAGCTGAATAGAAAATTTAACTTTCAAATACAAGAGTCCAGAGAAGCATGAAAAGGTAAACAGGAAAGAGAAATCATAAGGGACTTATTAAAGTTGAACTGTTTGCCCTCCTACATGGAAAGATGATATTTGTAACTTATGAGGCCTTTCCCAGTATTAGAGTAGTTATAGGGAATATATATATATATATATATATAGACAGAGGGCACAGGGTGAGTTGAATATGAAGGGATGATATCTAAAAAAAATTAAGGGGTAGAGAGGAATGTATTGGGAGAAGGAGAAAGGGAGAGATAGAATGGAGTAAATTATCTTGCATAAAAGAGGCAAGAAAAAGCTGTTATAATGGAAGGGTAGAGGGGGGAGGTGAAAGGGAATAAGTGAACCTTACTCTCATTGGATTTGGCTTAAGGAGGGGATAACATACACACCCAGTTGGGTACCTTACCTTACAGGAAAGGGGGGGGAAGGGATAAAAGGGAGAGGATGATAGAAGGGAAGGCAGATTCGGGGAGGAGTAGTGAGAAGTAAACATTTTTGTAAAGGGACATAGTCAAAGGAGAAAATAGAATAAATTGGGGGTGGGATAGGTTTGAAGGAAATATAGTTAGTCTTTCACAACATGACTGTTATGGAAGTGTTTTGCATAATGACATATGTATAACCTATATTGATTTGCTTGCCTTCTCAGTGAGGGTGGGTGGGGAGGGAAGAGAGGAGAGAATTTGGAACTCAGAGTTTTAAAGGCAAATGTTCAAAATTGTTTTAACATGCAACTGGGAAATAAGATATGCAGGCAATGGGATATAGAAATCTATCTTGCCCTACAAAAAAGTAAGGGGGAAGTGGATAAGGGGTGGTGATAGAAGGGAGGGCAGACTGGGGAAAGGGGTAATCAGAATGCATGCCATCTTGGGGTGGGGGGAGGTGAGAGATGAGGAGAAAATTTGTAACTCAAAATCTTTACAAAATGAATGTTGAAAACTAAAAATATGTTAATTATAAAAAATTAAAAAAAAAGAAAGTTAATAACTGCCACAAGTTAAGGCCAGGAGTGGCACCTGTCAGTTTACCAAAGAGTCTTGGTTGTGAGGTATTAGAAGTACACTGCTTTGGGTCTCTGCTTTCCCTGGTTGGAATCAGTGACAAATTATTTAGTCCACATGTCACTTTTCCCCACATTTCTTTGTAAACTCTTCAGTCTTAAATAATTTTTTGTGGTCCTTAGAGCATTCTTCAGTTATGTCAGCTTGAAGAGGGTACTAGGGTTAGAGTTTGTTCACCAGTGTTATAAGGGACTGGATGACTTGGTCACTTTTGGTTGCTGTCTTTCAGTTTTTGACATTAATTACTTTCAGATAAAACTGCCCTTTTTCATTAATGTGGGGTGGTAAATCTTTTTTTTAAATGTGATCTTCTGTGGTTTGAATAGATACTCTGCTGGGAAGTTGATTTCGATTCTGAAGTTTACATTGTCATGAAATGTTGTTAGGAACAATAAAGCATTGCTAAATCAATAAATTAGTTTCATTAACTAGGAATTAGAGAAGTTTTCCATTTCACATTTACATATTTCTTCCAGCTCCTTCACCAGCCTTCTGCTGGCCACCATGTTGGGTCTGGTGCTCTTTCTTATCTGTTCTTTAAGGTCATGCTTATTCTTTGTTATTCTGCAGCATTCACCTTCAATTTTGTGATGCTTGTCCTTTCCATTTATGGTTTTGTAGTCTTTGTGTATATATTTTTTGATTCTGTTTATATCAGTTCATGTAAATCTTTCCATGGTTCATTACATTTATCATATTCTTTGCTTCTTATAGCACAGTTATAATCCATTACATTCATGTACCACAGTTTGTTTAGCCATTCTTTTATTGATGGGTATCTGCTTTGTTATTGCAAAACTTTGCAAAGAGGAAGCCAAAAGGTTTCTAAAGTTGCCTTAGCTAGCAAACACTTGACCTGCTTCTCAAGTAGAGAGAGATAACTACAAAGAGCAACACTAGTTTAGAACTCAGATTCCTTTGTAAAACACTATAGAGGAGAATAGTGGGCAATTATGAGCAGTATCTTTTTTTTTTTCTGGAGACAGTCAGAATTAAATGACTTGCCCAGGGTCACACACCTAATACCTGTCTGAGGCTGGATTTGAACTCAGATCCTCCTAACTTTAAGGCCAGTGCTCTCTTTGAAATGCCTCTTGAACAGTGTCTTAAAATTGCTAATGCAATGAAAGTGAAAAGTCTAGAAATGCGGTGTGAGACTCACATAAGGCGTCTCCTCCCAAGAAGCATTATTGGATAGAGTTGATCAGAGGATTAAAAATAGTCTGCCAAAGAACAAGTTTGTTAATATTTCCATAATGTTTTTATTGTCATCAACATGTGGATCTTATATTTCATTCACTGATGTGCTATATAAGTATGCTCAGGAAGTTTTACTAGATAAGTAATGCTTTACCTTTGTCTAAAATTTCCTTACCTGTTTATATTCCAAGTGCTGATCATAGTCCCAATTTAGGACACAAAGTATTTTTTTCCTCTTTATTAGAGATGAGAAAGGCCTAAAGAAAAATCTGTGATGTACAAACTTGCTTATTTGGCAGAACTTATTTTTTCAATTACCCAAGGCTGTTGTTTCTTCTTTGGTTTCTCTTACATGGTTCAGGTTCAAGATTGGGACAAAATGAGAATACTCCCAAGTCCCTGAATGTTTAACAGAGGAGGAATTTTTCCCTTTCCCAACACAGCATGAATATTTAGCAAGACTGCAATGCTATGTGGCTTCTCTGGACACAGCCCCACCTGTTTCTCTTTAGAGACTATATGTTCAGTAGGTCATCAGAGTATGGTGACTCACCAAGCCTGAGGGGCCCTGACTTCCCATGCTTGGTATTTTTTATGCCTCCAGTCTAGAAAGTTGGATCAGGGAAGCTGAGGACAGCCAGGTTCTATGGGGGGAGGAAGCTATGTCTGGAAAACAGTGGTCTTATCACATTACTAATCATATTTACATTGTCAGCTAACATGATTTTATTTACATTATAATTATGTCACACAATTTTAAAATATGAATATTATAATTTAAGGCGGAGAGAAAGTAATCATGTACTTTAAAATACTTAACAATAATGTTAAAAGTAGCCATATTGGGTGTGTGGCATTAAGTAGCCTGAAAACTTCCCTTCTAGACACTGCAAATTTGGATCACAATAGTATTACACTTGAAGTATATATTAAGGTTATTAAAATTGTTGTAAACTGGCTTTAAAAAGTAGCATAAATGGTACAAAAATATTATGTAAAATTTTAATTAAAGCCACAAAATTATGCACTAGTAAGTTATGAAGTAGAAAAAACATTTCTCAATTAATTTTTATTGTTTGTATTTCTGAGGAATAGATAGTGCTTTGATACTGTGTGGCAGACATATCTCAGAATAATTTAGATTTATATGTATTTGTAGATTTATTAATGACTTAAACAATTTGAACTTTTCAGAGAAAGCAAAATCTCTTAACTTTTCCATCATCTTTCTTTTTAAATTAGGCTTATTAGATATTCTAATTAGTTTACCGCATTTACATTCTTAGGTGATGTTTTCTTACTTTTTAATGAGGTACCAGTATTTTTTTAAAATTCATTTTTTATTTTCAAAAAAGATGAACCATTTCTTCCTCCTACTTCCCTTACTTCACCCACTACTGAGAAAGCAAGAAAAACAAAATTGTTGGTACAAACGTGTACAGTCAAGCAAAACAAGTTTCTCATGGTCATGTCTAAAAAAATTATGTCTCCCTCTGAGAGCATCATGTTGTCATGTGCCCTCAGGAATTGTGGTTGGTCATTGTGTTGTAAAAAATTGATTTTTACACATATGCACCTACATGCACTCATTTTCTTTAATCAGCCAAAATTCACCTTCTTATCCTTCTACTGTAAAACTCCTTCTTTCCCTTTGAAAATACAAGAAAACCAAAACCATTAAAAACATAGTTAAAAACATTAAAAACATAGTCAATCATAACAAATTTCCACATTGTCCATGCCCTAAAAAATATCTGCATTCTGAGTCCTTCACCGCTATAACTGGAGATGGGTAACGTATGTCATCCTTAGTACTTTGGAGTCTTGGTTGGTTGTTATGCTGATAAGAGATCAGCACAATAATAGTCCATCACCTTTAGATACCATAACTATTATAACCATGTATTCCTCAATTTTTGGGCCCTCCAGATTTTCATTCTTTGCCACTTCAAAAAAGGACCATAAACATTTTTGTATATCCTTAGAATTCATTTTGCTTAGGACTAATCCCTCCTGTAGTCCACCCTCCCTCAAGTATGCTTCCCTGCTTTTCTCTTTCTCTTCTATTGAGTGAAATGTATGTCTCTCCTCAACTGTGAGTACAGTTGCATGTGAGTGTATGTTTGTATACATGCGTTCTTTCTTTTGACCCATACAGATGAGAATGAGATTCAAGTGTCAGCTGCTCTCCTTCACCTCTTCCTTCTTGTCTGTAAGGAAGTCTACTTGCATACCATGATTATATGAGATAATTTCTGCTAACATTCCTTTCCCTCCCTCCCCTCTCTGTAGTATTCTTCTTCTCTCTGTCCATTTTTTTTCTTAAGATCATCAGGATAGAACAGAACTACTCCCATCCTTTGTCTAATTGGAATCCTTTTATGAGCTCTGATAATGGTAGAGATCAGAGGGGATATATGTATCTCCCCATATTTGAATGTAAGCAGTTTATTTTTCTTCAGTCCTTTATCATTGGTTATTCATTTCTCTACCTTTTTATATTTCTCTCGTGTTTGAATTTCAACATTTCTCTGTAGCTTTCATCTTTTGATCAGGAGTACTTGAAAGTCTTCTGTTTCATTAAAGGTCAGTTCCGCCCCACCTCCTACCCTCCAATTATACTCAGTTTTGCTGGGTAATGTAAGCCTATATCCTTTGCTTTCTGTCCTTTTATAGTGGTGGCTGCTAGATTCTGGGTGATCCTGACTGTGGCTCTTCAGTCTTTGAATTCTTTCTTTCTGGCTGCTTGTAGTTTTTCTTTGACCTAGAAGCTCAGGATTTCAGCTATAATGTTTCCAGAAGTTTTCATTTTAGGATTTTTTTTTTCAGTAAGAGACTGGTGGATTTTTTCTATTTCCACTTTATTCTATGGTTCTAAGAGATCTGGGCACTTTTAAGATTTCTTGAAATATGATGTCTAAGCTCTTTTTTTGGTCATGATGTTCTGATAATCCAGTGATTCTTAAGTTTTCCCTCCTCAACTTGTTTTCTAAGTAGGTTGTTTACTTACCTTCCATTTTCTTATTTTTTTTTCTTCTAGTCTTTTGAATTGGTTTTAATATTTCTTGTTGCCTCATGGAATTATAGACTTCTTTTTGGTCCATTCAGATTTGGGGGGAGTTTGTTGTTTGGACAAAGTTTTATACCTTTTGCTCTAAGCTGTTAATTCTTTTTCCAATTATTTTTTCAGTAGCTCTCATTTTCCTTCCAATTTTGTCCTCAAGTGTTTTAATTTAGAAGAAAAATTTTTTTAAATTAAAAAAAAAACCCAACAACTCTTGCTTCATCTCTCCCAGGAATTTTAGTTGAGTTTGTGCCCAAGCTATGGTTTTCTCTGAGCTTTTGCTTATAGATGTTTTAGAATCCTTTTCTTCTTTTGGATTTGTATCATCAGAATTCTTGCCACCATAGTAGTTCTTTATGGTGGATTCTTTTTTTATTTGACCATTCTTCCAACCTACTTTGTGACTTGATATTAAGTCTGAGCTCAGCCACACTTCTCATTTGAAGCTGGTCCTGTTGCTGTTTTTTTGGGGTATTTATTGTTGTGTTATTCTAGGATCACAGAGCCAGGCTGGAGATCTGCAAGCTTTCTAGTACTTCTGAGTGGTTTGATCCAGAGCAAAATCTTATTGCTACCTTCTGGTCTGAGTTCTGCAAGTTCCTGACCTGGGTTTGGATCTGAGGAAGAGTAGATTGCTGCTGGACTCTGTTCCTAACAGCCTCCTGGAAAGCTGTGTTGGCTCAGAGTAGCAGAATTTTAGGCTCCCCTTTGTGCTGGGATTCCCAGGCTGGTTATTCCTCTGCAGGGTGGTCTGTATGCTGGAAATAAGACCTTGCTTTGCACCTGAGTTTGAGCTACACTGCTGCTGCTATTGTGGCTGGCTTCTGAACTGCCTTCTGTCTCCATGTACAGTCCAGGCCTTCACTACATGAGAATTCCATTCACCTGGGCAGATCCCTGTCTTATTCCACTCTGATCTGCGATGTGTAACTCCAGTATTCTTTTTTAAAATAAAATTTTATGGTTGCTTTTTAAATTTTTTATGCTTGTTTTTACCTGATATATCCTAAACTGTGGGAGTGAGGAACCTGAGGCCTCAAGGCTACATGTGGCCCTCTAGGGCCTCAAGTGCAGTCTTTTGACTGAATTCAACCCTCACACAGAAGAAATCACCTTAATAAAGGATTTGTTTTGTGAAACTTGGACTCAGTCAAAAGGCTGTACCCAAGGACCTAGAAGGTCACATGTGGCCTCAAGGCTATAGATTCCCCACCCCTTTCCTAAACCTTACCTTTTCATGATTTTTTTTGAGAGGGAAAGGCAGGGCAATTGGGGTTAAGTGACTTGCCCAAGGTCATACAGCTAGTAAATGTGTCAAGTGTCTGAGGCTGGATTTGAACTCAGGTCCTCCTGACTCCAGGGCCAGTGCTCTACTCACTGTACCACCTAGCTGCCCCTAAACCTTACTTTTTAACAAAGAAAAATAATTGAATAAAGCCAGCCAACACAGTGAGTGATA
Source organism: Phalanger gymnotis (assembly GCA_028646595.1). Lineage (NCBI taxonomy): Eukaryota > Metazoa > Chordata > Mammalia > Diprotodontia > Phalangeridae > Phalanger > Phalanger gymnotis. The sequence goes on from CM053624.1 coordinate 293,348,431, forward strand.
GCCTAGGCAAAAATCAAACTTATAGTTCCCTTCTACTGAAGAAATATTTCTTGTAGAAGCATCTGTTGCAGACTTTTAGTACCAAAGCCAGATTATTTTTATTTATATATGTTGTGATTCTGCGATTACTTTGGAATTGTTTACTCCAGAGCTTATTGTTGGGTTATTTAATTTTTTTTTAATTTTGAGGGAAGGGAACAAATATTTTTTAATCGCCTATTTTGTTCCAAGAACTATGCTAACTGCTTCATAAATGTTAACTTATTTGAACTTCAACAATGATGTACTAGCACTTATTACCTGTATAATTCTGTTATTTTCAGAATTCTTGTAAGAAACTAGCACAGACTTCTTAGATATTTTAGAAACACTAGAAATATTACTGTTTTAGAGATTTGATCAGGTACCAACAGATTTTTTTTTTTTGTGGGAAAATGAAGCAGTTATAGAATGAAAATTTTCCTACTTGAAAGTATAATATGAATAGTATTTAACTTAAAATATATAACAGAAAAATATAAACTGCCTAGATTGACAGAAGAGGAAATAGAATATCTAAGTAAACCTTTTTTAGAAAAAGAAATTAAACAGGCTATAAATGAGCTTCCTAAGAAAAAAGGATCAGGACCAGACAAATTTGCAATTAAATTCTACCAAACATTTTAAGACCAACTAATTCCAACATTAAATAAATTTTTTGGAATAATAGGCAAAGGAGGAGTTCTAACAAGCTACTATATGTTGTTGTTGTTTTTTAATTCCCAAACTCCTTTATGAAACAAATATGGTGCTTATACCTAAACCAGAAAAAGAAAAACAGAGAAAGAAAATTATAGACCAAGTTCCCTAATACATATGGATACAGAAATTCTAAATAAAATACCTGCTAGGAGATGCAACAATATATTACAAAGGTTGTGACCATAGGACATACCAGGAAGGCAGCAATGGTTTAACATAAGGAAAACTATTAACATCATTGATTTTATCAATAATAAAAGTGACAAAAATCCTATGATTATTTCAATAGATGATGAAAAAGCTTTTGCCAAAATACAACATTCATTCTTATTAAAAACACTTGAAAATGTAGGTATAAATGGATTTTTCCTTAAAAGGATAAGAAGAATTTACCTAAAACCATCAGCAAGAATTATTTGTGAGAGATAACCTAAAAGCCTTCCCATTTAGATCTTATGTGAAACAAAGATGCCCGTTATCACCAATATAATTCAATATTGTATTAGAAATGCTAGCAGTAGCAATAAGAGAAGAAATTGAAGGAATGAGAATAAGCAACGAGGTGAGACAACTATTTCTTTGCAGACAATATGATGATATACTTTGAAAATCCTAGAGATTCCACTAAAAGACTGTTTGAAACAGTTAATAATTTTTTAATTAATTAATTTTTAGTTTTAGTTTACAGCATTCAGTTCCTCAAGTTTTTGAGTTTCATATTTTCTCCTTCTTTTCCTCCCCCCTTCCCACTCAAGAAGGCATGCAATCTGATATAAGTTCTACATATACCTTCACACTAAACATATTTTCACAATAGTAAAGTTGTAAAGAAGAACTAT
>CM053624.1:293350510-293365885 GCA_028646595.1 Phalanger gymnotis
ATACATAATGATACGCATGTGGCCCATGTTGAATTGCTTGACTTCTTAGGGAGGGTGGATGGGAAGGGAAGAGGGGAGAGAATTTGGAACTCAAGGCTTTAAAAAAATAGATGTTCAAAAGTAAAAAAGTTTTTTTTTTTATGCAACTAGAAAATAAGATGCATAGGCAATGGGGCATAGAGATTTATCTTGCCTTACAAGAAAGGAAGGGAAAAGGGGATGGGAGGGGAATGGGGTGACGGAGGGGAGGGCAGACTAGGGAACAGGGCAACCAGAGTGTATGCCATCTTGGAGTGGGGGGGGAGGAAATGGGGAGAAAATTTGTAATTCAAACGCCTGTGAAAATCAATGCTGAAAACCAAACATATTTTAAAATTAATTAATTAATTGATTGATTGATTTTAAAAAAAAGAAAAAAAAAAGAATCAACACAAATTTCAATGTCTACAAGAAGTCTTTCCCAATCCCCCTTAATACTAGTGCCATCCCTCTGGGATTATCTCTCATTTCCAACGTATATACTTTTTTCCTTACATGGTTCCTTACAGTGTGAGCTCCTTGAGAGCAGGGACTGTGTTCTTACCTCTCTTTGTGTCCCAAGAGCTTAACACAGTACTTGGCACATAGTAAGAACTTACAAAATACTTACTGATCTACTGAACAATAATTAATGTGATCTTATTGTGAGGTGTGGCAGTCTTTCAACCCAGTATTTTCCCCAACCACATATAGAATCATATGATTATACATGGGGCATCAATGCTTTCATTTTACAGATGAGGAAACAGATATAAAGTGGTTAAGTGTCTTGCCCAGAGTCACAGAGCTAATAAGCGTATGAGGGAGGATTTGTACCCAGGGTTTGTTGTCTTCAAGTACAATGCCCTACCTACACCAAACTTTCTACTACTACGACCTTCTGCTACACCAACTTTCCTCCAAAACTTCCCTATTTTCATGTATTTATATATATCCTTAGCACAGTGCCTGGCACATAATATGGTCTTAATAAATGTCTATTGATTAATTGACCCTAACATTCAAACACACATGCCCATTTTTACTTAAAAAACAGTCTTATTCCTGAATGTACATATATACATACACACAAGCAACAGGAATAACATTCATAATCCCCAATTATTATAATGTATTCTCAAAGATTGTTATATGGTTGCATAGGTTGAGTGTACACACACATGTAGATTCTGCGCAAACTAGAGAAGCAAAGGCATTTTCTTTAAAACAAGGCTCTTTGGGGCAGGTCTGGAACACTGTCAGGGATAAAGACATAAGGGCCACTAAACAATCCCCCTAGCAGCCCTTGGGTACAGTATTAATTCTGTGCTGCCTACAGAACAGCTCATGGAGATGAATTTCTCCCAGAACTGATGGTGATGTTAATAAAAATAATGATGATAGTGTTAGATAATATTTCAATACTTCTTCAGTTTTCAAAGGACTTTAAAAATACTATCTCACTTCATCCTTAAAACCATATGAGCTAGTTAGTATAGAAATGATTATCCACAATTTACAAGTGAAGGAATTGAGAGCTTAAGTGACTTATTCATGGTCACACAGCTAACACCAACAGAAGTACTGACATTCAGCTCTCCTGCCTCCAACTATACTACTATCTCTTGCACCTTAGATACTGCAACTCAACCCACTCCTTTTTTCAGATATTCCATAGGATGAAGAGATCAAAAAATCCACAAATGAGAAGAAACATGAGTTGTTGGAAGAAAGGATGTACAAAATCTTCACTGGGTCCCTATTGTCTATAGGATAATAAACAAACTCCTCAGTCTATCTTTAAAGTCTAGCCTTATCTGGCTCCCATCTATCTTTCTAAATTTATTTCACAACACTCACTTCCACTACTCTATGTTTCAGTCAAACTGACCTTCTAGCCATTCCAAATTGGAAATTCCATCTCCTGTCTCTATACTTTTGAACAGGTGATGCCCCACACCTTGAATACACTCCCTCTTCACCTCTATCTCTTATGATCCCTAGTTTCCATGAAGGCTTCTTCTAGAACCCTTTCTAATCTCCCTAGTTAAGTATTCCATTCCACTTCAAATTTTCTTGTATTCATTTATCTTCAAATGTATTATACTCTCCCAGTAGAAAGAAACCTCTTTAAAGGTATTGTTCTTGTGTTTTTATACTCAGTTGCCTACCATTGTCTCTTATATAAAGTAAAAACTTAATAAATATTTGGTTTTTAATTGAATTTGCAACTTTTACCCACCTGGCCCTGGTATCATTCTCTGTGTTAACCCTGTGTTTTAGGGTAAGCCTGTGATGGAACTCCAACCTCATAAATAAGTTTGAAGCTGAGTAGATCTAGAAAAGCACTCAATTCATCTCATATGCAGCAAAAAAAAAAAAAAATTAAGTATTTCCAACACTGTCACTGACATATTGTACTCTAGGTCCCCTTATCCCCGGCACTTGCTCTTTCCTTTAAGAAAATACAAGGAACTCTAAAATACGTCATTCAGATATTCTGAATATAGAAGCTAATGTCTCAATATAGGTAACCAATATATGAAAACCAAGATCACAAATGCAATCCCAACCTGCATGGTGAAGCACATAATGTTCAGAATTAAGAAGGTTTTCAACCTGCTGTCCTCTGCCCTGGTCAAACTATATCTGAACTACATTATTTAAGTTGGGGCACCACATTTTAGGAAGAAAACTGACAATCATCTAATACAGGGCAATCAGAATAGTGAAAGACTGGTGAAAAACTATGAGATCATGTCATATGAGAATTGGTGGAAGAACTGGGGGCGTTTAGACTAGATGTTTGGACAAAGGTCAGACTTAGAGTGAATAGGATAGCTATCTTCAAATATCTGAAGGACTGTTATGTGGAAAAGATTAGATTTGTTTTGCTTGGTTATTGAGAGCAGGACTTCATAGATTAAAGTGGCAAATTTAGACTTGATATAAGGAAAAATTTACTAACAGTCAAAGCTATCCAAAATTAGAAGAGGTTCCTTGTGCCCTGCTTACCAGAGATAGCAGGCTCTTGACCTCACTGGAGATAAAGAAAGACCAAATGAACACATGCTGAGTATGTTGAAAATTGGATTACAGTCAGTAATAAGTTGACCTAGATAGCTTCTGAGGACCCTTCCAACCCCGAGACTCTGTGATATACAAAAAAGCTAGCTATTAGATGGTGAGAAAACTCCCTGCTAATGGTGCAGACTCCAAAAGAGAATTTTTTTCAGTCTGATCAACCACCTTCAGGGAGAGAGGTACTTAAAGTCCCTAGTGTTCACCAAATGGCCATGGAAAGCTCTTAATGCACCGTGCTCTCCATCTCATGATACTGTCCAAGGTTCCCAGTATTATATAGAGGTCCTATGCTCCTTTTCCTTCAGCTGATAGTTTCCTACTGTAACTGAGTCACCCCCAATAGTATGGACCGAGGGACAATACACACTCTTAGTTGACCCCAACTTTGGACCAATAACTTTACTAGAAATGTACAGGCACAAAAAGTGTGAAAATTAAACATTGAATTCAATGTATCACTTAACAACTCTGAACATAATGACACCATCATTATTTAAGATGTGTATTCTATCTGCAAAATTATCTGTTCTTTAGATAGCTTATAGAGGAAAAGGTATATTTATTACTCCTCACTGCCATGTCTAGATTATCAGCATCACTTGGCAACCTCTCCTCCTTGGAGGGTCATTCCATTCATATATATTACTTAGTCAAGATTCTCATTATAGTCATCTACTACCCTCTAGGAAATACTTCCTCCTTTTTCAGTGAGTCAGTACCAAGTTCAGTCTTGCTCTCAAATCCAACTTCAATATTCAAATTGATGTGTCATTAAAAACCCTGGCACCTAATTCACCAGTGTCCTCAAATTCCGTGACATATATTTGGACTCTAACTACTCTATTCCATATCTCAAAAACACCTCTATATTGCTTCCATTCTCTCTTTCTCAGCATCACTTTCTAAGAGGTGTCCCTACCCCCTTGCCAAGAGTGACACATCTACTCATTCTCTATCACATTTCATTCCAGGATCTGAAATCTTTGATGATTCCTTCTTTCTTTCTCTCACTTTCAATTTACCCTTACCCAGTAGTATTTTCCCTGCTACTTACAAATATACCTAGGTCTCCCCCATCCATTAAAAAAAATCTTTACCTCGCCCTAGGATTTCTACCATCACCACCCCAAAACTATCACCCTATAGCTCCTCTCACTTTCACAACCAAATTCCAAAAAAAGTTGCCTACATTCATTGACTTCATTTCAGCTAACCCTGACTTTCTCACCTTTCAACCCCTTTCAGTCTGGTTTCCAACAATATCACTCAACTGAAACTGCTCTTTCAAGGTTGGTAACAATCTCTTATCCACTAAATCTAATTATATTTTTCCAGTGTTCATTGACCTGTCTAAAACTGTTAATATTTCTAACATCATTCTCCTAGTTAAGTTTATTTCCTTTAGCTTTCCTAACACTACTCTCTGTCGATTCTCTTCCTACCTGTCTGATCACTCTTCTTCAGTCTCCACTGCTGTTATCATCATCTATCTCCCGGCCACTAAACTTAGATGCCTCCCCAAAGACCCTATCCTGGGTCCTCATCTCTTATACTCAATATGCATTTCCCAGGGTTTTATGCACTCTACATAGATACTTCTCAAGTATATACATTCGGCTATAATTTTTTTTTCCCAAATTTGAGACTTGAATCTCTAGGTATCTGCTATACATATCCACCTAAATCTCTGACTCATCATGTCCAAAACAGAACTCATTATCATTCCTCAAAACCTGCCCTCTTCCAAACTTTCCTAAATCTATTGAGGATACCACTGTACTTCAAGTCACCTTACAGTGTGAGCTCCTTGAGAGCTCACACCCCAAAGTTAACCCCAACTTTTCCATTTCTTTCATTGTCTATATCCAATCAGCTACCAAGGCTTATCCATTCTATCTCCAAATTTTTCCCACCTTATTATTTTTCTGCATTAATAAAACTATTACCCCAATATGTTTTACATGAATGCACATTTATAACCTATATCAAACTGCTTGCCATCTGATGGAGGTGGGAGAAGAAGAGGAGAAAATTTGGAACTCAAAAAAAAATTTTAAAGGAATGTTAATCTTAATGTTAATCTTAGAAAAACATGGATAGACTTGTACAAAATAATAAAGAGCAAAATAAGTAGAACCAAAGGAACATTGTATACAAGCATACAAGTATACAATATTGTATATAAATAAAAGCAATATTTTTAAGAATAATTTTGAGCAAATAAGTCATTTTGACTATTATACTCAAATTAAATACAAAGGACACATGAAGGAAGATGCTATGTGTATCCAGAGAAAAAACTGATAAATAGAAATACATATTGCATGATTTTACATATATATACATAATTGTGTCTAGTGGTGGCCATCTCTAGTGTGGGGGAGGAGGGAAGGAAAAAAATAAAAGAAAAAAGAAATTTACATGATAACTTTACTTTTTATTTAAAAGTAATAGCAAGTTGTCATAATAGATTTGCTGTTTCATGTGCAATCATCTTTTTTTTAACTATACCATCTTATGGAAATGCTTGTTGTACTCCATAAGTTAAAAAAAATGAAAATTTTAAATGAATGTTAAAAATTGTCTTTACATTAATTGGAAAAAATAAAATAATATAAAAAAGTTGCTACCCGAGTTTGGGGTCTTCTCACCTCTCACTTGGACAGCCTCCTAATTCATCTCCTTCCTTCCAGTCTCTCCCCTCTCCATCCTCTCAGGTACCACATTAAAATTGTTCATCCTTCATTTTCAAAGAGGACCAATGACATCATGAATGATATCTTGACTCACATGTGAATTAGATTTAAGTGAGGCAGAATTACACAAAGACGTCAGCCTCACTCTCTCTTCTTGTGTCATCAAAGTCAAGTGGCAAGACAAAAGTCAGGATGACTGGTGAGTGTCTGGGATGCAGTGGATGACCTTGGCATTTTTTATGTCTGACCAAGCCCTAAGTGCTCCACAGCACTTCAGCTGTTTTTGTAGCCATTGGAACAAATCATTCTCATCCTCCTGTTCTTCTGGAAGAAGTTTTCATGTGCTTTGGATAGATACCCTCCTAACTCATCAACAGGTTGGAGATCTATTGGTTACCTTCAAACTGGTTTAGCCTATCTGCTGAGACAGGGGTGGACCACTGAACATGCTACAGCTTCTTAGAGCCAAGAGTGAGAATTGTACAATAGGTAGACACCAAAGAAGAATGAGTAGCCCTGAAAGTGGCTCAGCAAGCCCTCACACCAGAGGTGCAAACACCTCATCCACCCCAAATTAACAGTCCTAAAACAAAGACCAGGTTATCTCAATCTCCTCAAAAATTATTCGTGGCCCCTATTATTTAATCTGGGATAAAATACAAAATCCCAGAATTTCTGAGTTGGAAGGGACCTCAGGAGTCATCTGCTTCAATCACAATTTAAAAAGGATCTACTCTACAACATACTGAACTTGAAAAGTAGTAACATTTAGTCTTACCTTCAAGATCTTCAATGACAGAAAACCCATTACCTCCCAAGGCAGTCTTCTTTGACTGTTAGAAAATGTTTCCTAACATCAAACCTATATTCGCTTCTTTGCAATTTCTATCAACTGCTCCAAGTTCTGCTTATTAAGTTAAGCTAAATATATCTAATCTATTACTCATATGACAGCCCTTCAAATACTTGTGCACAGCTATCATGTCCCAAGCTAAGTCTTCTACGGATTAAACATGCCAGTTTCTTCAACTAATCCTCATATAGTATTGATTTATTATCCTCCACCATCCTGGATGGCATTAGCTTTCTGAACTGCTTACACTGCTGAAATACATCATACTAGCAAAAAACACTAATACTGTATTTCACCAGCTAATCATCACAGATTTCATGACAAATTTTTTGCAAAAAAAGTGGTGTGCAACCATTACCTGAAGCTTTTTTTAAAAATGTGCCAGTATTACTTAAAAATTATTTATCACTTTGGTGCAAGATTAGGATGCACAGAATACTCATGAATGTACATTGAAATTAAATACTAACAATGCATGTGGACTGAGAATTCTAGGCTCATGGCTCGCAATGCAGCAGAGATAAATGCATATCCATATGCCACTGGTGAATACATTGCTGCTCTGTTTACCTTTTAAGCTGCAATGAACAGAATTATACCATGCGATGATTATGCAATAAAAGGTTATGCACCAATTTTTGTAATAAAAAAACAGGGTACAACAATTATGTGGTAAAATATGGTATTCCCAGATCTGTTTTCAGATCAACTGTCCAAACCTATTCCATTCTGGATTTGTGAAGTTTTTTTTTTTAAACTTTACTTTTATCTCTATTATACTCATCTTACTAAGATTTGGTCAATATTCTAGTGTGTAAAAATCCTTTGTGTATTTGATGTTAGCTATGCTTTCCAAAATTACATCACTGGATAAAGCTGCCATGTTGATTATTCTAAGCATTAAAATGAATTCCAAGTAATACAGTTAACAGCAGAAAGAGCACTGGTTTGGGGATGAGAAGGTACTCAGGGGTTGAATTCAACTGAACGACACATATTTCAAAACAGCAGGCATCTAAAAATCATACTTCAGCTTCCAGAACAGTCACACCAACTCTAATCTCCTTGTTAGGTTTTTGACTAGCCTTACATGTATCACTTCTTAGTTTCTTTCTAGGCTTCCAGATGCCCCGAGGACCACAATACCAAAGTCTTGCCCAGGATCGGGACTGAGAGATAACAATTTCAGGGACAGGAGCACACAACCTTTTGCTCTTCCCTTGTACAGAAAATGCTTCCAGAGGCCTCCTGGGACAAAGTAATGTGTCAGATAAATTAGTCTGTACCAAAGCCTGGAGGTTCAACTTTGAACCTCCTATTTACCTGCCTTCATCAGCAGACTTCATGGTTATTTGACTGTTAATTGGTTATTTGATGATTATTTGGCATAGCCTCTTTTCCCATTCCAATGACACTAAACCCTGACTGCCAAAAATCAAACCCTCTGCCCCAACACAGACACATTCCCATCTATCTCATCCCTGCATCCCTAATTTCCCACCCCACATCTGCCTGGTCCTTGATTAAAAATTTCCTCTCGATACATCTTACTTCCGTTCATTCTCCTGTGAGAACTGCGTGCCTTGACATCTACCTGCCAGCCATGGACACCAAATGTGACTGCGAGAACGGTGCCTCTTGTACCTGTTCAGGCTCCTGCAAATGCAAATCATGCCAGTGTACCTCCGGCAAGAAGACTTGCTGCTCCTGCTGCCCAGAAGGATGTGCCAAATGTGCCCAGAACTGTGTCAGCAAAGCCCCCCAGACTGGGAGCTGCAGCTGCTGCCAGTAATGTCCCCATTTCCCTTTGCCTGTAATTAGAATTTGTGCAGACCTGAATGTTCATATACCATGGATGTGTTTTCTACTGTTTTTCTACAAATTTGTGAATTAAACTTCATAAACTTGAAAAAAAATCCTCTCATTTCATACAACTTACTTTGTTCCTTTCACCTTTTGAAACTCATAGCAACCTGGCTCTCCTAAATGACAATGTATCCCAGACCAATCCTTTCAATATTGGGGGCACTTTCAATTTTACCCCATCTCTAGAACAGGGAATGATCAGAGGTCAACCAGATAGATGGTACAGTGGATACAGTGCCAGGCCTGAAGTCAGGAAAACCCATCTTCCTGAGTTCAAATCCAGCCTTAGATGCTTACTAGCTATGTGACATGGGCAAGTCACTTAACCCTGTTTGCCTCAGTTTCCTCATCTGTAAAATGAGCTGGAGAAGGAAATGGCAAATCATTCCAATATCTCTGCCAAGAAAATCCCAAATGGAGTCACAAAGAGTCAGACACAATTGAGACAATTGGACAACAACAATAAGATAATACATATCAGAGGTTGGCAGAACTTTAACCCAGGCCATCATGGTTCCTAAGACCAGTTTTCTATCCATTCAACATACTACCACTCTACTATTCTGTTTTACTAAACACTTATCACATCAAATTTTCCTCAAAATTGATGGTCTATCACTTGAAGTTTATTATTTTTATTATGTTGCATCTTTACAATGACTCCAATATATTTCAATTAAATTCTTCCAAGAAGTAGATAAAATTCAAATCTGCAAATCCACAGATCTTGTTCCTGCATTTCTGTGAAGGCAAAACACAGAACGATTTTCTCTAAAAGGAATAACAGACTTTCTTCAAGTATTAATGATTTAAGAAAATTATGTTTACATATGCAATAAAGCAGATTTATGACTTTAATTATTTGGAGAAGATTAAGAAATAAAATGTCATTAAATGAACCTAGGCAGGGCTGCCTATGTGATCAGATTTTACAAATGGATGTTTAGCAACCTATTTTTTTCCTTCTTTAGTTCTTCCTTATTTTAATTTTATTTTATATATGTATGTGTGTACGTATATGTGTGTACACATATATCTCAAAGGAGAGGGATGAACATAAAGCATTCATCTAACTACATATTTCACAGAATCACAGAATATTTAGATTGAAGGGAATTTAGATATCATGATATCCAATCTACTTATTTTAAAGATGAAGAAACTCAGGCCTATGAGGGTTAAATTATTTGTACAAGATTACAAAGATGATAATTTTAAAAACCAGAAATTAGGAACGCATCAAACCTCCTTACTAAGGATCCATGTGTTATCTTTCATTGGACCTCCTTCATGTTAACCAAAACTAATACAGATTTACTCAAAATTTAATGGACTCCAGGGATTCTTCAGTAATGGGCTCTACCTGGGGGCTCCTCTTGACATAGGCCACTTTGGTCCCCAGCTTGAGCCTTTCTTCCATCATTTAGCTGGGCCTACTAGCAGTGAGCAGATCCATCTGGAGTTCACCTCTGACATCATGGACTTATAGGACATCCCAGGCTGGTTCTTGGTCTATTGTCTTTCTCCTGCCAATAGGGTTGAGTCAATGACACTGAGAGGACCCTGCCCAGTACTCCCCATGGCTCCTTTTAGATTCCACTTTCCTCTTAGTCTGGCTTGCCTATTTCACAATCTCCATAGGATCTTCTGGAGATTTTTTTGTGGATCACTGGGCTGTGTGAAAGAATCCACAAAGGATTCTTATTTTTACTTAGAATGGTGCATTTTAAAAAGCTCCTGAGGCAACTGCAGAGGATCCGAGGTCCTCCATATCCTTGCATGCTGCCATCTTCTCATAATCCCCAATTTGCTTCCTGAATCCCTGTCTTTAAAGAATCTAAAATGAAAGAACTTAATTAACTTTTTGAAGGCTTCTCAAGAGATTAAAAATATCTGAAATGAATTTGGAAGAGTAATAAAACTTTTTTATGTCATGGGGAACTAACCAAAGATAGTTCAGTCCTTAAAGCATGGACCCATAGAGCCAGCCTAATCTCCATCTCTGGAGCATGCACAGATATTTCCTTGCTTGGCTTTCAACCCAAATAACTAAGTAGATGCTTGAGGGAAGCCTATTCATATGAGGGGGCTGGTATAATGTGATGAAAAAAACTGTCTTCTATTTGGCTGATAACTTAAAAAGTAGAGAGCTGAATTTATGCTCACACACAAAAAGAACCTGCCAGTCTCAGTCTCTTCCTTCCCGGCTGCAAGTAAGGCAAGAACTGCCATGAGCTGCTAGCCAGGTAAGTAGCAGCAAGCTGAATTCATCCATCCAGCTTCCATGTATTCATGAGTAAGTGGCATCTCTACACCTGTGTTTGTTTTTCCCAGATCTTGGGTGAATGAGCACCCAAGGACAGAATTCTCTAGATGAGAGGTCCTCATGGCACAGTGTCAGCATGCAGAAGCAAGGACTATAGAGTGGTAGTGGCTAATGACAGAGTGAGCACCTATAAGGAGGATGTGAAAAGGCTTTTACCCTTGAAGAGAAACGGGTTAGCTACGGGTTGTAGGAAGGAATCAGCACTCAGGGCCTAACTGAAAAGTATAGCCAAAGGAAACTTCAAGAGGGCTCCACAAAGTAAAAAATAAAAACCTTCCCAAGACACAAGTCAGGAGATATTACTTTGTCACACTGGTTTTCCACATGTGCCCCTCACTACCATTACACTTTTTTTTGAACCTATTCTTTCCAGGGACCCTATGTGTAAAAAGGGAAAATGCACCTCCCTTTTAGGGGAAATTTTTTTTAAACAACTGTTCCTCATATACAGTCTTAGTCAATCCCTTTTATAAAAGCTAATGGAGTTCATCTAACTGTTACAGATAATGGAGAGCATAATAATGGCAGCTCAGGAGGGAAAATTGTTTTTACCAGCAATTGGGAAAAGAAAATATTTTTTAAAAGAATAATAACATGCTTCCCTATCAGACATCTTTGCTTAAAGTTTTTCCTTGTAACAAGGAGGGTTCACTCTATAGGACAGAAGTGGGAAATGACTGTGATATAAAGACAAAAAGCATTAACGAAATGCATTATGATTTTAATAACTTTAAAAATTAATTTGTCTCCTTCCAAATGAAATCACCTTTAAGGTTTTTTTTTCATTTTTCTATCAAAACAAAAATACAAAATCCTTAAAAAAAAAAAAAAGGAATGGCAATACATTAAGAGCTTTATTTTGCCTATGTTTACTATCTAGGAAATTGACAAGTGGCGAAGTTTTTATTTTCATCACTAGGTGGTAGTATTTCACTTAAAATGCTTAAAAGAAATGCCTGTTTATTAGAGAACAGGTGGTATTTAAAAAAGCATCAGAGGGAATCACAGCTGCTATATCTGTTAAGAAACACAAATCTTTGCCCCATCTCACAGAAATTGTCTAATAGTTTATAACTGATTCATTCTATCTGCTAATATGAACATTATGCCTAAGAAACTCAAGCTTAACAGTTATACATGAAATGATCTATTCAAAGCAGGTACAAAAATATAAGAAAAGCAATGTAGCAAAAGGACTAAATTCTAAGTCATTTACCACATTTATTATGTCTGGTCAAGGATACCTACTGCCATTACCTTAACATACAACTTACCATTTCCTGTTTAGATTACTGCAACGTCCTTCTCACTGAGCTCATCTCTGATCAAAATCCTTTATCACTGTTAATGTCACTTTGATTATGTCACTTTTCTAGATGGGGCACCACTAATTTCTCACTATATTAAAAAAAAAGTGTCTCAGATTCTTACTTTCTGTAGCCTTCTCTCGTGCCCCCAATATTCCTTACTATATCTCAAAATATCCTTTTAAGTTCATGTAGAGAAACTAAATAAATGTTTCTTTTTTATTTTTCTCTTTAATGACTTCTTATAAATTTATAAATGCTGCATTCGAGCCAAACTGGACTATTCTCTAGTCTGAAACATGTACTGTATCCTTTTGACTATTAGGACTGTGTTCATACTGTTACTTATGCTTTCCTTCTACTCCACCTATTGAAATCTGATTTATCACTAAAAAACATACTCAAATACAATTTTCTCCATGAAGCCTCACCCGATTCTTTCATTGGACCTCCTTCATGTTAACCAAAACTAATACAGATTTACTCAAAATTTAATGGACTCCAGGGATTCTTCAGTTATGGGCTCTACCTGGGGGGTCCTCTTGCCATAGGCCACTTTGGTCCCCAGCTTGAGCCTTTCTTCCATCATTTAGCTGGGCCTACTAGCAGTGAGCAGATCCAGTTCACCATCTGACATCATGGACTTTAGGGACATCCCAGGCTGGTTCTTGGTCTATCGTCTTTCTCCTGCCAATAGGGTTGAGTCAATGATACTGAGAGGACCCTGCCATAAAAGCAGGAATCACAATCTTTGCATCACCTTAAAGGCTTAGAGCAATGTTCTGCTCAGACTATTTGTTTTATAATAATTTAAGTCGACGTTGAGCTCTATTGAATCAGTAATTATCGTGTGCCTACTACATATACCTCAAGCATTGGGGCTACAAAGATTAAGACAGACCTGATTCGTTCCCTCAGGGAGCTTTCAATCTTGAAAACAAGATAAATACGGATAAACAGAATTCATTCAATATTCAAGTGCTGAACAAATTCAAATATTCAATATTCAAATATTCAACAATTATTTAGGTTCTTATTACGAGCAAAGCACTATGTTGGAAATGCAAAGGTGATCACTGCCACAGAGAAGAAGACAATCTAATAGGAATGAGATAAGACGAGTACAATACAAAGTACAATGTTTTAAGAGCAAAGAAAACAAGTGATCTATTTTTGTTATCAAAAATTTTAGGAGTCAGAGTCAAGATGGCAGAGTAAATGCAGGGACTTGCCTGAGCTCTCCCCCAAACCCCTCCAAATACCTTTAAAAAATGACTCTAAACAAATTTTAAGGCAGCAGAATCCACAAAAAGACAGAGTGAAACAAATTTCCAGCCCAAAAAAATTTGGAAGGTCCACAGGAAAGGTCTATTGCGCCAGGTTGAGAGAGGAGCACAGTCCAGTGCAAGCCGTACCAGTGCAGATCCAGCCCCAACAAACCCAGAGCAGGCTTTGGGGTGACTAAATCAGTGGCGACTGGTGGTTTCCAGACCTCTCAGCCCACAGATACCAAAGACAACTTAGAAGGTCAGCAGGAAGGGTCTATCCTACCCGGATGAGAGTACAGTCTGCATGAGCACAGCCCTGGCCACAGCAAACCAGGAGCAGGCCTAGGAAATGACTGAATCAGCAACCATAGCAGCTGGTTCTGGACATCTCAGTCCACAGACAGTAAAGGGGTCAAACAGGTGATCAGGAGATTACAGGAGTCTTTGCTAGCACTAAGGCAGGACTCTGTCAGTTTGCCCTTAGTCAGATCCAGTTCAAAGTCCTGGGTGGTAGTCCCAGGATAAGGAAGAACACTAGCACAGCAGAGCTTGAGACCACAGTGGAGGGGGGACTCTCCTCACAGTTACAGGGCAGAAAAGAATGCTTGTAGTTGCTCACAGACCAGAGCACAAGCCAGGAGAGTAGTAAACACTTCTCCTAAGATCAGACCACTTTAGAAGAACTGAAAACTAATACGGCCCTAGAAGGATCACTGAAAACAGCTGCACAAAACATCTGAAGCTTGAGACAGTGTGTCCTCCACACTGGAAGTGGAGCCCTCCTTTAACAAAGACTTAAAAGTCAACTAATAAGCTGGGAAAATGAACAAACAACAGAAAAAAAAAATCTGACTATTGAAAGTTACTATGGTAACAAAGATTAAAACATACACTCAGAAGAAGACAACAAAGTCAAAGCTCCTACATCTAAAGCCTCCAAGAAAAACATGAATTGTCCCAGGTCATGGAAGAGCTCAAAAAGAACTCTGAAGATCAAGTAAGAGAGGAAGAGGAAAAATTGGGATGAGAAATGAGAGTGATGCAAGAAGATCATGAAAAATGAGTCAACGGTTTGGTAAAGAAGACACAAAAAAATACCTTAAAAAACAGACTAGGCCAAATGGTAAAAGAGATGGGGAAAACCAGTGAGAAAAATGCCTTAAAAAGCAGAATTGGCCAAATGGAAAAGAGGTATAAAAGTTCACTGAAGAAAATAATTCCTTAAAAATTAGAAGGGAGCAAGTGAAAACTAATGACTTTATGAGAAATCAAGAAACAATAAAACAAAACCAAAAGAATGAAAAAATGGAAGCCAATGTGAAATATCTCATTGGAAAAACAACTGACCTGGAAAATAGATCCAGGAGAGATAATTTTAAAATCACTGGACTACCTGAAAGCCATGATCAAAAAAAGACCCTAGATATCATCTTTCAAGAAACTGTCAAGGAAAACTGCCCCAATATCCTAGAACCACAGGGTTCCCTCTTTCTCTGATCCCCTTCTCCCCTACTTTCCTGTAGGGTAAGATAAGATGTCCATGCACAAATATGATGGAATACTAATGTGCTGTAAGAAATGATGAGAAAGATGCTTTCAGAAAAACCTCAAAAGACTTACATGAGCTGATGCAAAGTGAAATGTACTATGTATAGAGTAACAGCAATATTGTAAAATGATCAGCTGTGAATGACTTAGCTATTGTCAGCAATACAACGATCCAAGACAACTCTGAAGGACTTGTGATGAAAAATGCTATCCATCCCCAGAGAAAGAACTGACGGTGTCTGAATACAAATTGAAGCATATCTTTTTTACTTTATTTTTCTTGGGTTTTTTTTCTAATGTATGTTTTCTTTTTTTTATTATTTTATTATTCTTTTTAATATGTTTAGTTTTCAACATTGATTTTCACAGGAGTTTGAATTACAAATTTTCTCCCCATTTCCACCCCCCC
>CM053624.1:293366385-293383331 GCA_028646595.1 Phalanger gymnotis
GCTCAGCTCCCCTCAGCTAGGAGCTGGGAGCTCCGTGCGGGACAGACCTTACCCAGAGACCATCCAGGCTGTCCTGGGCTAGAGCCCTGCTTCCCTATGCCACTTTGTGGGTTCTGCAGTTCTAGAATTGGTTCAGAGCCATTTTTTTGTAGGTTTTTGGAGGGACTTGGTGGGGAGCTCACGCCAGTTCCTGCTTTCCAGCTGCCATCTTGGCTCCGCCTCCTATCCTATGTTTTCTTTCACAACATCAAGACTATTATGGATACGTTTTGCATGATTACACATGTATAAACTATATTAAACTGTTTGCCTCCCTCAAGGGAGGGAGCAAAAGAGAGAATTTAGAACTCAAAATTTTATAAACAAATGTTAAAAACTGTTTTACACGTAACTGGGGGAAAATAATTAATTTTTTTAAAAATTCTATAGACCCTCCCTCCCACGCAGATACACAAATTATATTAGTTATAATACAAATGAGAAAATGCACGACAAAAGAGCAATGCTTTATGTGCAACATGTGGATCTGCAGACTGTTTGCACTAATTGTAGGCCCTCAGATTTCCAAACTATATCATTTGGAAACCATTGGTCTAAACAAAAAATTTTATAGTTAAAAGACTATTAAAATTGTTTAGGATCTAAACTCTTGGTAAAAAGTAATGAGAAATTGAATTAGAACGGTGACACTATAGAGGGGAAATAAAAAAAACAAAAAAAGTATAAGGACATAAAAGAGTTGCAAGCAAAAAAGTTTAAAAAAAGTTTTAGTCATTTCTGGATGGAACAATTAGAAAAGACTTCACAGAACAACTGGCATTTCAATGGGTAGCTAAAAGATGGGCACTATTTCAATTAGCAAGCCTTGAATGCCAAGCTAGGGAGTTTGGCATTCATCAAGTAGTAGGAAGCCAAGAAAAAATTTTGAGAAGAGTGAATTAGAAAAAGGACTCTTCCAGTTCCAAATATATGATTGTATGTGTGATCTTAAACTTAATCTAGCAGCAGTGTGTGGCATGAATTTCATGGGAAAGAAAGTGAAAATTATGAGATTAATTACGAAGTGACTATAATAATGTAAAGGAGAGATACTGAAGTCCAAAACTAGGATGACAGAAATGAGAACGGAAAGGAGAGCACAAGTTCAAGAAATACTATGAAGGGAGAATTTGATTAGATTAATGTGTAGTGATTAGAGTGAGTAGTGAAAGAGAGGGAAGAGTTAATTAATCAACAAGCATTTATAACATCTACCGAGCACCAGGCACTATACTAAGCACTAGGGATACAAAACAAGAAACTACAGGGTGTCCCTAAAGTCCGGACACATAGGGAATCTCATGAACATCTCATTAACCGTTTCACAGAAGACTGTGTTGTTCAGTGACTTCTTTTTCTGGGGTATGCTAAAGTAGAAGGTATACTCAATGAAAATCACAGAAGTAAGACACTCAATTGAATGCATAAAGAGTGAATTTGCTAAAATTCACGGCAATGTGGAGTTACTGCATCGAGTTTACGTGAATCTTGCAAAGTGTACCAACCTTTGCATCACAAATGATGGAAATCATACTGAAGATGTTATTTGTTAATATTTCAATTAAATAAAATGTTGTTGAAATTTCATTCATTTATTTCTTGAAAATATGCATTTTTTCCTATGTGTCCAGACTTTAGGAACACCCTGTAAATGGTCCTTGCCCTCAACTTGCTTACATTCACCTGAAGAACCAATATATATACATAAGTAAATACAAAAGGTATTCAAAGTAAATACAAGGTAAGTTTGAGAAGAGGGAGAGGCACAAGTAGCTGAAGAGTAACAGGAAAGGCTTTCTGTAGGAAGTAGCACTTGAACAGAGCTTAGAAGAAAGCAACAGATTCTCAGAGAGGAAGATGAGGAGGGAGTGATCTCTAGAAAAGGAGGAGAACCTATACAAAGACAGGAGATGAAAAACGGAACATTACATGTAAGGAACAGCAAGTAGATCAGTCCAGCTGTGCTCTGCAGCACACGCGGAGGTGCTATGAATGGCCTGAACTAGGAGAGTATCTTTACGAGTGGAAAGAAGGAGACAGATGTGGAAGACATTATAGAAGTGGATCAACAAGAGTTGGAAAGTAATTCAGTGTAAGGAATAAGGAAGAAGAATCAAAGATGACTCCAGCGTTGTGAACCTGAATGACAGAGAGAATGGTGAGATCTTTATCAGAAATAGGAAACCAGGAAGCAAAGGAAGGGAAATAAGGAAAGAAAGGAACAAGAATTCACTAAGCATCACTGTGCCAGGCACTGTGCCAAGCACTTTACATACATCTCATTTGATCCTCATGATGACCCTGTGAAGTGATTGCTACTTATATTCCTCATTTTACGGTTGAGAAAAACTAAGGCAGAAAGAGGTTAGTGACTTGCCCAGGGTCAGAGAACTAGTAAGTGTCTCAGGTCTTCCTGACTTCAAGGCCTTTCAAGCGCTTAAAGGTACAATGCTGCTCAGACACTTTGCTTAGGCTCCTACTCCAATGCTATCCAGTTCCCTAGCAGGGGTTCCTGATCACTGCTGTCAAGTGTGCCTCTAGTCATATCTCTCCTATCCCTGCCATACATGTAAACCTATTCCTAATATTTCCCCTCACATCTGGATTCCACAATCCAGATGACATTTGAAGACGACATTCATCTGCCTTTTGTTGACCAAGCTCTAGCCCATCAGCCCATCACTGGTTAACACCATCTCCACTCTGACTTACTCTCGCTACCTGCCTAAACCTCTAGACTTTTCTACCAATTCATCAGTCCTAGACATTATACTGATAATATGCTATCTCTTATGGTATCACATGACACTTTATTTTACTGTTTCCTTTACTCATCACAGTGAAAGTGTATCTTTTCCCTTCTCTGCTAGCACAAATGCAATTTTATCAGTGAGCAACAAATTGTTTACCCTGTGGTTTACATAGCATTTCAGAAACTAAATAAAAGAAGATGGATAAAGCACTCTTCTATAAGTCAGTCTACAAATGTTTGCCCATCTTAGATTGTTTGTTTTTTATCAATCAAGAAAAAATGTGTTAAGTGCCTGCACTTTGTTAAGTACTATGCTAATGGCTGGGGATACAAAAAGAGACAAAAGATGGTCCATACCCTCAAGGAGCTTACAATCTAATAAGAGAAATGACATGTAAACAAACATATATACAAGGCAGACTATATGCAAGATAAATAGCTGTGTTTGTCCTTTGTTCTGGAAGAGGACCATGGAATCAGGGAAACGATGACATGACTTGCAGTTGACTTGGATTTGAGTGAGGGAGGCTATGCAAGGTCACTGGCCTCACTTTCTCCTTCAGAGCCATCTGGGTCCAGGGGCCAGATATTCATCAGGAGGACTGGAGATGGCCCTGGATGCAGTGGGAGATCCTGGCCCTTTCAGGCTAAGGCCTTTTCAGATTCTCACTTTGAGTAAGGTGATGCCCATTCAGTGAATAGGCCCCTTTATGAAGTTAATCAAGGGATAGCCCCTTTAATCAAAACTCAATCAAAAAAAAAAATCAAACTGGGAGGGGAAGACCCTCACAGTTCCTGGCCAAAAGAGAAACAGTTATTATTTGGTATTTACATCCACTCTGTGCTAGGAGGGCAGGAACCTACTGTCCAATGTATGAACTCCACAGTGAACTGGGTTTAAGGTTTGTTTTTTGAGAAAGAAATCTAGCCAGTAAACCCAAAGTCAAGGAGGCAGCCTTCAGCCATCAAAATGGAGCACTGAGAGGAGGCAGTGGCAGCAGCAGAGGCAGTTAACTGAGGGAAGGCATTAGAAAGAGAGGATAGGGAAGGATACCTATAGAAGATGACATTTCAGTTGGTACTTAAAAGGCATCAGGGAGGACAGCAGTCAGAGCAAAGGAGAGCATTCCAGGCATGGGGGACAGCCAGAAAGAATGCCTAGAATACCTTGTCCATGGAACAGCCAGGCCAGTGTCACTGGACTGAAGAGTACAAGATGGGGATAAAGGTATAAGAAGACTAGAGTGATTAAAGAGGGCTAGATGATGAAGGGCTTTGAATGCCAAACAGAGCATTTTGTACTTGATCCTGGAGGTATCTGGGAGCCACTGCAGGTTATTGAGTATAAAGATGATGCAGTCAGATCTGTGCTTTAGGAAAATCATTTTATTGGCTGTATGGAAGATGGACCCATTGTCAGGCTGCTGCAACAGTCTAGGAGTGAGGCAATGAAGGCCTACAGCAGAATGACTGCACGTGTCAGAGGAAAGAAGGGCTCATACTCAAGAGATGCTACAAAGGTGAAATCGGCTGGCTTTGACAGAGATTGAATTAGGCAGGGGTGGGAGAGTTGGGGAGAGATTCAGAGGTAATGAGGAATACAGTGTGTATTCCTAGGTTCCAAAACTACACAGGACTATGAGGATGGTGTTGCCCTCTAACAGTAATAAAGAAGGTAGAAGGGGAAGGAGGGTTTGGAGAAAAGGTGATAGTTCTGTCTTGGATATATTGAATTTAAGATGACTAATGGACATCCAATTCAAGATGTCTGACAGGCAGCAGGAGATGCACATTTGGAGGGGTAGGATGAGCAGATGTGAGAACCATCAGCGCAGAGATGATAATTAAATCCACAGGAGCTGATGAGGTCACTAAATGAAGTAACACAGAGGGAGAAAAGAAAAAGGCCTAGGACAGATCCCTAAGGGATACTCGTGGTTAGAGGACTATCCGGAGGGGGGTCTAGAAAGACAGACAGAGAAGCAGCAATCAGATAGGCAGGAAGGAAAAGAAGCAGGAGAGAGCAGTGTCCCAAACCTGGAGAGAAGGAGAGTATCAGGGAGGACAAGGTAAGCGATCACCAGGGTCAAAAGCTGCAGAGAGGTAGATCAAAGACAATGAAGATCAAGAAAAGGCCACTAAATTATAATTAGTAATTTTAGAGGGAGTAGTTTCAGAAGAATGAAAAGACCAGAATGATGTGGTACCCAGCACAATACTACATCCACAGAGAAATATACTCTGTTAATTGAGGACAGCAATATATTTAAATGAACTAGCAATCCTTTTTTTCAGTCAACTATTAGTGTCTGACTTGAGGTGAATTTTTGAATCAAAGAATAGTTTCATATAGTTAGATAGTATAACTGTACATAATAAAACTTATACTATCTACCTTGCAGGATTGTTGTGACGACAGCACTCTGTACATAATAAAATATTAAATAAATGTGCACTTCCATTGCAACACAAGACAATTCTAGGTTCCCTCTCCTTGATCTACAGAACATGTGTTTTCAGAAAATTAACTTTGTTTTTATATTAACTGAAGCAAAATATTATAAGGACAGTAGAGCTACTGCCCCTGCCATTGAAAATTACATGACATTTTCCAAAGTCAAAAAGAAACGACTTTACGATTGCCCAGTTTTGTATTATCCAAGCCAATTCTCCCCAGCAATTGCATAGATACATTTCTAACTTCTGACTGAGATACATCTGTTAAAAATTCTGTATTATTGTGCATAAATCCTCTTCAAAAAATACATTAAAATCATGTTGCTAGGTACATTAAAAACAATGAAATTTTTTTAAAAAGCAGAATTGAAGTGAATAATGTTAATTTCAAATATATCTAAAAAGAAATAAAAGATTAACCGTGGAACAAAACATTTCTGAAATTTTCGAAAATCACAACAAATTCTAAATAAATGCAGAAGAAATTGTTTTAATCATTAAGAATTTCCATCAATACTCCTACAGAAGGAGAAACTTACCTTTTCAGATAATGGAAAAAGTATTGGGAAGCTGACAGTTCAAAGTTCTGTGAAGCCTGCACATTTTTACTAATAATACATTAAATGGAGCCCCAAAACTTAACCGAAAATACCACATTGGCTTCATTACTTAAAGTAAGATCTCAATTAACAGTTCATTGAAGACATGTAAATAATGTCCTAGAAAACCTACACAATGGGAAAAACTATACTGTGTCAACACATACCATAGGCAGGAAACAAACCCTACCAACTTCTGATGGGTACAAAAGAGAGTATGACTATATCAATCTGCTGGGTTGCTTAAGGAAAAATTTCTTCTAGAAGGGATAAGAAAAAAGGGTTCTCTGTTCTTGCATCACAGGAATAAATTTTCTTTTCCAAATTTATACATTTTTAAATATCAAAAAGAAGATCTAAATATTCTGATTATAAAATAGGAAAAAAATTTACTATAAAGGCACATCAAAATGCACCTAATTGCTAGGTGACTGGAAACTATAGTCCTTTGTCTCCAAGCGCTAAAGGTTAATATAAATTAAAATTAATAAAAGACTTTAATTTTTTTAAGTATGTCATAAGGCACCTATCAAATCTACCAATAACTTGACATAACCTCAAATTTGTCCATTTTGGCTTAACAAGAATTGGCTGGAAGATTGTTCATAAAAAATATTTGTCATCAATATATTTAAGGTTGATTTCTGGACAGTGTTATATGTCTTTGGCAAGGCACATAGAAGATTTCTGAGTGTTCAGGTTTATTTCGGATGGTGGAAAAGACAGACTTTTTAACATTTGGACAAAAAATGAAGGAAGATACAGCTGGAAAGAACAGCACCAGAGTCCAAGGATTGTCTGAAGACAAAGACGGTCTAAAGAACAGATAACATTTTCCTTTGGAACTCTGAATGTTTAAATACAGAATAAATTAAGGATTTCCACTTCCAGAAAATATCTAACACTATTTTCCTTCAACACCTTTTAAAGAATTAATCTTATGAAATATTTTCTAACATAAGGCTACATTAATTTTTGACAATGCATGCATATTGTCCCACATTCAAAAGATGTATTAAAAGAATTACAATTCATAATTTATCATTTGGTCTATTTTTTACTGAGTAGTCTAGAGTGGGAAAATTGCAGTCTAGTCTATTGTCTTCTCTGACACAAGATCATCTCAAGGAGGTCTAGCAAAAAAATGTTAGTAGAATGGTAGAATTTTTCTTTTAAGTTTGTTCTATGGGAACAACTATGGCACTTTGAATTCTGATATTATATTTCTTCCAAACCAAGTTATACAATATTTTAGATGCAGTTTGGTGTAACAAAAAGAACAAGAAACCAGAAAGCAAGAAACCTCAGTCTTGGTCCTGGCTCTATCACTCAAAAGTAATTTGATATTGTCAGTTTTCTCATCTGCAAAATGAGAAGTTGGACTTAGAAGATCTCTGCAATTCCTTCCAGTTCTAAAATTCTATACATTACTACTTCATGAATATAATTCCAAATGAAATACATTTTTCAAGCTCAATAACTAGAATGCCTCATCATAGGATGGTAGTAGCAATCAATTTTCAAACACTATCCTGGAAAGACTTCACATGAACTGATGCTGAGTGAAGTGACCAGAACCAGGAGAAAATTTTACACAGTAACAGCAACATTGTGCAATGATCAACTATGATACTTACCTCTTCTCAGCAATATGATAATCCAAGACAATTCCAAAAGACTCATGATGGAAAATGCTATTCACTTCCAGAGAAAGAACTATGGAGTCCAAATGTAGACCGATGCATACTATTTTCATTTTTTGTTTGCTTTTTTTGTTGTGGTTTTTCCTTTTTGTTCTGTTTTTTCTTTCACAACATGACTAATGTGGAAATATATTTAGCATGCCTGCACATATATAATCTATATCAGGTTGCTTGCTGTCTTGGAGGGAGAGGATGAGGGAGGGAAGGAGGGAGAAAAATTTGGAACTCAAAATCTTATAAAAAATAACTGCTGAAAACTATCTTTCATGTAATTGGAAAAACAAATACTGTTTACCCAAAAAAAAATTCAAATGTTATGTTATGTTATGTTAAATATGCTATAACACCTAGAGCAAGCAAGCTCTGCAAGTTGGACCAAACTGGAAAGGCTTCAGGTATGGACCCAGCAACAGATCTACCATTTGAAGAGCAGCCTGGAGAAGTTCTGGGAGATTCATCTCAAGGCTAGCTACCAAGTGCTATGACTCATAAAGACCGTCTGCTAAGGCATGAAGGAGCCAAAATCTCCATCAGTGGAAGATACACAATAAAGAAATGAATGCCTGAAATAAGTTGGCAGAACTAATCACTATTACCATCAATGTCATTTTAACAGCATAGGCACTGAAAGGATACATTTAACGTACTAACTATATACTTCTATTTTTAAATACCTGTACTAAAAATTGTAACTCTCTTCTTTCTGCTTCCCATTGTTCAGCTTGTAATCTAAATTCCTCAAGTGCTGTCTCCCTGATATGAGATTCCAGCTCATTCTTCTGCTCCTGATGCTGATCCAATGTCTCCTTCACATGAATAAAATTTTGCTTTTATTCATCTATTCAATAAATATTCTCTCTCCCCACCTTCAGTTTAAGTAAACATATGCATGCTTCAATTAACAATAAACTACAACTTCTTAATTTACTGAAATTCATTAACAAAAAATATCATGCTTATGTTACATCAAACCTCTGTATACTTGAATAGGAAGCTATGTAGTTTTACATACATCAACAGAAAAGAGAAGTAGACTCCAAAGAATATATATTAGCATCCTAGTATGCAACCTGCTATATGTGTACAGCATCATATATGGCCAAAAAACATCTTGATTGTTAAAAAAAAACAAACTATGATTCAGGGTAATGAAGACTAAATGAGAATTTTAAGGTCAAACAAGAATGAGGAAACTAAAAATTAAATTCACTCCCCAGAATCATTTTGGACTTTTTTGAAAACAAAAGAAAGTAGGAAGCATTATTCAACTGATGTTGGCTAAATATTAAGCATTTTTAATATGTATCTTGTAACTAATATGCTTCACTCTAATATGTTCCTTCTGATATACGCCTCTCTAGCTTTAATCTATAGCCTCATCACACTAGTGATCATTAATGGAGAGAAAGTAATAATTAAAATAGAATATACTAGCACATATAAACTAACTTTTGCATATCTCTACCTCAATTTTTATCTCCCAAATGTATTTTATGATTTCTCTTCTTTGAGTACAGCAGGCATTCCTTAAAGATCCTTGAGTTTGAGTCCCAGATAAAACAAAATTAAGCAGGTATTATGACAAGTATTATTTCTGCCATGTACCCTGCTCCCAGACCCAACCTACTTAGTCAATTAATATGTTTCTTATTTCATTCTCCCAAATGCATGACTGGCTAGCACCCTAAATTCTGACATTTCACAGGCTTATTAGAGCTGCCATGAAATTTGATGCTGCTACTTGATTTATCACCATCACTTTTAAAAAAGACACATGCAAATAGAGAAAGTGCTACAACAGCAAACCTGACAAAAGAAGCATCTACCAAAACCTTAAAACTCAGAGATTTGAAAGTGGATAGAGCTGAGGCAATGTCTGACCTTAGGATGCTATGTGTGATGTGGTCTGATTAGGGGGAAGTCAAAGGATGTAGTGTATTTGGATGGGGACTGCCCTGACCTGGGCTTGTGAGAATTGTTGAATATTCTAAGCATTAAAGATAATTCCAGGTAATATGGTTAACAGTAAAAAGGGCACTGGTTTGAGAATCTGAAGGCACTGAAAGATTGAATCCAATTGAACTGCACGCTGTTAAAAATAGTAAACACCTCAAAATCACCCTTCGACTTCTACATGATACCCTCTACACAATCCTTTTAAGGTATGCAAATGAAGAAATATACCATAAAATAATCATACTAAATATTCATTAAATGTTTATATAACATGTTTCATGGATGACATTTAGAATCTGAACTAGATATATAAAATATTCTACTGCCAGTATGGTATGTTCAAACAAAAATACGTATTCCAGTCATACATAATCTCAAAATATGTCACTGCTTGAGTGGCAAATTGCTATATTTTTATCATCTCTTGCATTTCATGCAGACAAATTATCCTGTCATTTGGTCTAGAAACATCTAAAAACATTTTCACAGCAAAAGTTCTAATGTGATGAAGGATTACAGAAGAGACTGAGAAAAATGCAAAAAATAAAAATAAAAGAGAAAATAAATATATTCACACATACACAAGCACACACAAAAACAAGCACAAGTGATGAGAAGCCTTAGTGCACCCCTACTTGCTGTTTACCTCTTCTAAGTTAGATTTTCTTGGTTTACAAAAAAATACATTGAAAGTGGACCTTCAAGCCAAAATTAAAGAAACCAAAAATTCATAATGAGAATGTCGTACCTTTAGAACAGTCTCTAGTCTATTTTTTTCCTTCAAAAGAACATCATATTCTTGATTACAGTTTTGAATTATGTTGTCTCTCTCCTCCAAATCCAATTCAAATCTTCTACATTCTTCTTTCCAGTTGTACTGAGAAGTCTGAAACGTCTTCTCGATCTCATTTATCTTTCCTTGAAGTTCTGAATTCTGTACTATAAAGGTAAAACACATGTTTATATACATATATGTGCACATGTATATGTCTTCTGAATATATTTAGAACAAAATGTAAACCTCAGAGGCGTCTGGAGCCGAGCTTTAGTCCTGACTTCCCCGCTAGTCGGGGGGCACTGATCTTCCCAAAGCTAGTTTCCACGTCAGTAAAATGTGAATAATCACACCAGACAAATTCACATTTGCAGGTTTTCTATGCTAAAGGGCTAAAAAATTATAAATGCAGTCAACAGTACTTTCAGAAGTGCAAAATATTACTGTTAAATTACAGGCAATAAAATATATCTTAATTTCTGTACAAAATAAAGACAATAAACACGTAATGGGAATATGTTAACAATATGGTAACTTAGTAAAATTAAACATGTTCACCTCATTAAAATTTAAACGGATTAAACTATTATTGTAAGAAACAGTATCTATTGATGGCTATCACTCATGTTAGCAACATTCTCTAAACAATTCAATTAATTAGTTTGAAATATTCAATAGGCAGTTAGAGACACGCAACTAGAGCTCAGGAGAGAAACTGGGGTTGAATATATAGATCTGGAATTCATCTGCACAGATACAATAACCAGATACATGGCAGGTGATGAGGTCACCAAGTGAGGGAAAAGAAAAGGGCCCAAGTCAATTTTGGTGAATATTCATAATTAGGGCTATGACTTCATTGTTGTCCTTCATAATTGAAGAGAACCAAAATAACATGAGTGTACAATGTATCTGACTGTGGCTGATCAGACCAACATGAGCTTGAAAGACTCTAACACGGGTTGGGCACAAATAATCAGTACGAACATTTATGAAGACGATGAGTGTCACATCTTTGTGTGCCTCATGTTTCTTTTGAGCTACCATAATTCTGCTTTATTTCTAGAGCACAGAACCTTCTTTGATGACAGCGTATCATGCTGGGTGGTCCTGTGCTAATGCCTCCCATGTCTCACAACTGATACCAAAGTTCTTCAGAGAGAGCTTGAGAGTGTCTTTGTATTGCTGCTTCTGACCTCTGTGTGAGCATCTACCTTCTGTGCCTTTCCTGTAAAAGAGTCTTATAGGAAAATGTATGTTTGGCATTTGAACAACATGGCTAGCCCATGAGAGTTGTGCTCTTTGCAGTAGACTGGGTTCAGTTTGAGAAAGAACCTCAGTATTCAGTACCTTATCTTGCTGGGTGATTTCCAGAACCTTCCTAAGACAATTCCAATGGAAGAGATTCAGTTTCCTGGCATGGCGCTGGTAGACTGTACAGATTTCACAGGCATACAACAAGGAGGTCAGCACAATTGCTCTATAGACCTTCAATTGGGTAGGCAGCCTAATACCTCTTATCTCCCATACATTCTTTCAGAGTTTCCCAAATGCTGAGTTAGCTCTGGCAATGTATGCAGCAACCTTGTCATCTATGCAGACAGTGAACTTATCCACAGCATTCAAAATCGTTGCTATTTCCAACTCCATTCTTCCCCAGAACTCCTGCCATGTCTGGTAGTCTGTGCCCGCTCTGGCATTAAAGTCGCCCAGGATTACAAGCTTGTCTTCTTTCAGCACATTGATGATGAGGGTCTCTGGAGTTTATCAGGGTTGCTCATGGTGGGAGCACATACAATGATGATGGCAGTGTGGCAATTCTCTAAAAGTGGCAACCACACTGCCATGAGCCTGTTATTTACTCCTTGTGGGAGGCTTGTTGAATATATTAGATTTGATTGCAAAACTTCCACCAGCTTCATGGCATGCCTCATTGTGGTGACCACTCCAAATGTGTATCCAGTTCTGACTTCAGTAAGCTTGACTTCGTTTGCCAGCCTTGTTTCACTCAGGGCTGCTATTTGCATGTGATACCTGCTGAGTTCTCTCACAAGAGCTCTTCACCTTTCAGGTCCTGCTGGTTTCATTTGGTCTATAAGACTACACACACTTCATGTACCAATGGTAAAGAATTATCTTGGCAAAAGTTTTTATACATTTTTCTGTGTTTTGACTGCAGGGTTCTGTTGTAGTAAGCAGACCAGGGTTAGGCGAAGTAGACTATTTTTAGGGCACCTTTTCTAGCCCATTCATTGTGCCAGGAGGTGAGCAGTGTGATTTTTAAAAAGGCTGCTAAAACATCCAGGGTGCTGCTAAATCCCATTGCTGCTTCAATCCAGTGAGAAAACAACCCGATATCCTGGGCCACCTATGTGCAGGGTGGTGACTACTATTCCCAGTGTATCCATACCTGCTGCTTTGTCAGTAGCCTGTCACCACAAGACTTCAAGGTAGGTAAAATAGTAAAATATAATAATAATAAAATACAGGTAGTTAGGTGATCCAGTAGATACAGCATTGAGCTTGGAATGAAAATGATTCATCTTCATGAATTCAAACCCAGCCTCTGACATTTACTACCTATATGACCCTAAGCAAGTCACTTAAAACTGTTTGCCTCAGTTTCCTCATCTGCAAAATTAGCTGGAGAAGGAAATAGCAAATCAGTCTACTATCTTTGCCAAGAAAACCTCAAAATGGGGTCACATAGAATCAGATACCACTGAACAACAACAAAAATAACAAAATAGTAAACTAGTTGAAGAGTTAGAAAATAAAATAATGAAATGGTAAAATATAAAATGACATGAGTGATGTGTTTTGACTCATACATAAGTTAGATTTAAGTAAGGAAGAGTTATGGGAAGTCATCAGCCTTACTCTCTCTTCCAGATGAAGTCTAGTGGCAAGACAAAAGTCAGGACAACTGACAACAGTCTAACCTTGGTGTCTTAGATGTCGGACAAAGCTCTGAGAGCTCCACAGCGACTACTTCTGCCACCTTCATGGACTATTGAAACAAATCGTTTACATCTGCCTACTCTACTAGAGAAAGTCTTCACATACTTCGGGTAGATACTACACTAACTCACCAACACACCTGAGGTCCATCAGTTACCCTCAACCTAGTTTAGTGCCTCTGACAAGACAGTCTGCCAGGGTGTAGCCGCTATACATGCTACCACTTCTTGGAGCCACAGGTGAGAGTTGGGTGGCAGACAGGCACCACAAGTGGATGAGCAGCCCTGGAAAGGACTCAGTAGCCCTCATACCAGAGGTGTTAGTGCTCCCGGAATACTTCATACATCCCATGGGGTGTGACAGTGAGCCAGCAAAAGAAACTGGAAAGGAGCAATCAGACAGGTGGGGGAAATCAACAGTGGGCAATGTCACAAAAACTCAGAGAGGAGAGCATGTCCAAGAGAAAACAATGATGACAGCATCAAGTGCTGAAAAAGAGATCAAGAAAGATAAAGTTGTAGAAGAGGCCACTGGCTACGGTGATCAAAAGATGACTGGTAATTTTGGGGAGATCATTTTCAATTGAGGTCAGAAGCCAGAGGGCAAAGGATTGAGGAGAAAGAAGCAAATGGCCAAGGCAGCTTTTTTCTAAGAGTGTGGTTATTATGAAAGGTAAGAGAGCCAGGAAGAAAGCTAGTGGGGAGAGTCTGGTTAAGTGCAGGCTTGGTTTTGGTTTTGGTTTTTTTCCAGAATGGGAAATGTTTGGGTATGTTTATCAGCAGCAGAGAAATAGCCAGTAAACAGTGGAGAGAACAAAAGTTAGAGCTTGGGGGACGAATGTGGTGGCATCTTCTGGAGAAAACAAGAGAGAATGATTTATCAAGGATACACAGAAATGGCTTGAGCTCTTTCTCAGAGACTGAAAGTAAAGTGGGAGTAAACAGAATGGGAAGTTTAAGGAGGGGGAGAGAAGGTTTGGAACAATCTTTGTAGGGAATGGGACAGTCAGTCTATAAACAAGCACTGATTAAGTGCCTACTATGTGCATCTTTAAGTGCCTACTATATGATAGAGAAAAGAACTATCATCCAAGGTGAGTTCAGGTACCACCTTTTATACAAACCCCTTCCTAATCCCCAAGCTGCTAGTGCCTTCCCAACCAAAATTAATTTATTTCTTTTACATCTATCTTCCATATTCTTATATAGATAGATATTGTCTCTCCTTCCCTGTGGGCAAGGACTGTTTCGGCTTTATTTGGTTTTTAATCATGTATTACAAACACCTAGCACAATACCTGGCACATAATAGGCATTTAATAAATTGTTTTTGACTGACTACTGTGAGGAGAGAAATTTTTTAAAAAGGTAGCAATAATAAACATTTAACTTGCCTTTCACATGAAAATCAGACCAAACATATAAAAGTACTTGCAACCAATTTCAAGTACCTCCAAAACAGTGGGTCAAGATTAGAGATGAAATTTATTCCTGTGAAGCAGATTAAAGTTAGCTGTACTAATTAGAGATCATTATTCTGTCCTTCTATAAGCAGCAGGTTCTAAGCAAATCAACTAATTCATTGGATATTGTTCTATTTATACCTGGGTCCACAAAGCAAATTCCCTAAAGTAGTTAAGTGTTTATATAATTATCAGAAAAGGTGGTAACATAACTTTATCTTGAGTCTTACTTTGGAGATATACAAGCAATATACATAGAACCAAAGCACAAAGTTATAAAGATTAAACAAGAAAAAAATATATGTACCTCGTAGTTGTTCATTCTTCTTATGTGCCTCAACTAATTTTTCTTCAATAGCAAATCTCCCAAGGCCAAGTTCTTTTCTAGCAAGAGCAAGTTCATATTCGAGACTCTGTCGAAGTGCCTCTCCTTTCTCAACTTCAGATCGAAGCTTGGTAAGTTGGCTCTCGTAGGTTAACAGCTGAAAATAGATTTCTAAAATCACCAACTAACACTAAAATATGTTTTAAATATTGCTAAGTCTGAAAATTATCATTTGAAATCCTGTTAAATGCAACAAGGGAGATACTGCTTACTTTAATTATATATACAACATAGTCCCATAATTGCTTCATCTTATGAAAGACCCTCATAGCAATTAACTGATGATATCACTTGATTTTCTTATTTTAAACTATGCTGAAAAACAGTTATTTTTAAAGTTTCCAAAAAGTTCTTGAAAATTTGAGAAAAATCAAACTTTATTCATGCTTTAGCTATATGTAAATGAAATTAAAGGGCAAATTCAACAACAATGTAGTTTTTAAATAGTTTCCACTTACAGTATAATTGTCTTCTATATTATTTATTTCATTAATGGCACTGCTTGAAAAAAACAGCAGAAATTCCATTAAGGCATTTTTGCAAAGTTCTGATAAACTCTTACTTTTTGAACTTTCATGAGAAAGCATGATATAATAAAAATAAAAGTAATCTTTCTGGAGTCCATCAGCCAGTTTTTATATGGTAAGACCTGGAAGCTTTTCAATATCATTTTCTAGTCAATTTATTTTTACTCCTTCATGCAGAAAATACTGTTCACACTTTTCTATAATTCTTCCTTGGAAATGTTTTGCAAAAGGGCTTGCACTCTCAACCTATGCTGCCAATGAACTTTGAAAATAGATGATGCTTTTCCTAGGTTTAAGTAGTTTCTTGAGTCTATTGGCCTTTTCATGTGACAACTGTTTTCCATCTTAAACTTCTGTAAGAAAATGAGACTGAAAAAACATAAAAGATTGAACATCTTGGAGGAATGAGATTTCTACTGAGGGCATATGTGAGCTTCTACAAGTCTTCTCTCCTGGGTCAGTTTTCTGAGCTCTAGATCATCCCAAAAGTCTCTTTAAGGTCTAATGCTGTTACCTGTACTTTCATTCATTCAACAAATAATTATTGAGTGTCTACCATGTACAAGGCACTGTGCTAGATACACTAAGGGACATAAAGGTAAAATATAATTCTTGTTCTCAAGGAACTTACAACCTGATAGAAAACATGAACTTACACAAAGAGGAAGCAAAATGCAATAGGTACAACATATTTCAAAGTTCAGAGGTAAAGGAGATCACATCAGCATCATTATTATGATAATGGTAATTATTAAATGATAAAGTAACCATAAAAAATAAAAGTATTACTGAATTTATATTGACTTTTGTCATCTATTTTCTAAACAGGTATTTACAAAACAGATACTTTTGTGGAGGGAGATATAATTTTTTTTTAATTTTTTCTTTATTTTTTTTAATATGTTTAGTTTTCGGCATTGATTTTCACAGGAGTTTGAATTACAAATTTTCTCCCCATTTCCACCCCCCCCCCACTCCAAGATGGTGTACACTCTGGTTGCCCTGTTCCCCAGTCTGCCCTCCCCTCTGTCACCCCACTCCCCTCCCATCCCCCTTTCCCTTCCTTTCTTGTAGGGCAAGATAAATCTCTACATCCCATTTCCAGTGCATCTTATCTTCTAGTTGCATAAAAAAAAAACTTTTTTGCTTTTGAACATCTATTTTTTTAAAACTTTGAGTTCCAAATTCTCTCCCCTCTTCCGTTCCCATCCACCCTCCCTAAGAAGTCAAGCAATTCGACATGGGCCATATGCGTATCATTATGTATAACCCTTCCACAATACTCATGTAGTGAAAGACTAACTATATTTTGCTTCTTCCTAACCTATCC
>CM053624.1:293383831-293409463 GCA_028646595.1 Phalanger gymnotis
GGTGGGAAAGGAAGTGGGGAGAGAATTTGGAACTCAAAGTTTTAAAAAACAGATGTTCAAAAACAAAAACAAAAAAGTTTTTGCATGCAACTAGAAAATAAGATACACAGGCAATGGGGCGTAGAAATTTATCTTGCCCTACAAGAAAGAAAGGGAAAAGAGGATGGGAGGGTAGTGGGGTAACAGAAGGGAGGGCTGACTGGGGAACAGGACAACCAGAATATACGCCATCTTGGAGTGGGGCGGGGGGTAGAAATGGGGAGAAAATTTGTAATTCAAACTCCTGTGAAAATCAACGCTGAAAACTAAATATATTAAATAATAAAAAAATTAAAAACTATGGTATATGAATGCTTTTTAGACAGCACATGTAATTTCACTGGCTATAGGAAATAAGCATCCAATGAAGAAACTTGCTTCTATCAATGTGGATCAAAACTTATAGTCTTACTATAGTAATCTACTATTCAATAAATCCAAAGACTCCAGCTTCTGGGATAAAAACTCACTATTTAACAACTGCTGACAAAAATAGAAAATAGTATGGCAGAAACTAGGCATAGATCAACATTTTATACCTCATACAAAGATAAAGTCAAAATGGGTACATAATTTAGATATAAAGGCTGATACTATAAGCAAACTAGGAGAGGAAGGAATAGTTTACCTGTCAGATCTATGGAGAAGGGAAGAATTTATGACCAAACAAGAGATAGAGAACATTATGAAATGCGAAATGGATGATTTTGATTATATTAAATTGAAAAGTTTTTGCAGAAAGCCAATGCAACCAAGATTAGATGGGAAGCAGAAAGGTGGGAAACAATTTTTATAGCCAGTGTCTCTGATAAAGGCCTCATTTCTAAAACGTATAGAGAACTGAGTCAAATTTATAAGAATACAAGTCATTCCCCAATTGATAAATGGTCAAAGAATACGAACAGGCAGTTTTCAGAGGAAGAAATTAAAGCTATCCATAGCCATATGAAAAAAATGCTCTAAATCACCATTTATTAGGGAAATGAAAATCAAAACAACTCTGAGGTACCATATCACACCTATTAGATTGGATAATATGAAAAAACAGGAAAATGATAAAATGTTGGAGAAGATGTGGGAAAGTTGGAACACTAATGCCTTGTTGGTGGAGCTATAAACTGATCCAACCATTATGGAGAGCAATTTGGAACTATGCCCAAAGGACTATAAAAATGTGTATACCCTTTGACCCAGCAACACCACTGCTAGGTCTACATAGCAAAGAGATCATAAAAATGGGAAAAGGACCCAGATGTACAAAAATATTTATAGCAGCTCTTTTTGTGGTGGCCAAGAATTGGACATTGAGAGGATGTTCATCAATTGGGGAATGACTGAACAAGTTATGGTATATGTATGTAATGGAATACTACTGTGTTACAAGAAATGATGAACAGGCAGACTTTAGAAAAACCTGGGAAGACTTATATGAACTGATGCTGAGTGAAGTGAGCAGAACCAGGAGAACCCATCAGTCAGCAGGAGACAGTGCTCTAGACCAGAGGTATCAAACATGGCCATTGGGCCACATGCAGCTCACAACACTCTTCAGTAGAGCCCAAACCAGATTAAAACAAAATTGGAAAATAAATAAAAATATATTAAACATGGATAACATTAGGCGGTACGGTGGATAGAGTGGTAGACCTAGAGTATGGAAGACCTGAGTTCAAATCCAGCCTCAGATGCTGAGTAGCTGTGTCGCTCAGTGCAACTCACTCAGTCTCTGTCTGCCTCAGTTTTCTCATCAGTAAAATGGACCTATCTCCCACAGCTATTGTGGGGATCACATAAGAAAATAATTGTAAACAGCTTAGTACAGTGCCTGGAACATAGTAAGTGCTATATAAGTGTTAGCTATTATTATTATTATTATTATTACCTTTTAAAACTAGGTCAGTATGCCTTCCACAGGGAACTTTATATACAGATTATTGTCCCATTGCTATATGATTTGATATCACTGCTCTAGGCTTTATCAGAGGTCCTACTGCAGTGCAGGGCAACAAGTATTTAAACAGAGGATTGCAAGTGATATTATGGAACATTTATCGTCTAAGTAAGGACTATTACATTTTTCCTTTTGCCTTACATCTAATTATTGTTGTTCTTCTTTTAATAAAAACCACTTTTTAAAAACCACCTTAAAAAGAAAAGGGAGGAGCCTAGTGCTGCCAGATTTCAAACAAGGCAGGAATTATAAAAACTTTCTGGTACTAGATAAACACTTTTTTTTAAAGTAGATCAATAAAATTGATCAGATAAGTATTACCTGAAAAGAAATATGACTAACAGTCTAGTATTCAATAACCCCAAAAAGTGACAAGAGCTACTAGAAAAATTATGAATTAATTAAAATTAATTTTAAAATTAAATATTTAAAATTAATATAATTAAAAATTCTTACAGAAATAAAGTCAATTCATCTACAATAAAAATTATTGATTAGGAAAAACTTTCAAATCAAACATATTAGAATTACAGAAATTTGATACAAACGCAAGAGACTCAAGAGCCATTCCTAAAGAGAATGATCAAAAGATATGATTTTTCAAAAAGAAAAAATAGAAATTGTATATAATAAAATGAGAAAAGTTAAAAATCGTGAATAATCAGAAAAACGAAAATGAAAACAGTCTTGAGACTCTGATGGACTCTGAACAATGCAATGACTAATCATCCCTATAGAAGACTGGCAGATCATTTCTAAAATACATAGAGAACTGAGTCAAATTTATAAGACTACAAGTCATTCCCCAAATTGATAAATGGTCAAAGGATATGAGCGGGCAGTTTTAAGAGGAAGAAATTAAAGCTATCTACAGTCATGTGAAAAAAAGCTCTAAATCACTATTGATTAGAGAAAGGCAAATCAAAACAACTCTGAGATACCACATGACATCTATCAGGTTGGCTAACATGAGAAAAATGACCATATGTACAAAAATATTTATAGCAGCTCTTTTTATGGTGACCAGGAATTGGAAATTGAAGGGATGTCCATCAATTGAGAAAAGGCTGAACAAGTTTTGGTATATGAATGTAATAGAATGCTATTGTTCTACAAGAAATGATGAGCAGACAGACTTCAGAAAAACCTGGAAATACTTATATGAACTGATGCTAAGTGAAATGAGCAGAACCAGAACACTGTACACTGTAACAGCCACATTGTGTGATGATTGACTTTGATAGACTTAGTTCTTCTCAGCAACACAAGGACCTAAAACAATTCCAAAAGACTCATGATGGAAAATGCCATCCACATCCACAGAAAGAAACATGGAGTCTGAACCCAGATCAAAGCATACTATTTGCTCTTTTTTGTTTGGTTTTTTCTTTCTCATGGTTTCTCCCATTGGTTCTAATTCTTCTTTATAACACGACTAATGAGAAAAGTCATTGCTGTAAGGGCTCTATAGAACAGTCATGCTCATCCACAGTTGGTGCCATTATGAATTGCTTCAAACAGTCTGGAAAAACACTCAAAATCAGAAAAGTTGGCCTTTGACAGAAGCACTCCCCTACCAAGACTGTACTACAAAAAAGGTCCACAGGCACAAAAATGTACACACTCAAATTATTTGTGATAATGAAAATCTAGAAACTAAAGGGGAGTCCAACAATTGAGGAATAGAAGGATGAATGATAACAAGAAGTGTAATGGTATGTGACTGGAGATAAGGAATGAGAAATATTAAGAATACAAAGAAACCTGGAAAGCCTCCTATGCAGTGACAGAGTGAGGAAAGAAAAAAAACAGGATCAAAAGAAAAATATATAAAAAGACTAAAAGTAAAGCATCAGAAACAGTAATAGCCAATAAAACTGTCATCAAATACAATATTCAGTGTTAGTTTCATGCGGTTAACTTTTTGGTTTTAAAAAAATGAATTTGGATCAAAGATCAGCCCACTGAACTTCAGGGCAAATATAAACAGAAGTTACAAACAATGACAGACAGACCTTGTCTGATCAAATCACAATTCTTAGTTACCAGAGAAGCACCAACATCTGGGTTACAAAGCCAGGGGGACTGTTTCAACAGCTTGCCCAGAGTTTCATCATTCTTTCAATGACTGTACCCCCAAAAGTGAAGCGCTAACCTTATATATCTGCTCAGGGCCCTGGGAGCTCCAGGCTCACCATCCAGTGTATAGGAAAATTCCTCAACCACTAGCACCACATCATATGCAAATCAATGACTCTCCATCGCCCCAATGCCTAGAAGCATTCCAAGACAAAAGATCCCACTTTACCTGCCCCATTCAAACAAAGCCAGACTCATTAAAGGCACCTGAAAGCAAAAAATCCTGCCCTGATTACCATTACAACTGGAGAATGGGATCATTCAAGTATTCATTGGGGATCAATCAACAGAACTAATCCATAAGCATTTACTAAGTGCCTACTATATGACAGGCTCTGTGCTAAGCAATGAAAATACAAAGATAAAAATGAAAAAAAATCTGCTCCCAAGTTTATATTCTATGAAGGGAAATAACATGTACATGGAATAAGTACATACAAAACACATACAAAAATAATTCATGGTAATTTGGAGATGAGAGAGAGAGACTAAAATTGGGAGTGAACAGGAAAGAACTTAAGTGTGAGGTAGAGTTTGCACTAAGCTTTAAAAAGGGAATGAAATTCTCAAAGGGAGAGATGAGGAAGGAATACACCACAGGCATGAGAAAATAGCCTGTTAGAAGGCACAGAGATTTATGTGTGTTACATCCAAACAAAATGTATCAATTTTTAATAAATGAATAATTTCAATAAATGAACTAAGAAAAACAATAACAGATTTGGAGCTAAAGGGGACTCATCTAGTCCAGAATTCTAATTTAATAAATGAAGAGAGGCCCTAAGAGGC
Organism: Phalanger gymnotis; assembly: GCA_028646595.1. NCBI lineage: Eukaryota > Metazoa > Chordata > Mammalia > Diprotodontia > Phalangeridae > Phalanger > Phalanger gymnotis. Next base: position 293,388,750 of record CM053624.1, read on the forward strand.
TAAATTACTTGCCCAAGGTCACTGAGGTAGTGAGGTGGGATCTGACTCGGAGTCCTCTGACTACAAAATCAGTAATATGTCCTTTATGTCATAGTGACTCTCTCAAAATTCAGGTCTCCGGTTCATAATTTTATTTCCTGATGACATATAATTTAAGGAATTACACAAAAAATTGTTGGACAATTTTACCTGGATAATTTCAGAGTTAAATTTGGACTCCAGGTGTGCTGCTCTTTCTGCTTCAATATTTTCCTCTAATTTTTTCACTTTTATAGTGGCTGCCTGAAGAAAAAAAACACATTTTTAGACTTCAAATTTATGAATGTCAATATTTGCATTCAAGATGCCTAATAAGCAAAACCTATTGTTTTCCAAGATTAGCATAGGCATAAGTAACTACTATTTTAATTCACCAAGTCACTACTTTCTTTAAAACTTCACGGTCAAGAATATTTTGGGGGTGGGGGAGGAGGAACAGAATTAGAGATGAGCTCTTTATAGTTTTATTTTTTTAATTTGAAAGGGAAATGGTTATAGAGCCCATCAATCAACAATAAGTATTAACTATCTACTACATGCCAGTCACCACACTGAGTGCTGAGTATACAAGTACAAAGAATGAAACAATCCCTACTCAAAAGAAGCTCGCAGTACAATAAAGTAGGAAACAAGTACACATTAAACATAAGGTTAATAAATACAAAGTAGTTCAATATGAGGTAGTTTGGGAGGGAGCACACTAGCAATTCAAAGGACAAGGAAAGGTTTCAAGAAGAAGACGGTTCCCGAGTTGCATCTTAAGGGAAGAAAAGGAGGGAGGACATTCCAGGCATGGAGGACAACCACTGCAAAGTCATAGAGAGTAGAAAATGGATGGAGTGTCATGAATGAAGAACTGAGAAATGGTCAATTTGACAGGGCAACAGAGCTCAGAAAGTAGAATAATTAATACCCAATGATGCCTGAGAAGTAAATTGAAGCCAGGTTGTATAAGGTTTTAAAGCTAAGCAGAGAAGTTTACATGTTATCCTAGAGGCAATAAGAAGTCACTGGAACTGACTGAGATGGAGAGTCACATGTCCAGATCTGGAGTAAAGAAAATTACTTTTCATTTTGAAAGAAATGTGAGGCAGGGAGTCACATTAGAAGGCTGTAGCAATAATAAAGGTAAGAAGTGATGAGAGCTACACTAAGGTGAGCAAAGAGAAGAGTCAGATGCAAGAGATATTGTAAGGATAGAAACAGCAAGATTTGGCAACTGACTAGATACACAGGATGAGAAGGTCCAGAATAATGCTGAGATTACAAAATAAAACATTAGAAGGATAGTGATGCCTTCAACTGAAATAGGAAAGTTTGGAAGAGGTGAGGGTTGGGAAGAAAGATAATAAACGTGATTTTGGATATGTCAGGCCTTCTTCTCAAATGCCACCTTCTATGGAGATTATTTCTGATCTTCCCAGTTAGCCTTTCCTGTCCAACAATACCTTGTCTGCTTTATATTTTGTCTTGATAGGCAGAGTGGGGTGGTGAATGCACTTAGAATCAGAAAGAATTTGTTTCAAATTGCTTCTCAAACACTTACTGGTTTTATGAGCCTCAATTAAATCATTTAACTTCTTTCTGCATTAGTTCCCTCATCTATAAAAATGAAGATGATGATTTAAATGGCCTTCCAGTCCTAAAACTCCCTGGTCTCTGATCATACACACACACACACACACACACACACACCCCTTGTCTCCCCGTTAAAACATAAGCTCCTTGAGGGCAGGGATAGTTTTACTTTTATCTCTGTATCCTTAGTACCAAGCAGAGTGCCTAGAGCTTAATAAATACTTATTGGTTAATTAATTGATTCATTAGTGGTATAGTACCTTCTCTCCTCCAGCATTTCAGCAACAATAACTTAGCTGCCCTTTAAATCCTCTTAGACCTAAGATGCTTACTTAAGCATGGTAAAAGGGATCTATAGAAATGAACAACAATTCATTCCATCATGAGTTTCACAGACTCCAAATAAGTTACCTATAATTAATTAATTTCTTGGTAACAAATATTAAAAATCCTTTCCATACAGATTAAAAAATTAAAATGTTTTAAATAATCAATTTTCAAATTACAATTAGTCCTTATTCTGAAAATATATACACACATAAAGAAATGTTCCTTATTTCAACAGTTACAAATAAAAATGGCCTCATAAGAGTTCACTATAATGAATAAGAAGATTCCAACATTTCTTTACTTATGGGAACTAAATAAGTTATTACTGCTCACAAATTTATACTCTCTGGTAATCTAGCAAAACCCTAAATTTTTATTCTTTGTAGAATGTAGCATTCCATGATTCACAGCCTGAAAGCATCACCAGAAAACTACGGGTGTAAAATAATACAGCTTTTGATGCGAGTCTGGGATCACTGAAAGCACTCTATAAGTTCTCCAAAGCAAGCCAGTCCAGTTTCTTCCTCCTATTCGATTCTGTCCTTTCGGAACTTTTTTCCACCTTTTCTCCTACACCAACTCATTGGTCCCAGTGGAAGAATCCGAATAATCAGAAGATCATCAATTTCTAACTGCAAAGGATCTCGGAGGCCGTTATTTCTAACTCCTTCCTTTTACAGAGGAAGTACCTGAGGCTGAGAGAAGTTAAATGACTAACCAAAGCCACAGCTATCAAGCGTCTAGGGAAGGATAACCAACTCCAAGCCCAGCCCTGTATCCACTGTGCCACCCAGCTTCCTTGCTCCCCGTTGGGAATTCAAAACCCCCTCTACCCCTATCACCTAAGCAACCTCTCCTCCTCTGAGGTTCACTAGAACCAATCTGATCGCCCAATCCAGATCCCACTCACAGGACAATCTTTCCCTTTCTTCACTGTTCAGTAATTGACTCCCGATTGTGAGAATGAAGTGAGATATGTGTAAAGCACTTTGCAAATCTGAAAACATTATAAAAATGTAAGTTATGATAACAACTGGAGTTACCCAAAAGTCAAATGCCTAGGAAGATAGTAAGTTTCCCTTCCTAGAAGCCTTCAAGCCAATCCTGAAGCAGTAATTTCTGGAGAAGAGATGCTTTTCCAGGTACAGGTTGAACTAGATGGCCTCTTCAGTCCCTTTCGAGTAGGAGATTCTACAACTATTATCTACCTAAATCACTGCCCTCATTCTACAGAATTCTAGGGAATATCATGTTGATGTTTCTTCAAATATTTTCACCTTCTAATTCCTCAATTCATGACCTATCCCTCCACTCCAACTCAGCTACACAAGCATGGTAACACTCTTGATAAGAGTTCTGCTTCCATATTCAAGAACTCTACCCCGTCATAAGCTCCATCATTTCATCTCTCCCTGTGTTTTGTCCCTCTTAAACCTCTTCTTCATCTTCAGCATGAATGCCAATCACTCTGTCAATAGTGTCCCCATGCCACAACTCCTACTCAGACTACACTTTTCTCTCTCCCTACCTCAACCACTTTCTAAATTAGCTCAACTCTAAAATAGCCTCTTTGCTTGAATCCTTGCTTCCTTGTGTTACCACTATCCACACCTTGTAAGACACCAAACCCATATTCCCTTCCATTATTCACAGTCTCTCTTCCTAATCATGTGTTGAGGAATGGAGTAGGACCAGAAGTCACACAACGGTTCTGAGTCCACCACAGCTTTATAATCCTTTTATTCCTCCCTAATCGATTCTCCATCCTACTCAGAACAACAAGTGTTTCAAACCTTTCTTTCTCTCTTCAAACCTCCTATCACATCCCCTTCCCCTATACTTCTCAGCAGAGGAATTTACCTCATATTTTACAAAAAAAAAAAAAGCACATTCTCAAGAGTAATCTCTTTTCCCCTCCTCATTTGACAATCTAAGCAAAATAAACTTCCACCATTCTCTCCTTTATTCTTGTCTCTGATTAAGAGATGACGTTTCCCTTCATCAAAGCCATATACACTTAACATATACTATATATACTCTTCATATAAACTTGATCTCATTCCTTCCTAGAAAGAATGTGTCAAACTATTCCCTTATGGTTCTAATCATAATCCCTCTAACTTTCCAAACCAAAATGCCACTTGCTAGACATCATTCCTCTGTATGTGTTGTCTTCTCCACTAGAATTTAAGATCCTTGGTGGCAGGGAATATACTCTTTTTTTGAATCCTTAGCATTCAGCATCATGTCTGGCACATAGTAAGTATTTAATAAATGCTTTTTTCATTCATTTACTCAATAATGTTCAAGTAAATATACGTAGCATGTGTGTTTACATAGATTGGCCTTTTATCCAACCTCATTGTTCTTGACCTATATACTACATTTGACACTTCTGATCACCCTCACCTCCTGGATACTCCCTCTTCTCTAACCCTTTCTGACACGAATCTCTCCTGGTTCTTCTTTCATTAAAGCACTCCTTTGTAGCTTTGAATGGTTCATCATCCTGATCACATGATATAAGCGGCTCTTTTCCAGAGCTCTGTCCTAGAACCATTATTCTTCTGTATATATACCTTATTTTTTGGTAAATTCATCTGTTCCAATGGATTTAATTATCACCTCTCTGCCAATGACTCCTGATCTATATATGTAGTCATAATCTCTCCCCTGAGTTTCAGCCCTCAATCAATTTACTATTGGACACTTCAAAATGGATAGTTGGGAGACAACTGTATAAGTCAAAAAGAGAACTCATAACCTTCAATCCCAAAGCCACTCCTCTTCTAAACTCAGTTGGTCAGGTTCATAACCTTGGTATTATTTTCAATTCTTCACACTCCCTCACCATTTATAACTACTTAATCAGATGCCAATCTTACAATTTCTGCCTACACATTTCTGTCATCTGACCTCTTTTCTCTACTCACACAGATACTACGTCTGTTCAAAAATGCCATTACCTCTCACTGAGATTATTGTGATTGACTCATAATTGGTTCCCCTGACTCAAGTGTCTCCCCATTTCAGACAGTCCTCCACAGTTGCCAAAGTGATTTTCCTTAAGCTCAAATCTGATTGTGGCACTCAATAAACTGCAGTGACTTTCTACTGACCCTAATGATAAAATATAATCCCTTCTGTTTAGCTATGAAAGCCCTATAAAATCTGGCCCCAAACTTCGTTTCCAACCTCAATGGCCATTATTCTCCCTCCTGCCCAGCCAGACTGGCCTTTTCTCTTCCTCAATGAAGACATTTCATTTCCGACACTGGCTCTCTTTCTTCAAGAAGCCACTCAAACACCTCTTTCTACAGGAAGCCTTTGCTTATCCCCTCTACTACTGTCAATCCCCTCAAACTACCATAATTTAACTACTTTATATTTACTTTTTTCTCCCTATGTTAGACAGAACACGTGTGAAGTAATTCCACATGTGGAAGAAGCTGGGGAACCTGCTTCCAGACAGGCATGATGATATGTAACAGAAGTGCCTTGGAGAGATTTTGGAGCATTCATAGACATTCTATAACTGGTTCTGGTCTGCTAACCAAGTGGTAAATGGCAAAGACTGAAAAGAGAGAATAACAGGGGAAATTAAGGACCAAATCATACTCTTTACATATGTGCATGTGCCCTTATTGTAGCCCCCAAGAGGATGGACAAACAGAGATATTACCTCTGGTGCCTGGCACTTATAGGCCCTTAACAAACTCTTGTTGATTATTTGTTTGCCTGACTGAATAGAGGCTAGAAAGCTAGTCTTGGAATAAGAAAAATCACAATGGCTGCATGACCATAGTTCAAGTTGCTTGACCTCTGTGACGTGGGTAACTCTCTAATATGATAAGCTGTAAAATAATTATTTATTTCATCAGTGATATAAGGAATTTCTTCACATGGAGTTCTTTACCCCATTAAAATCACAGTCAGATCAATATATATTTACATAGGTGCATAAACAAGAATATATATGCATAAATGATTAAATGATGTGTATATACACATTAACACACACACACACACACACACACACGATCTTTATCCATTTCCAAGATGATACCAGGGGAGATGATTACAGATGATGAACATGACTGAAAAGATCAGTTCAGATTAAGAGTCCTTTCCACAAAACACATGGGATCTTTGTCTTTCAATTACTCCTTACAACTGTATTTGCAAAGAATTGCCACGGAATGTTGTATGGTCTCTTCCAAAACATCTGCTCAAAGGAACAACTGCATATTCACTTTTGCATCTTATTGTCCTCACAAAGATAGGCTTATCCCAAAAGAGAGCGCACAGAAACCAATCACCATTATTCCAGTAAATTCCTAAAAGAAAGAATCAGTCACACCATCTTCCAAGACTGATTTCCAGTTTGCATCCATTTCCAACAGTATTTCCACCCATGTATAAACTGATAAGAAAAAAGGGGGAAGGAACCACATTTGACTCAATCGAGCATTTCTCATGCGCTACAACAAGGGAGTTTGGTTACCCCATACTCATACTTATTTTTCCCTCCATACTTTAACATAAACACATGGCCTACAGACAATTTTCCAGGTAACTATAAGTTTCTTATGGGATAACCATGAGTGGTTTTTAACTGTATTTTGTTTTCCTTGTCATATATTTATTTGCTTTTTATTTATAAATCGATCCTCTTTTTACCTGTTTTGCTATTTTTTTTGCTGGGTTTTTTTTAACAAGACTTAAAAGCAAAATTCTCTGTCAGGGTAATTTTTCATCCTTTGGGGCTTCTGTTATCTTTATTTATGATATTAATGATAACTGTAACCACCACTGGGTAGTGCTTAAAGAAGCATTAGCTTTCAGCTTCAGCTTTACCTGGACTAGGCTACATATTCTCTTTGTTTACTCAGCAGGACTGATCAGGCATGTGAAAGTCTATGTAATTAGATCATGGATCAAAAACATAATGAAGGCAGCAGGGATATTCTTATTTATGATTTGCCTTCTATGAGAGAAGTCTCAGCAACTACTGGGCCAAGTTGCATGATATTAATGAAACCCCACTGGATATTTTCAGCTTCAGCTAAATCTGATTTGGCTACCTTTAGCAATAGGCATCAGAAAGCAATAAATTCCATTTTGCATAGTTATATTAAATAATGAGGATTTCACTTCTAATATCAAGCAAAAGACAAATAATTTTGGAATCTCTGAATCGGTCATTTTGGGTAACATAAAAAGATAGTAAGTATGAACAGGTAAACCTCGAACATCATTAAAGCAGTATCCTCATAGTTTTATGATAAACCTGTCACAAAAGAAAGTATTTTATACATTCTGTTTGAATTTCCCCAGAAATTCTTATTCCAGATAATGAACACTAAAGTCAAAAGAAAACAGATAATAACATTTTAGCACTATTATTTAAGAAATGCAACGTATCAATAAAGGTGCTAAAAATCCAAATCACCCATGGCTGGATTTTAAATTATATTCTCAATGATACAAAATCTCCCTTTGGATTTAGATGAGCACAATGTTAGTTTATAAGTAGCACTAAGAAAACTACCCCAGATTCTCAGAGGTGTCCAAATAAAATTCAACTCTTTTTTTCAGGAACATCAGAAAAAAAGCTAACTTCTCCAAACCTCCCTACAGTAGAACACATAAAAAACATGCTTGATCAGAGCCTTTTTTCATTTGGATCAGCCTTCCTGATGAGTTTTGTTACTGTTACTGCAATATTTAAAACATGTTTTTATGTGATGAGAGAATTCTCAGCAACTACTGGGCCACGCTGCATGACATTAATGAAACCCCACTGGATATTTTCAGCCTCAGCTAAATCTGAGTTGGCTGCCTATAGCAATAGGCATCAGAAAGGTACATGTGAATGGCTATTGAGGCAAGATCTGAATTTGGCCAAAAGATATCAGGATGGGTGGAGGGGAAGGTGCTTAAGGGCAAAAAAGTTTAACTGATTCAGTAGACCAATAAGCCATCAAAACACAACTGAAGAATAAGGAAAGACAAAATCTGAATTTTAAAAACTTGAGACAATGCAGGAACAAATTTCTTTGTGTAAGTCAGATCAAGATCAAATTAATTTGTGTGCCCGACAGCACAGAAAATGAAAACAGGCCAAAAACTAAATTTCAGGAAAATTGGGGAGGAAAAAGGGGAAGGTGTGCTGCAGAACCAAGATGGTATGGTAGAGGGAACATTCAAACCACACTCCCCCAACATTCCCCTCTAAACAACTTTAAAATGACATGTCAAAGTGAATTAATTAGTGGCATAGCCAACAAAAGGTCAGAGTGAGACATTTTTCAGACAAAGACAACTGAGGAAGTTGGAATGAGAGGTCTATGACAGTTGGGGTGGGGTCAGGAATACCAGCCATGGGCCTTGGAGGCAGAGGCAGAGGCAGAGGCAGAGGCAGAGGCAGCAGCAGCAGGAGCAAAAGCAGCAGTTTCAGTCTTGAATACTCTTGGAATTAAAGTTTCTAAAGCACTACATCTGAACTCCTCTTTTAAACAATTTTTATGTTTTCACTTCAAAGATCTTTCCCTTTCGACTCTTTAACTGTGTCTTGCTCTTAGATGAATCACTTCCTAAAGGAGGAAATGAAGTGTAGAAAAATTTGTGATCCGATTCTAGTCCCTGTCCTCCCGATGGTCACTTTCTCTTCCATGTGCACACAATTTCCTCTCTGGATCTATGCTTTCTCACCCTTCTGGATGCTGGCTGCCCTCAGAGAATCTAGTTTTCATTATCCTGAGCAAAGATGTCGTCAATGGAGTTGCAAAATTCTCTCATGGGAAGTAATTTGGTACATCAAATCCCTGTGAACACCCTTGCTTTTTAACCACATGGCATCCAGAGAGCATGAAAGTTAGGTTCACCCAGAGTATGGACAATATGAAGATCTTAGAAGTTAGGTGGTGTGGTAGATAGAGCAATGAGTCTAGAGTCAGGGGGACCTGGGTTCAAACCCAGCCCCAGACCTTAGGTATGGCATATGTGACCCCAGGCAAATCACATAACCCATTTGCCTCAGTTTCCTCATCTACAAAATGGGGGTTGTTGAGAGGATCAAATGAGAAAATAACTAAAGCGCTTAGCACAGTGCATGACACACACTACGTGCTATATAAATGTTAACCATTATTAGCTATTGTTATGAGCTAACTGGGTAGGAAGAAGGGCTAACTTCCCTCCGCCAAGCCTTTACCCTGTGGTCCCAAGAAATGGGCTAGAGGTTTTGGTTTGGTTTGTTTTTCTTCATTTGTCTTTCTAAGTTCTAGGTGCAAGCTGTGAAATCTACCCTGAACCCAGAAGCTTAAGCCAGGACAAACCTTGGAGGCAGGATTCCAGGCCGGGTGAACAGCCAGCCTATCAGGGAAACCCAAATCCAGGGTGCCCAGGACCCAAGCCCAACAGGGGACTTTGGACTTGGAGCTTTGAACAATGATATATAGAAAATAAGCTAAACTGTAAATAGGATGCCTTTTTCCTCCCCAGAAATTGGGGCAGTGCAGGGTGAGGTTAAGGCCTCAGGTATTAAGAAAGAATATTTTATATTTATTTTTGCTCTACCTTTGAAGTAATAATTCCTTTGAAAAAGTTAATCTGTATGTTAAGTGGTTAAATGAAACTGAGGTGCAGGGAACCTCCTACAATTGAGGAGCTACTATCAGTGTGGGCTAAAGCAAATGACAAAGCCTACTCACACCCAAACTTCCCTCAGAGGATTGGAGAACCTTAGGGCAGGAGGGAAATACAGCCTACCTAGCCTTCAGGCAGTGGAAGCCAGGGTAGTCAATGTTATGTGTAAGACTGTCTGGGATAAAACTGGGCTCTACACATTTGAGGGGATGGCTGGAGAGACTCTCTGCCCAGGAGATTTAATTTTAGTTAATCTAAACTTTTGTTTTTATTATTTTATATGATATTTATGGATAGTATCTATTAATAAAGTTTATTATATTTAAAAATATAAAAATCATTCTTTAGCTCATGGACCGTACAAAAACAGGTAGCAGACCATGTTTGCCCACACACCACTGCTGATCTCTGTTCTAGACTGCAAGTTACTAGAGAAATTGGCAACAAAAAAAATATAAGATGCAATTGAACAGTCAATATTTTTCCTGTGTGTTTTCTTCAACAAGTAAGTACCATTGATGTAATTTTACAAATTTTTGATTTATTGGTTGCTAGACTGTTTAAACATTGGTAATTTCCATATTATGTTATTCTATAAAAGTATTAATAATGATACATTCTGTATCACTGAGTTCTATATAAGCGTTGATATTAAGTTTAATATGAGAAATCTGGAATCAATAGAATTCTACCATAGAAATGTTCATAGAATCAAGGGAATGGTATATACAATAACAGCAATATTTTTTGAAGAATAACTGTGAATGACTAAGTTACTTTAAGTATTATATTCAAATCAACTATAATGGACCTATAAAGGAAGATATTATCTACCTCCAAAGAAAGAATTAATAAAGAGAAGTATGCAGAATATGGTTTTAGATAGACAGACAGACATACTGACAGTCACAGTCAGACAGAGAGTCAGATAGATAGATAGACAGACAGACAGACAGATAGATAGACACAGATAGATAGACATAGATAGATAGATAGATATGCAGAGACAGACAGACAGACAGACAGACAGACAGACAGATAGATAGATGGATGGATAGACAGACAGACAGACAGACAGATCTATGTGAAATAATGGCTTTCTCTAGTGTGGGGTGGAAAGGAAGACAGTTCAGAACTTAAAATGTAACAAAGTAATAAATTTAATTTAATTTTTAAAACAGAAATGTTCATACTGTTGTTTTTTCATTTAAACAGACTTAAACAGCTTGTCTTATTCCAAGAGCAAAATCCTCTACTATTTCTTAGGGTAAGAATGCCTGCAAAATCCTCAGGTAGCTGACATTCTCCACTAAATCTCTAATGGAGCCTACTTGCCTTCTTGTCCTGCTACGTGAAGTCTATCTTCTTGTCCTTTTTTCAGGTTTACAAATCCATTTGGGTCACCCTTACAATGGAAAGGATCCATAGGGTTAGTTTTGGGTGCCCATCTGGAATTAGGAGTAGATGAAATGTACCTGGACATCGATGGGGATAGTTCAGGAGTGGGTAACCTGTGGCCGAGAGACCACATGTGGCCCTCTAGGTCCTCAAGTTGGCCCTTTGACTGAATCCAAACTTCACAGAACAAAATCCCTTAGTATTAGGGATAGCCATGGTACAGGGATCCCTGTGATATTTTGTTGTGCCCTGTGCAGAAAGGGACATTTTGGTCCAAGCCACATTTGGATGGTCTTATGTACTGAGGAAATTATGAGTTTTCTCAGGTTAGACAAGGCTGACATGGAGTTCACTGCAGGTCCAAAATCACTATAGGAGAGTTCCATGTAGTTTGGAAAGTATGATGACAGCAGGTTTCAGTCTAAGAAAAGGAAGCCAGGTTTCTTTTTCTTTCCTTTTTCTTTTGCACATAGTTTAAGAAAGGCCTTATATGGCTAAGCAAGAAGAAAAATTTGTTTAACTTCATCAAATGTTCCTTATTTCCTTGAATCTGCAAAACTTTCTGTTTAGGAAAGAAGAAGAAAGGGAATAAACATTTATATAGAGCCTATGTGCTAGGCTCTGTGCTAAGAGCATTTTACCAATATTATCTCATTCAATCCTCAACAATCTCGGGAGACAGATGCTGTTACTATCCCCATTTTGCAGTTGAGGAAACTAAGGTGAACAGACTTGCACAGGGTCACACAACTATTAAGTGTCTGAGGCTGGATTTGAACTCCTGAGTCCAGGCCCACTGCTCTATTGAGCCTTTACTGTATGGCACTGGGTAAGCAAATTAAGTAACACTGCTTTTGCCTCCTCAGAGGACTGTTCTGAGTTGAAGTCATGGATGGTGTTACTGTAGTTCTGTGTGGGAAATACTGGATTCAGGGCTTCTACCGCACATGCCCAATCACCTAAGATGGAGGGACCAGTTTCTGGGAAAAGCTATTCTGCATTTGTCTACCACATGGTAGGCGTAGAACCCACTGTACCTTTCGATCTGCCAGATTGGTACACATTCTATTTCCCAAGGTGCTCTTTCCTATGGTGTCCAAAGAAGATGAAGGTTATATTCACCCATAACACAAGTACCACGAACTGACAGGATGGGGAGATGCCCTGTGGCTCTGACAAATGTGCTCAGATGTGGAGTTTTGGATTGGTTTGTTCTGTTCAGTTTATCTTTCTCTGTTAGAGGCAGAAGCAGTGAAATTTTTACTGAACCCAGGAGTCTGACTCATAGTGACCTTGGAGGTAGGATTCCAGGTTGGATATGCATTTAGCCAGCCAGCCCATCACAGAAGCCAAGGTTCCCAGGATTCAAGGCCAGGTAGGGTGATTTGGAATTCGAACTTGGTAGAAACCTGATATACAGGAACTGTAGAAAATGTCTATCATATTGTTTGGAGATTTTATTAATTATTATACTGTTTAAATTTAACTTCATGCGAGTAGAGATTGTTTGAACCCAGAATGTCTTCCTGAAATGAGTCACTCTCTAGGAATGTCAGAGATAGTTACATGGAATTTTGGGTTCCCTCAGTTCCTGGATCCACCCAAAATATTTATATATAGGATTACCAAACATAGGTCTTGTTTTGGACCAACCTACTTTAGATCTACTTGTTTGGGGTGGGGGGGGTCCCTCAAAGCTTGTGCTTTGGATTCCCCTTCTGTTTCAGCTTCTGCCTAAATTTTACTGAATATTCACATTTACTGATACGCACTGACAGATCTCAATCTCTCTAGTTTACAAGTTGCCCTCTGTTTACCTGTGATTCCTGCACTGGTACCCTTGTCAAAATCTTATATAATGCACCCGACTGAATTCTCATCAGGAAAGCAAAGAAGCTACAGTGAGTCATTCCAGTGAGATATTCCAGAAGGCAAAGGATATAGGCTTACAAACCAAGAATATCATATCCACCAAAATAAAGTATAATCCTATGGGGGGGAGGGGGAAATGGATTTTTAATGAAAAATAGAGGGCTATTGGAGCTAGTGAGCAGTGCCTGCTACATAGAGCGCAGTAAGTGAGGAATGGGAAAGGAATTTTTTAAAAGTTAAACACGATAGATCTCTGGAGACTACTGAATGAAAATAAAAAGGAATATATCTTATAGTTGTGCATAGCACCTTCACAAAAATTCACCATATATTGGGGCACAAAAAACCTCACAAACAATTGGAGGAAAGCAGAAATATTAAATGCATCTTTATCAAACATAATATACACTATATATAAAGTACATTCAATAAAGGGACTTTGAAGTAAAGATTTAAAATTAATTGGAAATTAAATAACTTAATTTTTAATGGGTGGGTCAAAGAACAAATTGATAATTTTATTAAATATAATGACAATGAGACAACATACCAAAATGTATGGGATTCAGCCAAAACAGTATTTAGGGAAAATGATTTGTATGCTTTGCCAGAGTGTATGGTCTGGTGAGAGAGATGGGAGTAGAGAGGTATTCTGGAGTACCTCCTAAGGTTTCTTGATTTCTTATTCTGTGGAAATAGCTGTCATTGCCTTAATTCAGGTACATAATTTCTCTATGGAAGAATTTTTTGAGAATCAGTGGGTTCTAGAAAAAAATATCTAGTCTTCTATCTAATAGGTCACATTATTCAAGACTTTTCTAGGCAAAATCTCTTCTTTCTCTACATTCTCACTAAGTAACTTTATTAGTTCCTATAAGTTCAATTAATGTTGTATGCAGAAGATTCCTTTCTGGGTCTATATATCCAGCACTAATCTAAGCTCCAGTCAAAAACTGAATGGAACAGAAAATTATTTCTTAAGTACTTATTATTGCCAGGTACTGTTCTTAGCACTGGGGTTGTAAATTCTAACAAGAAAGATAGCCCCACATTACCTATTGGGCATCTGAAACTAGATGTTTCATAGACATTTCAAATACATGTTCAAAGCAGAACTCATTATCTTTCCCAAAAAAAAAAACTATTTCGTCATTCCCCCAAAAAAATATTTCTATTTCTATCAGGACATCATCCCCCTTCCAGTAACCTTGAAGATATCCTCAATTCCTCACTTTCTGATAATACATATATCCAATCAGATGCCAAATCTTGTCAATTCCATCTTCATGACAATTTGGTGCCATACCATCCAACTACCAAAGGTTTACTTTAAAGAACTAGACAAAAATAATAATAAAATTCATCTGAAAATAAAAAAGGTAACAAAAATATCCCAAGGAAAATGTGAGGGAAAAGAGGTAAGGGAAGATAACAGTACAAATCTCAAATTACATTACAAAGCAGTAATAATCAAAACTACGTGGTATGGGCAAATAGGGTACAAGCTGATCGGCAGAACAAAATTCAGCACATAAAATCTAAAAAGAAAGGAACATAGACACCATTTACTGGAGTAAGATCCCACAATTTGAAAAAAAACTGGGAAATTTGAAAAACAAACTGGCAGAAAATAAGCTTAGATCAAGATTTTATTCCTAATACCTCAATAAAGTTCAAATGAATTCATGACACAGATATAAAATGCTGCATCACAGATAACATGGAGAAGTGAAGAAGATATATTTCACAACAACGGATGTGGAGAGCTCTTGAGTAAGTGAGAGGGAACATAGAAGATAAAGTGAACATTTCTGATGGTATAAAATTTGAAGTTCTTGTGGAAAATCAATTCAGTAAGTATCAGAAGGGAAAGAAATCTTTGCAGCAAATTTCTCAGATTAATGACTGACAATTCAAGATATAAAGGACACTAATGCAAATACATAAGAGCAAGAGCCATTCCCCAATAGATAAATGGTCAAAGGATGTGAACAGGTAGTTGTCCAAATAAATGCAAGCTATAAACACCATAAGAAAAAAATACTTCAAATCACTAATAATAAGAGAAATGTAAGTTAAGATAAAGCTGAGGTTTTACATCATACTCATTAAGCTAGTAAAGATTAAAAAAAAAAAGAAAAATTACAGTTGTTGGAGGAGCTGGGAAAGGATCATCACATATGATGCAATACAGATGCAATACATGAATTAGTCCAAAGATTTTGGAAAGAAATTTGGAAAAAGTCACTAAACTGTTCATACACAGATCCAAGGATATCATAAGTAGGCACATATACTAAAGAGATTTTTTTTTAAAAGAAGAAAGAAAAGACCCACAGCTGCAAAACTATTTATAACAGCACTTTGTGTCATAACAAATAACTAGAAACAAAGTGCCCATAAACTGAGGTATAGTTCAACTAATTATGACATATGAATTTAATGAAATATTATTATACTTTAAGAAATTATAAAAGAAATATTCAGAGAAGCCTGAAAAGGCATATGTGAGTTTATATAGAATGAATTGAGTAGAACAAGGAGGACAGTTCTCACAATGACTATGATTAGGTAAAGAAAAAAATACTTTGAAATAACAATTCTAATCGATGCAATTATCAATCATGAGTCCAGAAGACAATGACAAAGAAGTGACGGACTATAGATGGAGAAGGAGACATACACTTTCAGACACAACCAGCGTGTATTTTGATTATGCTCATTTGTTACAGGGTAGGACTTTCATTGCAGGAGCTACTGTGGAGAAGAGGGCAGTGACAAAAAAGTTACAGATTACAAACATGTCAAAAAATTAGCAAAAGTATCAGTTAAACTTTTGAAAAAAAGAACAGAAAACAAAAGTTCGTAAGGGGCCACAGACAAGCAGAGTATTGTTGGTACTATTGTGTTAAATTTAATATATATACTTTTAAAAATAAACCACCTACATATAATACTCATATATACAATCCAATTTTTATTCTTTTTATATAAGGATATTAATGTTTATTCATGTTTATCAAGTTGATAATTTTTAAAAGGAACTACGCATGTAACTGTTAGTATTTCAGAGGTTTATTTTCCTTTACATAATCAGAGTCATTGTGAGAATTATTCTTGTTCTGTTCAATCCATTCTGCATTCTACCCCCTCTTCTATTGATAATATTACTGTTGTAGAAGTAGAAGTGGGCTACATAAAACTAAGAACTGATTTATAGTTTTATCCATTTCACAGGTAACCATCCTCAAAAAGAAAATGTATCACCCGCTAACAAAACTTCTGATGATATGCCACTCAATGGGTAAACAGTCTAGCACACACTCTGGCCCCACAACCACACTCAAAGTTTTCCCAGTTTTTAATAAAACTCACTAAAGCTTGTATTCTACTAGAATAGCCTTTAAGAACTCAGAATTATATCCAGGTCATTTGTATCATGAGGCCTGGAGTAATACTTTTGTGGATAGTTGTGTGTGTACATACACACACACAGACACACATACAAATAGACACACACACAAATACACATATACACACAGAATGATTACATGAAAAATTAGTCAAAATCTAACCATTTTAAATTTAAATGTACCAAATACTTCTGATGTGCATACATATATATGAGAGCAGTTATATATGTGCATGTGAATATTTTTACATATGTGCACTATATACACACATATCGATACATACACATACATACATCACTATAAGATCATTCCAAGAGTATAGCTGTAACTGAAAGGAAGACAGCAAATAGAAAATGAAACAAGTAATCTAGTATTTCTATAATGCTCTAGGATACAATTCAACCACATAAAACCTTCTTATGCAATGTGTTATATGAGGAAGCGACAGTTAACACAATTAAATTGGGAACAATGAACAACTAGTGGCTAGAATAAGTTGGGAAGAGCATTTTATTTCAAACATTTCCATTTTGAATAATAGGTCCTGGAAAGAGAGACTTGAAATTTACTTATTCGCTATGTATTATTCGAATTACTAATTCATTGCTGAAGTTACTATATAATTTTCCTTTTGAAGTGAACTCCTTCCAAAAATGAATTTTGGCGAAGGTAAATATGAACAAATTAAAACTCTAAAGTTAAATCAACTATTTTGTTTAGAACCAGACTCAACAATCACTCCCTTATGTCCAGCAGAGGGTGCTAAAAGAACATTAATGTATTTATTGCTTAAAAACCTAAAGCCCAGAGCTTTCCAAATAACACTTGAAGAAAGAACAACTCTAATTCCCATCTTAGAATTCAGTTTTATAAAAATAACCAAACCATAGCACAGAGTACAGCAGATTCCAGACAAAAATAGCATTATAACATGGTTTTACACATGCAGAGTAATCATAGACCTCATCAAATCATAACCAATCTCATCCAACTCCCCTGCCTCCACAACTAGATGCAGTTTAGTCTTCTATGACAGCCTATTAAAACTAATGTGAGTCCTGTTGAGTGCTTGTAAACCAATGACACCACAAAATGACAATAATTAGGACAGGAAGCCTGCCAGTAACTAGAGGACTAGTCAGAGAGTCAGGAAGACTATACTTAAGTTCCATCTCTGACAAGCACTATCTGTATATTCCTGAGCAAGGTACTCAACCACTAAATCATACCCTACCCATGCCAGCAATTCTGAACTTCCTACTTTCATTGTATAAACCTCATTTCTCATTCCCCTTCTCCTTCCCCCCCATAGTCATTCCCTTATCCAACAGCTCTCAACCCAATCTCCAACATTCCAATCAAGATCTCCCCACCCTGTGTTTTTGGGAATGTTTGCTCCACAGTTAACAAATTTTCTTTCATCCATTCTTTCCATTTTCTTGCAATCAGTGAGTCCTAGGTCCCATCTAATGACAAAGAAACCCTGGCAATCATTACCAGCACTAGATGCACTTTCACTCATTATCCTCCAACTTTGGTCATGGTAGAGGAGGTAGAGTATACTCTGCTCCCAATTTCTACTTCTAGAATAGTCTCCTTCTGCCAACATCATTCAGTACCTATGAAATTCATTCAAGAATCTGTTAGTTGTTAAATACAGAACTCCAAAATATTATCTTTCCATCCTCAAGGAGTTTTTTTCATTCCCAACTCCAACCTACTTACTAGAGTACTTCAATCTTAATGATTCCTCAAACACCCTAACTTCTCAGTTCCTCCGCTTACACATGCATGCTTAGAAACCTTGGCTTAATCCATCCATCCCACTTATCAATTTTCCTATATTTCTCCTTCCTTTCCTCAAAGCTAAACTCCATGAGAAAGCCTGTACTTCTTTTCCTCTCATTCTCTTCTCAATTCCCTGAAATAAGGCTTCAGACCTCATCATTCAATTAAAATTTCTCTCTGAAGTTACCAATAATCTCTTAATCGTTAAATCTAATGGTATCTTCTCAATCCTTATGCTTCCAAATTATTCCTAAATCCTGTCAATGCTACTTTCAGAATATCTCTCATATATGCCCTCTGTCTCGTCCAGCATTACCACCACCTTGGCCCAGGCCCTTGTCAACTCAAGATTAAACTACTAATAGCCTGCTGGTTGAACTTCCTGCCTCAAGTCTCCCCACTCCAGTTCATCGCCAGCTCAGCTGATCTGTCTGCCTGTCTCTCTCTTCTCTTCTCTTCTCTCTCTCTCTCTCTCTCTCTCTCTCTCTCTCTCACACACACACACACACACACACACACACACCCCTATTGAATAAACTCCAATGGCTCCCTATTACCATTTTGATTGAATACGTAATTCTGTTTGACTTTCAAAGTCTTCACATCCTGGACCCTCCCTCCCTTTCAAGTTCTCTTTCATTGCCTATCCTCCATCCCTGGAATGCTATTCCTCCATAATTTTGTATCCTGGTTTCCCAGGTTTCCTTCAAGTCTCAGATAAAATCACAACTACTACAAGAAAACTTTTCTGGTCCCCCATAATGCCTTCCCCCTGATATTATCTCCAATTTATCCTGTATCTATCTTATTTGTACCTAAGAATTTGCATATTATTTCTCCAAAAAATTGTGCACTTTTTGAGGAAGAGGACTATTTTTGCATTTCTTGATATCTCCAGAACATAACATGGCACCTAGCTCACAAGTACTTAATAAATATTTGTTACAGAGATGGAGACAATATGGCAGAATAGCTGAATAGTACAGGAAGCTCCATCCTTCCCTTGTTTCCCCACCCCCAAAATTATCCAAACAGATATGAAAACATACCAAGGAGAAATCCAAGGAAAACAATCATTTTTCCAGCCCAGATCAACATGGAAAGACAGAGAGCTTGTGAACAACGGGTAAAAGGTCTAGGAAATAGCACATCATGTGGAACATACCAGCACTCAGGGACTAAAAGAAGACCAGGGCAAAAAGAGGTACAAGATGAGGCACCACAGGAACTAAAGGAGCAGGTGTCAAATGGCAGTTTTGTCCCAGTTTGGTGTCACAAATCCAGGGCAGATTGAGGAGGGGATCTGCATCTATGGGGTAGTACTTATGGGTAAGGAGCTGTGACAAATCCAAGGAAGGTTGTGTACTGAGAAAGGATTAAGTTCAAAAGCAAATAGTGCCTCTATGGCTCTGACCACAAAAAATGAGTGAAGTCTCAGTTCCAACTTCAGTTTTTAGCCCAAACTGAACCCTTCAGAGTATGGAGAAGGACAGAATCTCAGACCAAAAGTCTCTAATTCTGTTGTTCTGAATCAGAAGAGCATTTCTGATAGAGTCTGAGACCAGCAGCAATCTACTAAAATTCCAAAGAAAGAAAGTCTAAAGGTAAATTGCTCAGACCTAAAGCCAGGTCAAGAACTTGCAGAGCTCAGACCAAAGAGTTGTAAGAAGACTTTGCCCTAGATGGAACAATTTTGGGAAGAATGAAAGCTGGCAGGTCCCTAGCCTAAGCCGTCCCTGAGGTCCTGGAATAAGACAACACTGAAATAGCAAAAAAGCAGGAGGATCAGCCCCGACATTCCCACCAGGAGTCCAGAGTCAAAAAGTAGGCTATTTGAATGAACAAACAAAAAATAACTCCACCATAAAAAACAGTTATGGTGATGAGGATGTTCAAGACACAAATCCATGAGAAGGGAATGATGGCAAAATCTCAAAGAAAAAGATAGTGTGGGAACAAATTAAACTGGAATTCCTAGAAGAGATGAATCAAGAGTTTTTTTAAAGATTACTAAAATATTTTTTATAAATGAAATGAAAGTACTAGTGAGGAAAAAATTGGAAAAAATGAGAATTACAGAAGAAAAAAATTGGAAATGAAATAAACCCCTTGGAAAAAGAGGTACTAAAGAAGGAAATGGCAAACCAATCCAGTATCTTTGCCTCCCCCCCCAAAAAAAACACACCCAAAAGGCATCCTGAAGAGACAAAATGGGGTAAATTATCTCACATAAAAGTGGCAAGAAAAAGCAGTTCATTGGAAGGGAAGAAGGGGCAGGTGAAGGGGAATGAGTGAATCTTGCTCTCATCAGATTTGACCTGAGGAGGGAATAACATACACACTCAACTGGGTATCTTACCCCACAGGAAAGGAGGAAGAAGATAAAAAAAGGGAAGATGATAGAATGGAGGGCAGATGAGGGTGGAGGTAATCCAAAACAAACACTTTCAAAAAAGGACAGGGTCAAGGGAGAACATTCAATAAAGGAGGATAGGTTTGGAAGGAGTAAAATATAGTTAGTCTTTCACAACATGAGTATTGTGGAAGGGTTTTACATAATGATACACATGTGGCTTATGTTGAATTGCTTGCCTTCTTAGGGAGGGTGGGTGGGGAGGGAAGAGGGGAGTGAATTTGGAACTCAAA
>CM053624.1:293409963-293428796 GCA_028646595.1 Phalanger gymnotis
CTGGGCTGGAGTCCTGCTTCCCTCTGCCCCTTTGTGGGTTCTGTAGTTCTAGAATTGGTTCAGAGCCATTTTTTCATAGGTTTTTGGAGGGACTTGGTGGGGAGCTCACGCCAGTTACTGCTTTCCAGTTGCCATCTTGGCTCCGCCCCTCCTCCATTCTAATTTTTAAAGAATCATTTTCTTAAGTGAACTTTTCGACCTCCTTTTCCATTTGGCTAGTTCTTCTTTTTAAAGCATTCTTCTCCTCATTGGCCTTTTGGACCTCTTTTTGCCTTTTGGTGTAGTCTATTTTTTAAGGTGTTATTTTATTCAGCATTTTTTGGGGATCCTTTAGCAAACTGTTGACTCATTTTTCATGATTTTCTTGCATCACTCATTCCTCTACCCACTTTTTCTCTCCTTCTCTTACTTGATTTTCAAAATCCTTTTTGAGTTCTTTCATGGCCTGAGACCAATTCATATTTATCTTGGAGGCTTTGTATGTAGGAGCTTTGACTTTGTTGTCTTCTTCTGGTTGTATGTTTTGATCTTCCTTCTCACCAAAGTAAGATTTTGTAGTTTGATTTTTTCCGTTGTTAGCTCATTTTTCCAGCCAATTACTTGACTTTTTAACTCTTTGTTAAGGTAGGACTCTTCTTCCACTGTGGAGGATGTACTGTCCCAAGCTTCACGGGTTTGGTGCAGGTATTTTCAGAGCTGTTTCTAGGGACCTGTAAATTTTCAGTTCTTCTAGGGTTGTATGATCAAAGGAGAGGTGTTATCTCCTTTCCTGGTCTCTGCTCTGATCTGTGAGTGACCACAAGCACTCTTTTCTGCCTTGGAACTGTGAAGAGGATTCCCTCTCTCCTGCTGGCACATGTTCCGCCATGCCAGTCCTCCTCCTTGCTCTAGGACTGCCACTCAGGACTGTCACCCAGATACAGAGATGGGCAATGCAAGAGAAATTCTGCCTCAGCAGCAGCAAAGAGATCCCTGTAATCCACCTCTGATCAGCTGCTTGATCTCCCCACCATCTGTGGGCTGAGATCTCTGGAAGCAGCCACTGCTGTTGCTGCTGCCACCCTGGGGCTGAGGCTGGACCTTGCTCCTCTCTCAACTGGGTCTGACTGACCTTTCTTACTGACCTTCTTAGTTGTCTTTGGTATTTGTGGGTTGAGAAGTCTGGAAACCCTCACAACTGCCAATGATTTAGTCCCCTGAGGCCTTCTCCAGTGTTGCTAGGGCCTGGTTTGTGCCTGTACAGCCCATGGTGGACTGCACTCCTCTCTCAGACAACAGACCTTTCCTGTTGATCTTCCAGATTGTCTTGGGCTGGAAATTTGTTTTACTCTTTCATTTTGTGGGTTCTGCTGCGCTAGAATTTGTTTAGAGTTTTTTTTTTACAGGTATTTGTGGAAGAGCTAAAGCAAGGCCCTGCTTTTACTTGGCCATCTTGGCTCCACCCCTCTTTTGTCTTTTTTAAAAGATTAATTTTTATTGATATCATTTATTTTTATATTATTCAGCTTTCTCCCACTTTCTCTTTCCCCTCCTAGTGAGCCATTCTGCATAACAAATAATATTTTTCTAAGGTAATAAAAAGAGTAAGAAGAGAAAAAAAACTTAAAGAAGCCAATTGATACATTCAAAAGTTCTGAAAATACATGAAATGTTCTGCATCTGTGGACCCCCTATTACTGTTGCTATCATTATTACTAATAACACTAGTAACAATAACATTAAACCAAGTTTTTCTTTTAGAAAACAAAGTGGCAAGCAAGGTATGTTTGGATGAATGATTACTTACTGTTGACAAAGTATTCTACTTGATTTAAGTTTGATTATAGTTTTCTCAGCTTGCTTTAATTGCTTTTTTTGTCACCTGGTAGTTACGAATTCGAGAACTTGAAGGAGCTTTGCAAGTAGAAAAGGTGAGCCAAGCAGAAGCTGTGGCTGATTTGGAAATGATCAAGAACGAGTTCAGAGAAGTCGAAAGTGCTTATGAGCAAGAAAAACGTAATTCACAAGAGACCTTCGCAAAACTAAAAATGTAAGTTATTTTACAGTAACATTTTCTAAATTGTTATGCATATCTTATGAAACATGCTGATCGTGTAGTGTTTCTTGACAATATTCTCCTTAATGTGGGTAAAAGACTTGTATAAACCAAACCAGTAGCTTACTACCTACTTCTCCTGTGGTATTATTGATTTTTTTGTTGTTCAGAGTATCATATGTCATCTAGTCAAAATGTAATTGTAAGCTTCAAGCTCATTTTTTGGGTGTATCCTGTTAATTACATTGGGTATTCCTGCAGAAAAATACCACTTTGCCATTAAACTCTTCCTGGACTACCAAAATTGATCATGGGTGGAAATAAAATACTATTGAAGCTCATTTTAAGTAGTATATTTGGCTTCCATGATCCTTAAGAACAATCATTCTCAACTGCCATTCCCTGATGCTAAGATTGCTAATATAATAAATATTATGGTAGTATGATTGCCAACTTTATCACTCTATTAAAACTGTTCTTTTTTCTTTTTTTATTGTACCAGAACACAAATACTTAGAGAAAAGGAACAAAAACATATCATAAATTTAAATATTGAAACTTAAATACAAAGTAAGAAAAAAAAAGCTTGTCAAGTGCATAGCAGAACATAAGAGAGGATACAAAATATGTAACAATAAATTTTCATTTCAAGAAAGCCTGTATGATAAATAATACATCTTGTGTTGAGAATTGTCCATCTTTTCTTTGCTTCCTTGTTCTTTTCAAGGTCTTAACTGTCAAATCCAAAACCTTTTTTCTTATTCCTGTTTTTACCTTGTCCTCTCCACCCTTTGTGCTACACGGATGGTCTTCTCCTAGTTTTATCTCTTACTTGTTTGATTTCTCTGGCATCTTTGGTGATTTTCTTCTCTTTAACATCCATGGGTATTCCCCAAGCCTTAGCCTTTTCCACTCTATTTTCCCCCTCAGAATTAAGAAATTTTCCACTATCTGGATTTGGGAAAGATAGAACTTTTTATTTTTCTTCTAAATTATTGAGAGTATAATTTTTGAAAAAATTTAGATTTATCTAAATATTAGATTTTACCTTTTTGGAATTTATAGTCTGGTCTAATGCCATTTTCCACCAAACTCTTATACTGTTTTCAGTTGTTAGGTCGTTCAGTGGATAGAGTGTTGGGCATGAAGTTTGGAAGACGTGAGTTCAGGTATGACCGTGGGTCCTTCCTAGATGTGTGACTTTATGCAAGCCACTTAAGCTCTATTTGTTTCCTCATTTGTAAAATGGGGAATAGTAATAGGCAGGTAGATACCAGGGTTGTTGTGAGCCTCATATGAGACAGTTTTTGTAAAAAGCTCACAATGTCCGGCACATAATAGGCTTTCTATAAATGCTAGCTTTTATTATGTTATTATTATGCATTTTTCAACTATTTTACTTAAATATCTTTCTTCCCCAGTAAGTTGTTTGCACTCTTTGTTTTATGGAGTGCTTCTGCTATTTACCTTTGATTCTTAATTTTGCTTACCTAAAAATCTGTTTTCCTGATGATCTTTTTTCTGCATCTGTCAGCATATCACTACAGTTACTTCTTCCAGGGCTGTATGCTACGATCTACGTACTGTCGTCCCCTTTTTGTGTGACTCTTATTCCTGCCATCTCCTAATCCCCCACGGGGCTCCGCTCGGCGTGCGCGGAGCTTTCCTCTGCGGCTCTGAATGCGGTGATGCCCGCGGGGCTGAGGTGTGTTGTCCCTCACCCGCTCATCTCCGTTTGAAGCCGCAGACCTGATCTTTTCTGTGGTTTCATTTGCTCCGATTATTATTGCTCTTGGGCTGCACGCAGCTCATGGCAGAGACTTGTTGCTGTGCAATATCAGGCAAGAATGTTGATGTTTAAAAGCTGAATTTTAGTTTCAGGGAGAAGGTTGGAGTCATTGTAAGTAATGTATAATTCTTCATAGGCACTTTCTTCCTTCCGTTTTATTCTTTGCTCACTCGCTGCTCATCCGCATTGTCTGCCCCAGCGCGAGCTGTTGGACCAGCTCAATGAGCTTTTAAATTCAAGCTCATATCTTATTCTAGACCAGGAATTGGCAGTCAGTGGCCCATGCGCCAAATCGTGCCAGCTGCCTGTTTTTGTATGGCCTGTGAACTAAGAATTCTTTTTACATTTTTAGATACAAAAACCTTTCTTAGCTCATGGGCACTGCAGAAACAGATGGTGGTCGGGATTTGGTCCTCAGACTATAGTTTGCTGACCCCCTGGCTTAGCTGACAAGCATTTTTAATCAACTTGATTTTTTTTTCTGTATTAATTATTAGATTGAATTGTTTCAAATGGTTCACTATTTTTAGGGCATTTTGATTTTGCATTGAATATCCTTCTTGAAATTGGTAAACATGTTTGGTGAATATACCTATCCGTCTTTTATACCTTCCTTGGTATTAATATCTGAAAACTGAAGAAATTTATTCTTGTTGTTATCAAGAACTTTTGTGTGATTATACAAAATAGGCTGGCAGACATCTTGTTGAAGGAGTTTTTTTTTTGTTTTGCTCTGCTAGAATAGCATTCATTTTTATATTCAGTGAACATGATGGAATCATATTACCTGCATTTTTAGACATTTTATGTAACTGGAAAGATGTATACTTCTGTATCGTATTATTCTCAAGTGCCTAGCTCTTTCTCATATCTTCACCAAGGATATCCTTGATCTGAATATAGATGATTCTTAGAAACAGTTTGTATAGTTGAAGAAGTATGGTCATAGGTTACTAATTATTAGCTTCTGACTATATTTGGTTGTAATTCTGTATTTGATTCATTATTTTCCCCATTTTGCAATATCTTTCCCTCTTTGAGATATATTTAGAGTCAGTTACTCACTGCTCTCAAAACTGTGTCACCTTCATCTCTAGTCTCTGTTGTACGTACATGGTTTAGTATAGTTACCCTTCTAATCTTTCCTTTCTTTAGTGCCACTTTTGTTTTTGCATGCATCATAGGGGAGTCAAACACTCATTGGGCCATGTTACAGTCTGCAACACTCTGAAGTGCATCCCTAACCAGATTAAAATATAATTGGGAAATATTTAACAAAATTAGTAAAAGTACAATATGTACGTATGTACATGTGATGTACATACTATGTACTTATGTGCAATATGTAATTTTCTAAGTCGATTTTAAGACAGCAGGGATCCATGTATGTGGTTTGATGGCCCCCTTTCTATTTGAATTTCACACCACTGATGTAGCGTCTTGATTTATGAATATAGAATTCAAATGTAATAATATTAAAATCCCAAAATTATTGAAGAAAAGTTTGCTAAAGAAGTGTTAACTGATCTTTTCCATTTTTTCAACTTTAATTTTCATCTTCATATGCTTTGAGGATGATCTCAATTGGTTGTCATGCAAAGTCTAATGCAAGTCCATTTTTGTTACTGCCTCACAATGCAATACTGTTCATAATATTAGGCTACCCTTCTCTGTTAAGATTTTGCAGATGAATTCATATTCTGTATTGAAGTTTCAAATACTTGAAAGCAAGAATTAACCATTTGGTATCTTCAAGGTTCTTTTGCCTTCATTGTACTGGTGATTTCTCTATACTTCTTGAATGAGCTGAGGAAATGATGATTGTTTTGTATCAGTGTCTTTTCTTTTATTCAGGTACCACTCAGATTGTTCAAAATATATCAAGCTGTTTTAGGTGCATGATATATTTTCTTCTCATTCTTATCCTTCTAGTTTGCTGTTGATATTGAACTTTGCTTTGATATATGGATGGAATAAATATATGCTGTTGTCTGATTTGGAAATGTGTCCCATGTCAGCAATCTCTTATTTCTTCTGTGTTAAGAGACAGTTTCCTTTTTGTGTGTAATATTCATTGCTTACCATTTTGAAACTCTGTTTAACATTTGTCATGATCACCAAGAAACTTTGGTATAATCTATATGCTTCTTTTATTTCTTAATCCTGAGTCATATTTAACCAGCATTTTTTTTTTGGCATCTTACACTATGTTTACCTTTGTATTGGTGGCAAAAGCATTAAGATATATTCTGATTTAATTTGGAAGTTTTATTGAATTCTTCATAGAATGTCTACCCTTTCTCATTTTTGGTAGCTGATTTTGGTGCACAAGCTGCGCTTAAAACATGGTAGTTCTTTTTGTTCATTCTTATCATAAACACTGAAATGTACTTTTATATGATTTTTTTCCTTAAATTTAGAAACATAAGCTAACCTCTACAATTTCTTGATTTGTCTCTTTGGAGAGAATCATCCTTCAATTCAGTTGCAACTTTCATATATTATTTCATTTACAGTGAAAATGGTAATCTGTTACTGGGGGCTCATACTCAAAATAGCATGATAGAATCTGTCAGCTGATTGTTTTTATGGCACAGTCTTCAAGAACCTAGTGTCACCTCTATGCCATCAGAGTAGGATATTCATGGTGAATTATTTGGTAATTTTCACAATTAATGCCATATAGTGCAACCTGAGATTTATTTGGAACTATTTATCTCTTCATATTTTCTTCATTATTTTTTGTATAAATTTAGTTCTTGTTTTCTATAGTGTTAAATTTGCAGATTAGTTTGGCAAGGATATTATGGAGGCCCAGCCAAGAACACTGAACACTCTTCTAATTGTTGAGTTATTAATTTATTTAAATTAAAACTGCTTTTAGATGTAATTCTAAAAGTTCTTTTTGCTTCTTCATAGATTATTCTGATATAGTTAAATATCATTAATTTAATAGTTACTTCTTTTTAAAATTTATACATTTTATTAATTTTTTATTTTTAGATAAGTTTTTATTGATGTTTTTGGTTTTTCATGTTATCATAGTTTTCCTTAGTATCCCTTCACCTCTCCCTCCCAGAGAGCCATACTATATAACAAATAGTCTTTTTTAAAGACAAAAAATTTTTCTCCTTTTAAAGAGGAAAAAAGAGGCACAACTCATCATTATATTAAAAAAATCTAATGTGTAATTTGCAATACCTCTGATCCTCTCTTCTCAGTGAAGGGATGGGTTGGGAGCATCCTCTCATATCTCTGCTTTTGAGCCATGCTTGCAATTTAAATTTTGCGAAATACACGTGTGTGTGTGTGTGTGTGTGTGTGTGTGTGTGTGTGTTTGTGTTTCTTTCTGTTTACTTTGTTTAGGTAATTGTATATATATATTTTTTCTTGCCCCTACATACTTCACTTTATATTAATTAATGTATATCTTTCTATGTTTCTCTGTATGTATCACATTCATTACTTCTTACAGCACAGTAATATCCCACTGCATTCGTGTACTATAATTTGCGTAGCTATTCCCCAATGGATGGGGATCTACTTCATTTCCAATTTTTTTGCTATTACAAAAAGTGCTACTTAGTTTGGTATATATGGGGACTTTCTTCTTATCAGTGGCTTCCTTAGTTTATTTTGACAAAACAAATCATTTCCACATAAACTACTCTTGCTTCTTCTCCTGTATGACCATTAAAAAAAGAGATACAGAAGAAAAAGACAGTCTTGGGAAGTAAACATCTATTTAATGTGATGGTATCAAAAATGGAATTTGTGTTTCTGGACTGTAATTTAAAATATAGGAATGACAGATTCCTGGTCAGAAACATGGGAGACAGAGTGGCACAGTAAGTCCTGATTTGGAGGCCTTTTCCACCTTTTCCACCTCAGCGGCCTTCTTATCCTACAAATTTCTTCATCTCTGTGTGCAGCCCCTGCTTTCCATTGATGAGTTCTTATGTAGAATCAGTATTTGAGGAAGTGCCTGGACCAATTACAGATTACTTCTTTACTTCCTCTGCTCCTGACCTACTGGATTTTTTTCTTTCCCACCTCCTCTGCTGTTCAACTCCTTTTTGTGTATCTTATCTTCCCTAAGTAGAATGTAAGCTTCTTGAGTATAGGGGCTATGTTTCTTTTTGCTTATGTTTATATTCCAAATGTTTAGCCCATTGACTGGCACATCGTGACCTCTTAATAAGCGCTTTATCTATCTACCTATTCAGTTAACTAAAAAGTGCTGACTGGAGTCAGAGGAACTGGGTTCACATCCCATCTTTTACATTTACTTACCTCTTATGTCACCTTGCTGAAATAGTTTAATCTCCTTGAGCATTAAGTGTTAACAAATAATGAGGAAGGCCTCTGAGGTTCCTTCGAGCTCTAGATCTCTGATTTGATGACCTAATAAAGGCTGGTAAGAAAGGTTCACCTGATGAAATCAAACTAGGATGTTAAATTGAAAAAGAAGAATATAAAACTGCCTACGTGTATTCCTCAGGTAGTGTACCATGCAATCTAGAGTGTAGCTTTCACAGTCATAGTGTAGAAAGAAGAGCAGTAGGGATACCTATTGTTTCATAGAAAGCAAAATCCCCAAAAGAGACCAGTGAGCAAACCCATGGGCTCTGATAACTGTATATAAATGCACAGAGTATATAAAACAATTAAAATGAATTAGAAATAAGGAGACTTATTCGATTTCACATGTATTATGGAAACCCATGATTGGACCATGGCTGTAAAATGGTATAAGTTATTCAAAAGAAGAAGGTTCAGTAAAATGGGATGGACTTGAGGTGCAGTAACATTGTATGTCCAGAAGATGTATTTGTGTCAGGTAATAAAGGAATCAGCTAGGGAAAGCAAAAACGGAAATAATATTGTATTGGAATATGTTACAGACCACCTGGACAGAAAGAGGAAATAGATGAACGTTTGGGAAACAGATCACAAGCCAGACATGGAGGTGTGATATGGTAGGAGGATTTTAATTATCTGGACATCTGTTGGAGCATTCTCTTTGGCAAAACAGAATAGCTAACAATTTCGTGACTTCACATAATGCTAATTTTACCCTTCAAATAGTGAAGAAACCAACAATCAGAAATTCTGTTCTGTATAATAGCTTTTGTTGGAATGACCATGCTATGTTACATTTTTTAATAGTGAAGTAGAAGAAATCTCTGTATATTCTGATGTGCATGTGGGAGAGCATATTTCAAAGGGTTCAGTAAAAAGATGGGTGGGGTCCCATGGCTGAAATTCTGGCAGAGGAAGTCAGCTCAGGGTGGTGGTAATCCCTCAAGAATGGCATTCTGTAAGTGTAAGGAATAGAAATTCTTGTGAGCAGGAAAACATGGAAGTTGTCACAAGCAACTAAATATATGGTGGCATGAATAATTTACAACCCATCTTGCTCAGCTGAATTTAAAGAAAATGGATGCAATCCCAGATAACAGAAAATGGCTACAAAAGTAGAGAGCTATCTTGTGAGAATAGTGTTAGAGATGGAAAGAAAGCTAAGGATGAGGAAAAAAAAAACCTTTAAAATCTATGTTCAGGAAAAGAGAAAGTGTGTGATAGTTATCTAGGGTGGGAAGGATGATATATGCTGAGGGATAGAAAGCAGAGCTATGCTATCCCTATTTTGCTTCTCTTTTCTCTGCCAATGAGAATGACTTTTGACTTCAGAGAAAGGCAGAGATGGCAAATAGGCAATTTATATATGTGTTAACTAAGAGGATAGTCAAGAAGCAGAGCACTTAGCTGCTTTTGATCAGTTCAAGTCCCCTGGCCCAAATGAGCCACATCCCGAGATACTGAAAGACCTTGCAGCCTTAAGTGCTAGTAATCTTTCAGAGATGGTAAAGTATGGGAGGAACAGAGAAGGACAGAGGTACTGATTTTGAAAAAAAAAGGGAGAAATTAATAGACCATAGGTTTGTGAGCTTGACTTTGATTAGTGGAAAAGTTCCAGGATTAATGCGATAGTTATAGAACATCTAAAAAGGAAGTGGTAGTAGAGAGCCAACACAGCTCCTTCCAGAGGAATAAGTTATTCTAGATTAATATTATTTCTTTTTCTTTTGTTTTGGATATTGTTACTAAACTTCTGGTAGGTCATGGGAAGGTTATATATGCAATTTAAATCTTTCTTTACTATTGCTGTGGACATGATGGTGAGATATGGGTGAGATGATAATACAGCTAGGTGAATTTAAAATTGGTTGAATGGCCAGATCCAAAGAATACTCAGTAATGATTTCATATCAGTTTGTAAGCCCCTCTTAAATGGTACCTTATAGTACACTCTAAAGTACAAGCCAAAAATTAAATCTTTAAGGACAGGCACAAGTTCAGTGCAGGACTTGGCTGCATGTGGAATGAGGAGTAGCTATCAGAAACAGCACAAGTGACCTAAACCGGAAGTACCACTGGGCAGTTGGCAGCATTGCATCAGGTATTACTCTCTGATGTGGTATGTGTTTTCTCCCCTGTCCCCCTATTTAGAAGACTGGCTATGCTGATTGGCCTAGGTGAGCTGCCAGCTGCAAGATGCCAGGGGCCATCACTTCTCTGAGGGCCTCTTTTCTACTAGTGCACACTGCCCTTACCATTCTGGCATTGTGGGTCCAGTTCACTCAGGCCACCTGCACAAGATCAGCAGCAAGGGTGGTGTATGCTTGTCACCACTAACCACCTGTAAAGTCATTGAGGATATAGAATATACACTGTAGACAGTGTCTCTTATTGCTCTCTTAGTTCTCCTAGCACAGACTAACTCCTCAACACATATTGATTATAAGTTGGTATTTTTCTTATTTAACAAATAACCAACTGAAAACCCATAAAAACTGTGAAATTAATTGAAATGCATGCCACCTCAAAGTCAGTCTCTGCAGACACTTCATCATATTTCTAATTCAAACCTTGGGGATGATTTAACGTCTTTATAATTGGTACTTCTCATGTTTGATGACCAGCAAACGCCTACCTCATGTTCTCTTAATCTTTGTGATTCAGAACTGCTTTCTGCCTAGGTTAAATGAGCTCTTTTCCCCTACTACCTCTGCTCATGCCTTCATTCCTATTCAGTCCTTATTTTTATTTATCTTTTTGTCCCACCATTCCCTCTGGACCACCCCACCCCCACCTCCTTTTGGAATTCTCCTTCATTCTAGAGAGCTTCTCATTTGAGTTGCTTGGCATGCATGTTTCCAGTTCAGGTTGAACTGGGCAATGCTCTGTCTTCTTGTTGCAACTCTCATACTATAAAATAGTGTCCTTTTTATTACTTGAGGAAACCTAAATTTCTTTTTGGGATAATGTACTTCTAAGGCCGACTCTTCTTTTCTTACACCCTATGATACATAGTACCAGAAAGAACACTTCGCAAAGTCCTTATTCCTTACTGTCCCTTTCAAACTCTCTCCTTCTGCTACCTCCACTTACTATTCGTCTCTCTTTTAAAGTTCACTTCAACCTATATAGATATTTATCATTATCATTTGTTGAATTGCCACTCATTCCTTTCCTCTTAGTATGTTTGAGCGTCTAGCTCACAATCTTTACTCCAACATTTCTCCATGTTGAACACATGGCCTCTGTTTCCAGAATACTCCAACCAAATTTAGGAGCTATAATATGCTAGGAGCCTCCCCTCCTTCCATCCCCCTGTCTGAATTGAACTTATTTAAGAAAGCGAATTTCTAGTTATGGCTCTAGTTTAATTTCAAGGAAAACTGACAGAATTTATTAAAAATGTGGAGAGTTGCCCCAGTCGATGATTATCTAATCAAATGCCAAAAGTATAAAGGAGATGCACATGACTGAAGTCAAAACGGCAGAATATTTGAAGAAGATCATTGAGTGGGAGATCAAGGGTCACAAATTATATAAAGTTTCAGTTCTTTGAAAGAGACACTAAAGGATGAATATGATTTGAATGAAAATAGGAAAAGGACTGAAGACAAGTAAGAACTGGGCTCACTTTTGGATGGCAGAGAAAGCACAGAAAGCCACCTGTTTCAATGTAGAAAATGAAAAGGATTACCCTTAAAGGACTCATGATGCTACTAAGCCCACCTGCAGAAATAGCTGCAGAAACTGCAAAAATATTGTACTTGATGAAATTAAAAAGCTGATGAGCAAAGCTTCAGAGCCAGCTTAAGAAAACCTCTTCAGCAAAAGCCCTCAGCTAAGTATCTGTGAAGTGTCTGTCTCCTTCTTTCCTTTTCCATAGGATAATGTGGATATTCACCCAGGATTTACTCAAAAAGTGAGGGGACCCACAATTGAAGTTTCTCTTTGACACATATGATGGGGAATTGAAGCTATCCTGGTTAGCCCTGATTCCAAGTTACAATTGATCATCATTATTAACAGATTCTGTATTTGAGAATTTTTCTACTTGGTAAAATTTATAACCCCCCTCAAATCAGTTATTCGCAGCATTTTTGTGGTCATTTATGGACATGCGCAGTGGATTGAAAAATTTGAGTTGCTTGGCATGCATGTTTCCAGTTGAGGTTGAACAGGGCAATGCTCTGTCTTCTTGTTGCAACTCTCATACTATAAACAAGTGTCCTTTTTATTTCTGTTTAATGCCATGTTTTCCACATTTTTGTGGATGGTTTTCCTGTTTAAAGTGGCCACCAAGGATAATACTGAAGTGTTGTTTGGTGTTCTTCAGCGCAAGAAGGTTTTGTTGTGCCTTACAGAGAAAATAGATGTGTTAGATATGCTTCTTTTAGCATGAGTGATCATGCTGTTGGCTGTAAGTTCAGTGTTAATAAATCAACAATGTAGTACATCCAGGAAAAGGAAGA
Organism: Phalanger gymnotis; assembly: GCA_028646595.1. Taxonomy (NCBI): domain Eukaryota; kingdom Metazoa; phylum Chordata; class Mammalia; order Diprotodontia; family Phalangeridae; genus Phalanger; species Phalanger gymnotis. The sequence continues at coordinate 293,422,619 of CM053624.1, forward strand.
GTAAATTCACAAATATGTATGTGAGGTTGCTCTAGAAAGTGCTAAAGTTAATGTTGTGACCAGAGGCTCGCAGGAACCTAACCCTAGGAGCATTGGCTCAACATTTGTTAATTCGATATTTGTGACAACTTTATAAACATACCTATTGTGAATGATGAGAATCGACTATACTTGCAATAGAAGGCATGGTTTGGAGGGTAAAATTTTGGAAGATGTAAGGAGATAGATGTGAAATTAAGGGCTCTCTTTCTGCTACTAAAATAGGAATTACAAGGATTGAAGTTGTTAGTGCTGCATCCTAGCCTCAAATATTCTGCTAGGAGAATTTTGCCAGGGTGAGTATAAAATCCTGTGTATGTATTCAGTGGAGAACGTTTATACTTCTGGTCCAGATGGTTCTCATTTTCACCTATTTTGGGCCTAATTTACAACTACTTGTCAATAGCCAAAGGAAAATGTTCTTAGGATTTCTTAGAGCTTCTCTTAGATAAAAGAATTGCTGTCCCCCCACATCCGGTATTCTATCTCCTGTGTATTGCTTTATATCGCTTCACTGCCTGCCTGAAGCACTCCCTCTTAACTTCTGGCTCTTTAAATCCTTAGATTCCTTCAAGACATCTCAGATACCATCTCCTATAGCAAGACTTTTCTGATACCCTTCGTTGTTAATATTTTCTTTCCTTTTTTGAATTATATTGTATTTGTTTATCTGTGTAAATGTTGTGTTTCTCCTGTAGGAAGAATGTAAGTGTCTTGAGGGAAGGAACTAGTTTTAAATTTTTTATTTGTGTGTGTGTGTGTGTGTGTGTGTATAGTCCTTATCATAATGCTTTAGACATAGTAGATTCTTAATAAATACTTATTAAGCAAATTGTGGTGTCATCTGGAATTAGTGTTGGCTATTTATTTGACCTGAATTCTGTGTGTTACCATGTCTTCCTTGAACATGCTCCTACACTTTAGCTTCTGTCTCCAACCTGGAACTTCCAAATTCTTGCCCTTGGCTTTCTTATTGATGAGTATTCACCTTACTGAAGCTGGATCCAGAACTACCACACCACTCCTCAGCCATCTTCATGCCTAGCCCCGGCTCTGAAAAAAGTAATAAACTAGGCATTCAGAGAAGTCGAGTTCAGGAAGAAGCGTATCATAGGCACAAGTAAAGATGGCATTTCATGTGTGAGCTCCAACAAGTAGGCCAATTTGACTGGAATGGATTGTATGTAAGGTTGGGAAAATAGCCTGGGATTTTATTTTTGTCTTTCTTTATATGCCTAGTGCTTAACATTGTGCCCAAACATAGGAACTGCTTAATAAATGTGTGCTGATTGATTTTATTGGAGTCAGTATATGGTGGTCTTTAACTTGCAACTAGTGCAGTCTGTATTTTATTCAAGTAGCAATAGCGCAAGCAACATGGTCAGACTTCTGCTTAAGCAGTAGCGCTTTATATCATTACTTGACTATAAAAGAATTCACTTCTTTCATTTATTAACATGATTTTAAGGATGTTCTCTGAGTATTAAAATACAGGTTGGTTTAATTTACGGGCTCTTAATGACTTTTTTTTTAATAGAATTTCTGTACCTTCTCATACTTTGTAACAATTGTTGGTATGTAAGTTGCAAGTATCTTCTTGGTGGCTTTTTTTGCAAATATTTATCATGAGCTTTGCAATAAGATAAACATAATAAGATATTTAGGGGATAGCTTTTCATCACTATAGTAATATATTTTTTCTGTGTCTTATTATAACACTTATAATATGATCCATGAAACTGGGGATCTGCTGCAAAACTTCTGTTACCTTTGTCTGGAATCACTCAAATCTAGATTATATATACAGGTACACACAGGCACACACATATGTACATATATGCATAAATAAATAGCCAATTATTATTATTATTAACATGTATGTCATACATTTTGTGGATGATCTTCATAAAATTTTAAATTCTAAAGTAGATTTCCTCTTTTAAATAGTATACTCCTCACCTGCCTTTCTCCACAAATATGCTTACATAAAATATGTAAACTATAATATCAACAGTAGGACAGTAAATTTTCTAGACTCAACATTGTATAAGGAATCCAAAGTTGATTGTCAATTTCTTTTTACTTATCTGTACATTTTACTTTTTTAATTAGCATGGATGGAGAGTACTTATATGAGAATTCTACAGTTCTGTTATTTTTACTTTATTTGAAAATGGTCAAGTAAGACAATTCCTCAGTCTTGGAGAAGCTTCTAAGCTAATGTGGTATGTCCATCAAAAATAATTTGGAGGCCTAACCAGCACCACCAAATCTATTTTATTTACAACCCCAGGCACAGTACAAACATACAATAACATAAGGGGAGGTACCATTTCTTTAAAATCTTTCATTTCAGTGTATAGAATCCTTTTTATTAAAAAAAGAAGAAAGGTAACCTTAAATGCCTTATGGCATGAAAACATGATATATAGTACATCTGTCAGTTCTGTTAAGGGTGTACAATAGCCATTGACAAAAGTATATTTGAAAAGCCTTCTTTGACACTTTACTTTTTCAGATTAGAGAGAGAGTGTTTCTCTAAAAACAAGAAACTAAATGAAGAGATCGAGGAACAGAAGAAAGTAATTATGGACCTCTCAAAGAGACTTCAGAGTAATGAAAAAAGTTTCAGTGAATTACAGGAAGAACTAGCAATGGTAAGGATAAAAAAAATACCCTATGGTACTTACTTTATTGGGTTAAAAGTTGATGTGTTGTGGTTTTTTTATGCCATAAGCTAAAGAGTTTTATGAAAATAACTTTACTGACATACTGGGATAAAGTTTCAAAATGCTTATCTTGGATATGCTAGATTAAGTCTTTAACTAATGAATATTGTAAATTAATCCACTAATTTGGGTTTCTTTTGTGTTTGGGAGGAGAGGGACTAGTATGATTTAGTGAAATATGTTTTAAGGCATGGAATTAAAAAAAAATAAACGCAGTGCACGTTTTCTTTCCTTTAAATACATAAATCTTAACTCCTCTGCGGTCCTGAAAGAATATATGGGATAGTGAAAACAGAACTGGCAAAGATTTAGAAGAAATGCATTCTTTACTACAGTTATACTGTATGACTTTCTTTGACATTTTATATACCTGGACCTAATCTTAATTGGTAAAAACCAAGAGGGTAGACTAGATGATCTCTGAACATTCTTTCTACTTAACACTGAATGATCTGGGACCTTGAAGTTCTGTAATTCCTTAATTTGGTTGCTCATGCCATATTTGCTTCTCCCATCCAGTTTGCTTACTTTTTCCACAGAAAAAAGTATATAGCCGATAGTAGATGATGGATCAATGATTTAGCACAAGAAGGAATATCCTAGGTTACCTGGTCTAATTCCTCATTTAACAGATGGTGAAACTGAGGTCTGGAGAGGCTAATTAGTTCTGAGTCATACATGTAAGAAGTGGTAAAACTGGGATTTGAGCTTGTGTCCTTTGACCCCCAAATTCAATGTTCTTTCCCCGCCTCATGTTTTTCCTTGTTTCACTTTTCTATAAGTATTGTCCACCTTCAAGATCATTATTTCATTGTCAGTAACTCTTTTATCACCAAAGATTTTTAGTATGTTTTAAGCAAGTTTAGAGTTTTTTGTCTTTATAGCTTCCTAGATATAAAGGTAAGGTCTCTATAGCGACTCAAACCTGAATGAAATTTTTTTAGTTCTATTTGAATTGCTCCCCCTGTCTGGTTAACTTTTGGTGGCACCATGGCTGTGATTGGGTACATCTGGTGTACTTTGAAAGATTTTTGGCAGTTTGTATGAATTTGAAATTTGTTCATAGAGCTTTAGCCACAGTGGTGGGCTGTGCTAGACTCTTCCTTTCCCACGCCCATCTCAATAGCATATGGGTGGGGAAAAATATAATTTGGTTTTTTTTCGGTAAACTCAGAATCACAGAATCTCAAAATTGGAAGAATCCCCAGAAGTTATACTATGCATCTTTGACCTGGATAAAAATCCCCTCTTCAGTATTTTGGACATGTGATCATCTTGCCTTGGCTAAATAGGCTTTAGGGAAGGAGAACTCACTATCTCTCAAGGCATTGGATAGCTTTAATTATTAGGATATTTTCCCACATATGATACCTAAATCAGCCACTCAGATTTTTATGCATTGCTCTTAGTTTTTGCACAAACAGAACAATTCTAATCCCTTTTCAATATGGCATAAATATTTCAAATACTTAAAAACAGCTATCATTATGTCGTCTTCCTTTCCATAAAAGTCTTTTGTCTATACACAGCATTCCCTGTTTCATCAACTAGTCATTAATATGGTATGATCTCAAGGCCCCCCGTACCATCTTGGTTGCTTTTCACTGGATGCGTTCTATCTTATCAACTAAACAGGCATTTTTAAGTACTTACTGTGTATCTGGCGCTGTGCTAAGCACTGGGGTTACTAATAAAAAAATGAAACAATGTCTACTCTTAAGGAGCTTATAGTCTAACGGAGAAGACAAATACTTATAAGTATATACAGAATAAATATAGATGGGGGAGCGGCAGGAAAGCAGGGACTTGCTTAAGTTCCCCCCAAATCCCTCCAAACACCTGTAAAAAATGGCTCTGAACAAATTCTAGAGCTGCAGAACCCACGAAATAGCAGAGGGAAACAGATCTCCAGCCCAGGAGAGCTTGGATGGTCACCAGGAAAGGTCTATTGCACAGTGCTGAGAGTGGAAGGCAGCCCAGTGTGGGCCATGCTGGGATAGACCAGACCCGGAATCAGCCAGCCAGAAGAGACCTTGGGGCCATGAAACAGTGAGCTGTGGCAGTTACCAGACTTCTCAACCCACAAACACCAAAGAGCAGGTTAGGGGGAAACTGCGGGATTGAGTTCAGAGCGGTCCGGCCGCCAGCTCTGGGGGTAGAAGAGGTCATGCAGCGGTGGTGGTAGCAGCAGCAGGAAACTCCTGAGGCTGCCTCCACAGTACCAGTGTCAGCGGCTTCCCAAGTCCCTGGCTTACACGATGGGAGGAATCTAGCAGGAGATCAGAGCAGGACTGCAAGGAGAACTTTGTGGGTACAAAGGCAGATTCTCTTGCTGTGCCCTGCTTGGATCTATATTGCGGTCCTGGATGGCAGTTCTTGGGGGAGGAGCAGCACTGCTGTGACAGAGCCTGGGGTGATGGTGGAGTAGAAGTAGCTCTGAAAACAGCAGTGCTTGGACCCTAAAGCTTGGGACAAAGTACTCTCTACAGGCAGTCATATCCTGACAAAAAGTTCAAGGGTCAAGTAGGTGGCTAGGAAAATGAACAGGCAATGAAAACAAACTCAACTCAAACTCTAGATTCCTTTTTTTGGTGACAAAGAAGATCAAATCATACAGCCAGAAGAAGTCAACAAAGTCAAAGAGCCTACACCAAAAGCCTCCAAGAAAGATATGAATTGATCTCAGGCCACGGAAGAGCTCGAAAAGCATTTGGAAAAGCAGGTAAGAGAAGTAGAGGAAAAATTGGGAAGAGAAATGAAAGTGATGCAAGAAACTGTGAAAAACAAGTCAATGACTTGCTAAAGGAGACCCAGAAAAATACTGAAGAAAATAACACCTTAAAAAATAGACTAACTCAAATGGCAAAAGAGCTCCAAAAAATCAGTGAGAAGAAGAATGCCTCGAAAGGCAGAATTAATCAAATGGAAAAGGAGGTCCAAAAGACCACTGAAGAAAATACTACCTTAAAAATTAGATTGAAGCTAGTTATTTTATGAGAAACCAAGATATTATAAAAGAGAACCAAAGGAATGAGAAAATGGAAGACAATGTGAAATATCTCACTGGAAAAACCACTGACCTGGAGAATAGTTCCAGGAGAGATAATTTAAAAATTATTGGACTACCTGAAAGCCATGATCAAGAAAAGAGCCTACACATCATCTTTCAAGAAATTATCAAGGAAAACAGCCCTGATATTCTAGAACCAGAGGGTAAAATAGAAATTGAAAGAATCCACCAATCGCCTCCTGAAAAAGATCCCAAAAAGAAAACTCCTAAGAATATTGTTGCCAAATTCCAGAGTTTCCAGGTTGAGAAAATACTACAAGCAGCCAGAAAGAAACAGTTTGAATATTGTAGAAACACAATCAGAATAACCCAAGATCTAGCAGCTTCTACATTAAGAGAT
>CM053624.1:293429296-293492604 GCA_028646595.1 Phalanger gymnotis
GAGCGAAGGAAACAGCAGATAGGGAGAGGTTGAAAATTTGAGTGGGAGAGATGATCGAGGTTGTAATGTTGTGGAGAAGATGGTAACACATGGTGTCTCGTAGATTGTAGATATGTCGAAGAGGGTTTGGCTTTGGCAAGGAGCAAAGCCACCTTGTGGTCAGAGGATGAGAGAAAGGAGAGTGTAGGGAATTACATCAAAAAAATTTTGAGATGCAGATGCAGAAGAGAGAATCTGTGCCACTGCTCTTTGGAGTGAAAGGAACAGTAGTTCTACATAGGTTCTTGGACCCCTTCTTTAGCTTAAATGCTTGTCTCCAAATTTTCAGTGGACCTTCTCACCTTTTTCTTCTGTGTCAGAGGATAGAGTTCTGGACCTGGAGTCAGGAAGACTTGACTTCTAAGTTGACCTCAAACACTCACTAAGTGACCCTGATGAAGTCATTTCATCTCTTATTTGTTGCAATTTCCTCAGCTGTACAATACTACTACAATGTACCTACTTCCCAGGGTTGTTGTGCGGATCAAATGAGAGAATATTTGTAAAGCACTTAGCATAGTGCCTGGCACATACTAAGCACTTAATACTTATATTCTCCCTCCCCTCCTCACTCTATGGGAAGTAAATATAAAAATGCAGTATAAAATTTGAAAAGTTCAAACTGGGTCTTTTACAGGTATTTTAATGAGCACAAACAACTCAGAACTTAAACAGTGCATTTAACTGTATTGTTACTGTATTCTTTTAGGTGTATGGATTTTAAAAATGTTATTTATAGAACCGATGGTATTTGATATTTTTAAATAGTATAGAAGAAACAATATTATATTGTGTGACCTAAGATCAAGGATTTAATATTGCTAAGTTAGAGCTTTGTTCTGCCCTGTACAATATTTAATTTCACTTGTTGAATTTGTCATTAAAAACTTTAAACTATTAATTTGAAATGTATGAATTTAATAATGATTTAATAAACCTCAATATAAAATTGAATTTTTATTTGAACCTACTTGGCAGATCATATGTATTAGAAACCACTAGAGAGTCAGCTGCTCCAATTGAGTGTTTTCAGAAATTGCTGAAGATTTTTCTGTTAGCTTCTTTTGAAGCAGGGGAGCTATCTCTTTCAAATTAGTATTATTAGCACTTGCTTTGTGCTTTCTTGGATGAAATATTCTTTTTCAGCTCATCATTTCCAGAGATTTGTTTTGCTGCTACTCAGTAAAACACGTTACAGCTCCAGGAGAACCTATATATTGAAAGGGGAATTCTAGTCCCCAGGAGAGTTTGTTGAGAATGAGTATTTTGCTCTCTAAAGAATTTATTATTGAAAATGGTTGAGTCTATCCATTTTTTTAACTTAGTGGGCATTGCACATATTTAACTGATTAGTATATTTGATGGCTTTAAGAGTTAGGTTTCTTAGTAATATTTTAGTTTTAGGTAATCTAACTGTTGCATTCAGAATGATATATTTTTTGGACTTTGAAAATTAATGGACAAAGGAATGTTTTAGATACAGCTTTTAACCTAACAAATTTGGTTGGTTATTGTTTCAATATGGCAGAAAATATTACATCCAAATTCTTCCTAGAATTCTAAGGGTCTTTGGGGGGGGTGGCAAATTTTGTGTATATATTGGGGAAAAGGAGCTTTTCATATCTATATTGTTTTTTCTAACATTATAGGTTAAGGCAAGATTAAAAACAGGGATCCGAAAAGGATCAATGCAAAGAACAGGTTGAAACTTCGTCAATAAGCGGAGATGAGGCCTTAATGAACTCACATTTATGTAGTGCTTTAAAGTTTACAAAGTGGTTTCTTCAAAATAACTGTGTTATGTAGATAAACACTCAAGTATTATTATCTCCCTTTTTATAAATATAAAATTGAATTTTTAATTGAACCTACTTGGCAGAAACATAAACATTCAGAGAGAATTCTTGTCATATAACTAAGAACAAAGATTCAAAATTAGATCTTCAGAATCTTTGTCTTTACTGTAATTTTCAGTATACCATGATGCTTCTAAAAGTATGGGATGAGTATGAAGCTAGAACTAAAAATTTGAGAGAGAGAGAGAGAGAGAGAGAGAGAGAGAGAGAGAGAGAGAGAGAATTGCCACTGTATCTTGTTACTTGGGTAGGAGCTTGCAGTAGATAATTTCTTTTTTTCTGACCTATCTTTGTTCTTTCTAACTTAATTCTGGCACCAGAGTGTTCCTTCTAGGCCTCAAATAGTCCTGACCCTTTAGAAATGGTCCCAGTTTCCTCAGGCTTTAGACACTGGGGTCTTTCATCTCAAAATTTTTCATATCTTTTTCAAATGTTAGCTTTATACTATCTGGTCAGATTATAAATTCAGCTAAGGATTCTGAATCTTTGGTGGGCTGGATGGAAACTAATTTCTCTAGGTTCCACAGTAAATAATTTGCATCTTCTTTAGCCAAAACTAACCTTCCTTTCTCAGATCTACCAGGGCAGAGAGAAAGGCCTGTGAACTAGTCTAATAATGACTAGTAACTTAACAGGCTAGAAAATTAGAAATTTGCCAGGAAGTAGTAAGCGTGATTATTTTACATGTATGATGACATTTATCCTAGCTTAATTAATATGGAAACTCTCTGAAAATTTTAAAATTATCTAAAATTATCATGGTATGGTTGTAGATGGTATCAGGAGACTTGGGTTTGAATCATAGCTCAGCTCATAACTACTTGGGTGAACTTGGATACTAGGATCCTTAATACCCTAAGGGTCCTAGGATCAGTCTGAAGCTTGGGATTATGGACTGTGGATACACCTTTTGTCTATTGTATGCTAGTTGGGGTGTTGTCGAGGACCATGTAATGCCTACTAGTCTTCTATTCTTCTGGTAAGTGCTAACTAGTTATACACTAGGTCGTTCTAACATATCTTAGCATTTACAAATACGTTATCAAGTGGTGGGAGAAAAAGGTTAGTGATGCTTGTATAGTGTGTGTGTGTGTGCTCATATGTATACATGCACAAGCACGCACACAGACACTTAAGGGCCATAAGTGAGTTTAGTGAACTAACACTGGCACATGGATTGTTGGAATAGTTATGTTTCTGTTCTTCCTTAAAGTTCATTTAGATATATGCCCTGCATGGGAAGTGTTAGTTTGGATCTCAGAGTTTAATTGAGCTCTTAGACAAAGTTGGAACTCATACCTTTGGCATTGCTGTGCTCTGCCTCTGAATTACTAGGCTTCCTTGCCTGTGAGCTTTTTAGCAGTCTAGCAGATTTTTTTTTTCAGAATTTATTTAACAGCCATCTATAGTATTGAAATGCCCAGTACCTCCACTGAGACTCTTGTTTTAAATGCCTCGTTGGTTGTTAACATTATTGTTATTTTAACTACTCTTTGTGGCTAAAATATCTCCTAAAGTCAATTTTGGAACCAGGATCACATCAGCTCTGCTTTATTCTTATGTGGGATTTGTCAATTTTCTCCCCAGTGGCCCAGTTCATCATTCTTGTAAATTTCCTAACTGAAGTCCTCCCATGTGGCCACCATGTCATTACGTGTGTTGACTCACCCATTAAAATATAAATGCTTTGAGAACAAGTATTATCTTTGCTTTTGTATTTATATCTTGAACTTAGTACAACACTTTGCACCTATTAAGTGATTAATAAATTCATATTCATTCATGTATCCATCTAGTTCAACCCTTATTTGAGTAAGAAGCCTCTCTAGTTATTTGCTCCTTATATTTGCCTATATGAGAAGCTTTGTTTGATGATTATTTATTATGTAAAACAGAGTGTCACCAAGGTTGATCATTTAAAAAATGATTTTTCAAAAGCACATGTAGCAACTATAGACACTCTACACATATTTGTGAATTATCTTAATTCTTTGTGATGTAGGGGTAGAAATTGGTCAACTAGTCAACAAGTATTTATTAAGCACTTGTTATGTGCCAAGCTCAAGGAATTCAAAGAAAGGTATAAACAGCTCCTAATCTCTGAAATCTCATATTCTAGTGAAGACATTGTGTAAACACTATGTACATAAAAAACCATATGTAATGTAAAAGGAATGCTTATGAAAGAGAAAATGTACTTTGTAAGATGGAACCTAGCTTTGAAAACACTGAATAAGACACTGTCAACTCCATATGCAATTGAAATATTACTATTAAATCATATTGACACAAAATATATTTGTAAAGTATTAAAACTCAATGGGGTTAGCTAGGTGGTACAGAGGATAGTGTCAGACCTGGAGTAAGGAAGATTCATCTTCTTGAATTCAAATCTGGCCTCTGACCCCGGGCAAATCACTTAGCCCTATTTGCCTCAGTTTCCTCATCTGTAAAATGAATTGGAGAGGGAAAGGGCAAACAACTCTAGTATTTTTGTTAAGAAAAACCCTAAATAGGGTCACAAAGAGTCAAATGTGACTGCCAAATGACTGAACAACAATGAAACTCAATAGTGAAAAATTTGGCCCATCTCCTCATGTAGTTCTCCTGATGTTCCCATGATAAGATAGGAGTGAGAAAAAATTACTTTCTTATTGAAAAAACAAAATAGAGAGGAGGAGATAGCTAAATAAGGTATTTGTAGGTTTACCTTGGCTTTTATTTTGCTTTCACACTTAAAATGATTGTCCCGTATAAACTTTCTTACTAGTCAGTCGTCTGAGTATTTTTTACATATGTCTAGGTTGTATTCCACAAAGATTGTCTTTTTGTTGTGTGAAGGTTGTCAATGATTACATAAAGGTTTTTATTAAAAGTGTGCTTCCATGTTTGGAGAATGTTTTTCTTCACTTTGTAATATGTTGTCAAATCAACAGTCTAACTTTGAAGGTGAATAGAAGGTAGCTGTTACTTTGGGTCTTTGGCTTCATTTTCATTGTAAGGCTTCTCTCTAGTTTCTTCCTCCAGTAAGGAGATTTAATAAACACTTGACTTGTGCTCTCCTTATTTCACTACTTAACTTTTCCCTTGTGACTTTGGGTGGACTTTATGTCATAGATTTTTCTAGCTGTAAAATTGAAAAAAAGTTCATCATTGTATAATGTTTATATAAGAAAATTATATAATATTTAAATCTTTAGCTGAAAGATGAAGAATGATGTTGCTGTACACAGAAATTTTAACAATGATGCCCCGTATTGATAATTGGTATTTTGTAAAATCTGAAGTTTCCTATATGTTACATCTTGGTTTAACAGGCCTTTGCGATTAAAGAAGCAGCACGTCATAGTGATTAGAGAGCCTTTCTTAAATTCAGAAAGACTCTGTGTCATAGTGGCTGTATGACACTAGTTAAGTCATCGGACCCTTCAGTGTAATAGTCAACTTCCTAAGCGTAAGGTGAAGAGATGGTGTCCTGCATTGGTATAGGGAGTTGCCTTACATGGGAGTTCATATATTAATGAAATCTTTATCCCTTCTGATTAAATTCATGCTACACAAATGCCTGGGTGAAGTGAGTTATTATTCCAGTTGTATGAGTGTAAAAATGAGAATGCCGGTAAGGTTAGGTAATTTTCTTAAAGACATATAACAAATGAACAGCAGAGCTAGGACAAATCATTGTCTCCTGAAGCCCTGTCTTTTTTTTTTAACCTTCTGAATTCTGTCTGTGTATTTTTATCATCATCTGCAGCAACAATAAATTTATTATTTTCCTACTTTTCCATGATGCTATAGTAGGGGCCATAAAAAGCAAACTGTGTAGACAAGTCAAGGCCTGTTCTCTAGCACGATAGCACTGACTTATATGCACAACTGTAGTAAGAACCACAGTTAAGTGTAAACTCTAAATCAGGGCTGTCCAAAGTGCAGCCCACAGTGAGATTTTATGCAGCCCGCCTGTGTTTACTATGGGCGTGGAAATTGACATAAATGCTTTAACTAAAGAAAGCATTTGTGTTGATTTCTGTGCTTGTGGTGGACACTGGTGGGCCGCATGGGGGCGCACGGCCTGTGTTTTGGACAGCCCTGCTCTAAAGGTTAGAAAGAGAAAACAATTGGGAAATGTATTAGCTATCATTTTAAAGATTCTTAAAAGAAGCTATTTATTTGGCCACCGATGATTGTTAAAAAACATAACCTGTTTGTTTGGATTTCAGAAGTACATTTGAGTTTCTATAATCTAGTGGTCATTGTTGCTGGGAACATTAGCAGCCCTTGGCTTCAACAGTAGTATATATCAAATAAAAGCGAAGTTTAAGTATCCATGTTGTAAGGAGGCAGGAAATAAATATATACTTGTTTGGAGAGAAAGGAGAGTAGTTTTGGAGGCTGCGTGCCAGATGTATGGTAGAGTAGACAACTTCTGTACTGGTGATAATGATAGACAGATTGTTGGGAGGTTATAGTTTCGGAAGTGAGTTTTTTTTCTGAGTGTAGTGAAGATATTCTAGGCAAGAAAAGTCAGTTGATGAAATCTTTGCTTCTACATGATTTATAATGGAATACGATGTCAAAGGGGTAGATAAATATAAAATGTATTAAAATATAGATGTGAGGGGGCAGAATCAAGATGGTGGAGTAAAAGCAGGAACTCACTTGACCTCTCTCCCAAACTCTTCCAAATATCTGTAAAAAATGACTAGACAAATTCTAGAGCAGTGGAAACTGTAAAAAGACAGAGTGAAACAAATTTTCAGCTGAAGACAACCTGGAAAGTCGACAGGAAATGTCTGTTGCCCCAGGCTGAGAGAGGAGTGCAGTCCCGTGCAAAACGCTCCAGCCCAGACTGGGCCCCAGCAAACCTGGAACAGGCCTTAGGGGAATGAATCACTGATAGTTGTGACAGTTTCTAGACTTCTCAACCTACAAACACTAAAGACAACTTAGAAGGTCAGTAGAAAAAGGCTGTCACACTGGATGAGAGAGGGAGCTTAGTTCAGCCCTGGCCTCAGCAAACAATGAGGAGGCCTTGGGAATGAGTGAATCAGTAGTGGTTGTGGTGGTGGCAACAGCAGCAGCTGCTTTTGGAACTCTCTACCCATAGATGGTAAGGGGATCAAACAACTGGTCAGAAGGAGATTACAGGGATCTTTTTGCTGGCACCAAGACAGGATTCTGTTACTTTGCCCATACTTGGATCTGGGTCACAGGCCTGGGCTTAGGAGGAGCACTGGCATAGCAGAACTTGTGGCAGCAGTGGAGAGGGAGCCCTCCTCACGATTCCAGGGCAGAAAAGAGTACTCGTGGTCACTCATAGACCAGAGCACAGGCCAGGAGAGGAGTGGGAAGAAATGGGGTCTCTCCTTAGGTCATACCACCTTTGGAGTGCTGAAAACTTACAGGTCCCTAGAAGTATCTCTGAAAATGGCTGAATCTCTGAAAATGGCTGAACAAACCCCTGAAACTTGGGACAGTATACCCTCCACACTGGAAGCAGGTCTCTACCTTAACAAAGAATTAAAAAGTCAAGTAATTGGCTGGAAAAATGAGCAAACAACAGAAAAAACTGACAATAGAATCTTACTTTGGCGACCAGGAAAATCAAAACAAACACTCAGAAGAAGACAACAAAGTCAAAGCTCCTACATCCAAAGCCTCCAAGAAAAATTTAAATTGGCCTCAGGCCATGGAAGAGCTCCAGAAGGATTTTGAAAATCAAGTAAGAGAAGTAGAGGAAAAATTGGGAAGAGAAATGAGAATGATGCAAGAAGATCATGAAAACTGAGTCAACAGCTTGGTAAAGGAGACCCCCCCCCCAAATAATGAAGAAAATAACACCTTAAAAAATAGACTAGACCAAATGGCAAAATATGTCCAAAAAGCCAATGAGGAGAACAATGCCTTAAAAAGCAGAATTGGCCAAATGGACAAAGAAGGCCAAAAGCTCACTGAAGAAAATAATTATTTAAAAATTAGAATGGAGGAAATGGAAGCTAATGACTCTATGAGAAATCAAGAAATTATGAAACAGAACCAAAAGAATGGAAAAATAGAAGACAGTGAAAACATAGAAGACAGTGTGAAATATCTCATTGGAAAAACAACTGATCTGGAAAATAGATCTAGGAGTAATAATTAAAAAAAAATTATTGGACTATCTGAAGGCCATGATCAAAAAAAGAGCCTGGACATCATCTATCAAGGAAAACTGCTTTGATATTCTAGAACCAGAGAGTAAAATAGAAATTGAAAGAATCTACCGATTAACTCCAGAAAGAGATCCCAAAATGAAAACTGCCAGGAATATTATAGCCAAATTCTAGAGTTCCCAGACCAAGGAGAAAATGTTGCAGGCATCCAGAAAGAAACAATTCAAGTATTTCAGAGCCATAGTCAGGATAATACAAGATTTAGCAGCTTCTACATTAAAGGATTGTAGGGCTTAGAATATGATATTCCAGAGGTCAAAGGAGCTAGGATTAAAACCAAGACTCACTTACCCAGAAAAACTGAGTGTACTCCATGAGGGGGAAAAAATTGATATTCAATGACATACAGGAATTTAATGCATTTTTGAGAAAAGACCAAAGCTAAATAGAAAAACTGACTTTCAAAAGATTCAAGAGAAGCATAAAAAGCTAAAGAGGAAAGAGAAATCATAAGGGACTTATTAAAGTTGAACTGGTTACATTCCTGCGTGGAAGAGTATTTGTAACTCATGAAACCTTTCTCATTATTATGGTAGTTGGAGGGAACATATATATACACACACATATGTATACGGCACAGGGTTTTAGATGAATATGAAGGGATGATATTTTACAAATAAAATTGAGTGAAAGAGGATTGTAGTAGGAGAAGAAGAAAAGGAGAGATAGAATGGAGTAAATTATCTCACATAAAAGAGGCAAGAAAAAGCTTTTATAGTGGAGGAAGAGGGGGGAGGTGAGAGGGAATGAATGAACCTTACTGTCATTAGATTTGGCTTAAGGAGGGAATACCATACACACTCAGTAGGATATGGAAATGTATCTTACCCTACAGGAAAGTAGGGAGGAAGGGGATAAGGGAAGGGGGAGGTGATAGAAAGGAGGCCATATCGGGGGAGGGGGTAATTAGAAGCAAACACTTTTGAGGAAGGACAGGGTGAAGGGAGAGAATAGAATAAATGAGGGTTGGGATAGGATGGAGGGAAATGGAGTTAATCTTTAAAAACATGACTGTTATGGAAGTGTTTTGCATGACTACAGTGTATAACCTATATTAAATTGCTTGCCCTCTCAATGAAGGTGGGTGGGGAGGGAGAAAAGGAGAGAATTTGGAACTCAAAAATTTTAAAAACAAATGTTAAAAATTGATTTTACATGTAACTGGAAAATAAGATATACAGGCAGTGGGGTATAGAAATCTATCTTACCCTACAGGAAAATAGAAGGAGAAAGGGGTAAGAGAAGGGGTGGTGGTGACAGAAAAGAGGCCAGATTGGGGGAAGGGGTAATCAGAAGGAAAACACTTTTGAAGAAGGACAGGGCGAAAGAAGAGAGAGAAAAGAATGAATGGGGGTAGGAGGGATAGGATGTTGGGAAATACAGTTAGCAATATTAACTATGAAAAAAAATTTGAAGCAAATTTCTCTGGTAAAGACCCCATTTCTCTAACATAGAAATGTATCAAATTTATAAAAATAAGAGTCATTCCCCAATTGATAAGTGATCAAAATATATAATCAGTTTTCAGATGAAGTAATTAAAGCTATCTGTAGCTTATGAAAAAATATTCTAATTAGCTACTGATTGGAGAAATACAAGTTAAAATAATTCTGAGCTACTACTTCATACTTATTAGATTAGACAGTAGGACAGAAAAGGTAAATAACAAATGTTGGAGGGGATGTGGGAAAAATGAGATTATTGTACTATTGTTGGAGTTGTGAATTGATTAACCATTCTATAGAGCAATTTGGACCTATGCCCAAAGGACTATAAAACCATGTATGCCCTTTGGTATAGCAATATCGGTACTAAGTCTGTATCCCAAAAGAAATAAAAAACAAAAAGGAAAAGGACCTTTATGTACAAAATATTTATAGCAGCTCTTTTTCTGGGGGTAAAGAATTGGAAATTGAGGGGATGCACATAAATTGGGGAATGGCTGAATAAATTGTGGTGTGTAATTGTGATGGAATACTATTATACTATAAGAAATGATGAGCAGGATGCTCTGAGAAAAACCTAGAAACACTTACATGGGTTGATACAAAGTGAAATGTAATGGGTACAAAGTAACAGCAACATTATAGGATGATCAGTTGTGAATGACTTAGTTGTCCTCAGCAATATAAAAATTCATGACAACTCTGAAGGACTTAAGATGAAAGATGCTATTCATCCTCAGAGAAAGAACTGATGGTGTCTGAGTACAGATTGAAGTAACATCTTTTTTCACTTTATTTTTCTTGAGTTTTTAAAAAATCTATGTTTTCTTTCACAACATGGCTATTATGGATATATTTTACATGACTACACACATATAACCTATGTGGAATTGCTTGCCTTCTCAATGAGGAGTGGTGGGGAGGGAGGAAAGGAGACAATTTGGAACTCAAAGTTTTAAAAACATGTTAAAAATGGTTGTTCACATGTGAAGTGGGGAAAAATTAAATACTAAATAAATAGAAAAAAAAATAAAAATATGGATGTGAGAATTATCTTTCCAGATGATCATATATGCTTAAGACTGGTTGTGATTAATGGCAGTTATTTTATTAGAAAACAATATTTATTTTGTTTACCTTAACATTAATAAAATAAATAAAATCAGTTATCTAATACAAAAAAGACAAAGTTAAGAAATAAAATTAGAAAGTGTCAAGTGGAGTCTCTAAATCCTGACAATGAAAAAAAGTTTGGAAACTACCTGTTTCATGGCATAATGATCATCAAATGAATTCTGAGTATTACAGAAAATTGTAGTATTCTATGTTAAAGATACTTTAAAAATAGATTTTATTTGACACTTTATTTGGGAGCTTATTAACAGTGTATTATAGTTACATTTAGTATATATCTTTTATAATATAATGAATTATTTGTAATTTTTTCTTCCTTTCTTCCTTTCCAATACTAAAACAGGCTAAGAAGCACCAGGCCTTTCTAACAGAGATGAATGAAAAGAATGTGAAAGAGTTGGAGTTGCTCTTAGACAGCTTTGCTGGGTCTGGCCAGCGGACATCAGGTTAGTTGAAGGTATAAGATGACAGATGCATCTGTCAATGTTCCAAAGTCACTACATTGTGGGAATTCTGCAGATGCCTCTTGCAGTCCCTCTTCTCAACATGCTTTGATTTGATGACATGATAAGAGCAGTTCTCACAGCAGTCAGTTGGCCTAGCTGGCTGAGAAAGGGTGACGGAATGTGGACCTGCTGTTGTCAGCCCAGAACTTGATTTACAAGTGCTGGGGTGTATATGATTGGACAGAAAAGGGCTCACTTGCTGTGCTCTGAATCCAACTGAGAAAAAAGTCCTTACAGTATACCTGCAAGGGGAACAGATGTTTTGATTGAACCGAGCCAAATTCTGAGGCAACCTTCAACAACTTAAAGGTCACATATTCAAAAAGGTTATGTAGGACACAGGATTTAACACTCTACATGTTCTATACTGTTGCTTTCTAGCCAATTGTCATATCCATTTCTGCATTTGTATTCATCTATTGTCCAGTTAAGTACACTTGGGTGAACTTTTATTGTCCATTGTATTAGTCCGTTTTAATAGCTCTAGGAATATAAAAATTTTATCAAATAGAGATGTTGCAAGAAAATATAAAAATCAATATAATTATCTTATCAAATGAGTAGCAGATTTATAACACTACAAATTCTACTTTTTCATATCTTCTTGCCTTAAGAAAGAATTATGAATTGTATAATAACTTAATGTTATAATTTTAAATTATCCATCTTAATTATTTTCTTCTGTTACTCTGGCAACCCAACATTATTACATTTGTCTTATAATTCAGTTGTATTTCTTGACAAATCAAGTAAAACTAAAAAAACCTTTTATGTTGAAAAAATTGCTAAAAGCATTCATTACTCTCTAAAGGATCAGTGTAGTATTAAAGCAGTAGATAAGTTCCTTTAAGCAGTCTGGGAATTCAAAAAACTTTGTTGTCCCCACGTTTAAAAACTAGAATGGTTACAATTTAAGAGCTCATAGCTTTTATTTGGTTCTGCAGATTCCTTAGATGATGGCCCTATAGTATATTTAAGATTGTTTCATCTTGCATAATTTCTTTACTTTTACATTTTTAATTGTGATTTAATTGAATTACTAGATATATTTTTCTCATATTCAGATTTCCAAGAAATACCAGTGATTCGTAGGTTGATACTGTGTAAAAAGCAAAGAATAATGCAAATGATGTAACAAATACAGATGGCTAGCTTCAAGAGAAATTTAATCAAAGTACTATATTTCTTTTATAGAAATTGTAGAATGTTTCTACGATTATAGGAAGTATAGTTTTCTGATTGGTGTGTCATTTTAATATAATGATAATATATTTTTTGAAATTGTTATAGTAGTATTTTAAGCCTGCCTTTTGGTTCATTAGTAACACATATAGATATTTTAGATGTGCCTTTATAGTTGACTTTGAAATGCCAAGAATCATGTAGCATATATTTTTTGACTCTTAAGATTAATTGATTAAAAATCAAGTTATGAATTGTCATTAATAAATTTGAAGTATGAGGGCTCTACTCTCCATTAAATAACAAGGCCTTTCCAATTTCCTCCTTTTAATGCTATTCTTTTTAAAGTCCTTATTTTTCATTATGATTTATTATAAAAAAACTTCTCCATTTTGATCAGGAAGGAGTTTTAGTGTTTAAAAAAATGTTATTTGTTCCAAAGGTTACTTATAATGTAAACAGGATTGGTGATTCAACCAGCTTATTGATAGTTATCTTCATTACTTGATGTTTTAAGACTTCATTTAAAGTAATTTACTGTTAATATTTAGTTTTCCTAAATTCTATTTTCATGTAAAATACTTTGGGGATATATATATATATATATATATATATATATCTCCTCTTATTAAAAAGATTACCAAGAGAGGTGTGCTGAAACACGAAAAATGGATTGGACCTTCAACATTAAAATTAAATTTTGCCTCTCAGCTTGTACAGTTGGTGGTACTCCTGTGCTGTCTCAGAATTCTTATATTCTTTTTGTCTTACCCAGAGAGGGACTGATGGATTATAGAGACTACAAGAGCCCTTAAGACTACCAAAACTATGACCCTCAATTCCCTTTCTCCTCATGTGGAGAAATTAGGAAAGATTAAGAGGATTTGTAAGGTGACAAAAGCGGACTTCCTGGGTCCAGGTTTAGAAGAGCCTGGCTGTAATCCTCCCAGAGTTAAGTACATTTTATGAGTATGTGCCCCTAGAGTGAGTCAGAGGTGGTTTTCTGGGCCCTTGCAGGGTGCTTTCAGGGAGGAACCCTGGTAAGCCAGATGTCCAGGAAGGGCCGCTTTTCTCTTTAGCCATGTAGTTCACTTTTCACTCTATTACTCACAGTTTAGCTATTGCTTCCGTGACAATATGAAATTTCTTATCTCCTGACTTTTACATTACCCGTTGGATATTTCCATGGTAAGTATTTTAAACTCACCATGTCCAAAGACACAACTCTTTTCCCCAACAGCCACCAATTACTGCCGATTCCCATGGCATCAAAATTCTTCCCAGTCATTTGTTGGAAATCTAGAAGCCATCATTGGTTTGATCCTGCATCTCCAGTCCAATCAGTCACCAGGGCTTGTGGATTCTGTCTATTCTTGCATTCTCTGATCTGTCTCTTCCTTTCATTCCCTTTGCCATCACTCTAGTTTAAACTTTTATTTCACGTGTAGAATAGCAGAATAATAGCTAATATTTACGTAGCATGTTAAGTTTTCTAAACCTCAATGTGCTACATAAATAAATATTATTATTATTCTACTCTGTATAGGCTATCCTATGGTCAAATTGGCCTACTCGTTAGTTCATGGAAAATATTCTCAACTTCCCCACTTCTTTTCTTTTGTTCAGAATCTATATTCCCCTCACCCTCCTTCCTATCCCCACTTTGGGGACCCAAATGACATCACTATGTTGGGGTCATGTGCACTGTATCCAACTGTGGCTGATCATATCATTATGAATGTGGAAGTCATTATCACAGTCGAGCACAAAGACTCCATATGAAGATTCGGAATGGAAATGTCTCTAAATTTGTGCACTTCACATTTGTTTTGAACCACTGCAGTTGTGCTTTGCTCAGAGAGCACAGTGCCTTCTTTGATATGGGCATGCCATGTTGAGTGGTCCTGTGCCAGTGTCTCCCATTTCTCACAGTCGATTCCAAAATTCTTCAGAGGGACCTTGAGATTGTCCTTATACTGCCTTTTCTGACTTCCAAGCGAGCACTCGCCTTGTGTGAGTTCTTTGTAAAATAGTCTTTTAGTTTTTGTTTTTGACCATCATACAATATTGTTGTTGCTATGTACAATCTTCTCCTGAAGCTCATTTCACAAAAAGAGCTGCTATAAATATTTTGTACATACGGGTCCTTTTCCTTTTTTTTTTCATTTCTTTGGGAAAAATACATAGTAGTGGTATCACTTGGTCAAAGGTTATACATGGTTTTTTAGCTCTTTGGGCTTAGTTCCAAACTTCTCTACAGAATGGATCAGTATATAATTTCACCAACAGTGCATTAGTGTCTCAATTTTACCACTCTACTCCATTGTGTAATGGTCTTTTAGGTACACATATGTTTGGAATTTGAACAGTGTGGCGAGCGCATCTGAGTTGTGCTGTCTGCAGTAGAGTTTGAGTGCTTGGCAGTTCATCTCAAGAAAGGACCTTATCTTGTCAGGTGATCTTCAGAATCTTCCTAAGATAATTCAGATGTAAGCAGTTTTTCTGGCAGGGTGCTGGTAAACTGTCCAGGTTTCATAGGCACAGCACAATGGCCCTGTAGACTTTTAGTTTGATAACTTTTTTCTCCCACACTTTCTTTTGGAGCCTCTTAAACATTGAGCTAGCTCTGGCAGTGCATGCATCAACTTCATCATCTGTGTGGACATCCCTGGAGAGTATGCTGCTAAAGTAAGTGAACTTATCAGCAGCATTAATTTCTTCATTTGCTGTAACTGATGGTTCTAGGTTTCGTGGGGTGCTGGCTGTTGAAGAACCTCTGTTTTCTTGGTATTAATTGTCAGGCCAAAATTAGCACAAGCGGCAGAAAATCAATCCATACTTGGTTGCATCTCAGCCTCAGAGGTTGCATTGAATGCACAGTAATCTGTGAACAAAAAGTCACGTACCAATTCTCCCTCCATTTTAGTCTTGGCTTGTAGCCTTTATAATTTGCCGCCTACACAGCAGTTGACCTTGATGCCATTTTCATCCTCATTGAAGGCATCTGAAAAGATTGCTGAAAGCATCATGCTAAAAAGTATGGGAATAAGTGCACAGCCCTGCTTTACTTCCTTGGTGACTGGGAAAGCCCAAGAGTCCATTATCCAGAACCCGTGCAAGCATGCCATCATGGAGCTGGCATCCGATACCGATAAGCTTCTCTGGGCAACTGAATTTTGCCATGATCTTCCACAAGCCCTCACGACTGACAGTATCAAAGTCCTCTGCCAGATCAGTGAACATTGTGTACAGGCCTCTATTTGGCTCCTGGCATTTCTCCTGGAGTTGCTGTGCAGCAAACACCATGTTGACCGTTCCTTAGCCCTTTCTGAAGCCACACTGGATCTCAGGTAGAAGACCATCTTCCAGGGGCGGGATCAGCCTCTTAAGAAGGACTCTGGCAAGACTCTTGCTGGCAACGACTTAGAGAAAGACACGGCTGTGATTGTCACAGAACAGCTTATTTCCTTTTCCTTTATCTAGATGGACAATGGAGCCATACTGTGGGATAACTTTCTCTTGCCATATAACATGGAACACTTCAGTGATTTTTTTGTATGAGCAGTGGACTCCCCTGCCTTGTAAATTTCTGCTGGTACGTTATGAACGCTAAGTGATTTGCCACACGAGAGGGGCCTGACGCTATTCAATACCTCTTTAGTTGCCGGAGAGGGATTGACTTCAGCCTCAGGTATGTTGTCAGTGGCTTCAGTATTGATTGATGACAGTCTGTTGAGAACATTTATGGAAGTGTTCAGCCCATCTCTCCAGGATCACGTCCTTATCATTATTTAATGCGGCTCCATCAGCACTGAGTAGTTGAGATGCGTCAAAGGTCTTTGGCCCGTAAATAGCCATCAGGGCATCATAAAAACCCTTTAGATTGTTACGATTAGCGTAAAACTGAATTTCATCTGCTTTCTTACTGAGCCAAGAATCCTGCATCTCTTTAAGCTTCATTTGCACTTTACTTTTGATAGAGTCAAATGTTGCCTTCTTAGAGATGGACAAACTGTCCTCCTGGTAAAGCCTGTGGAATTCCGTGTAGTAACTATTGAATTTCCTCATCTTTTTCATCAGACTGGTCCAGGTGTTTGTGAATGTTCTGACCCAGATAAATAAATGTGGTGCCGTACATCAAATTTCTGAAAGCTGCCCAGTCCTTTTCTGCTCCACTCTTGACAGCCTTGAGTTGGCTCGCCTTTCCCTCCAAGTTAGCCAGAAACTGTTCCTGCTTAGAGAAGCATTCTGATCTGTTGACATGAAGTCTTCTGGTAGTTGTCTTGCTTGAGGCTGCTGCTTTTGCTAAATGTGAATATTTAGCTTGGAGAGGATAAGTCTATGATTAGTCCAGAACCCTACACTACACATTGTCTTCATCACTCACATCTTGTATGTCTCTTGTTGCAGTGACATAGTCTATTAAATGCCAATGTTTGCTGCTAGGGTGTGTCCATGAAGTCATATTGCATTTAGGTAAACGCAAAACAGTGTTGGTCATGAGGTCATGAGATGCATGTGTCTTCAGGTGACTGTTGCTGTTGTTGTTTCTGACTCCATTCCTTTCAAGGACTCTCTGCCATGTCTGATAGTCTGTGCCTACTCTGGTGTCAAAAACATCCAGAATTATAAGTTTGTCCCCTTTTGGCACATTAAGGATGAGGGTCTCCAGGTCTTCATAAAATTTTTCTTTGACCTTATCAAAGTTCATCATGGTGGGAGTATATGCACTGATGATGGTAACTTGGTGCTTTTGTGTAAGTGGCAATCACATTGCCATGATCCTGTCATTCATTGCTTTTGGGAGGCATACAAACTTAACTAGATTCGATTTGATTGAGAAACCTATGCCACCTTCATGACACTCTTCATTAGAGAGATCACTCCAGAAAAACATATATCTGGCTCTGAATTGTGTAAGCTGGCCTTCATTTGCCAGCCTTGTTTCACTCAGGGCTGCTATTTGGATGTGATACCTGCTGAGTTCTCTTGCAAGAAGAGTTGTTGGTCTTTCAAGTCTACTGGATTTGAATGTGCACACATTCCATGTACAATGGTGAGTGGAATCAAAATTTTTGTACATTTTTTTTTGTCTTTCGGTTGCAGAGTAAGATCCCTCAATGTCTCAGTAAGCAGCCTAGGGTTAGGTTAAGTGAAGCAGACAATTTTTAGGGCACCTTTTTTAGCCCTTTCCTCATGCCAGGAGGTGAGTGGTATTGTTTTTAAAAAGGCTGCTCAGATACTCAGGGGGCTGCCTAATTCCACTCAATGAGAAGATGATCCTTACCTGTGTGCAGGGTTGTGACCTCGGCTCCTAGTGTATCCATGGCTTCTGCTTTGTCATTTACTTGTCACCAGAGGACCTTGAGGTAGGTACAAATGGTAAAATGGTATGGGTGATATCGTTCGACTTACACATAAATTGGATTTAAGTGAGGCAGAATTTTGCGAAGTAGTTGACTTCACTTTCTCTTCAGAGCCATCGAAGTTGAGTAGCAGGACAAAAGTAAAGATGACTGGTGCTGTCTCAGGATGCAGTGGATGACTTTGGCATCTTTGATGTCTGATCAAGTTCTAAGTACTCCATAGTGTGCTTCCACCACCTTCATGGTCATGCCTTTTCTGCTGAATGAAGTCTTCATATACTTGGGGTAGACACCCCTCTCATTCACCAATGTGTTTGAGGCCTGTTTGTTACCCTCTGCCTGCTTTAGCTTGTTTGGTTTACTGGGGTGTGGCTGCTGTACATGTACAGCTTGTTGGAGCCATAGGTGAGAGTAGGATGTCAGGTGGACCCCAAAGGCAGATAAATAGCCCTGAAAAGGGCTTGGCAAGCCCTTAACCAGAGTCCTGCCCCAGAATTTGCTAAATTAAAGCCAAAAAAGAAAGAGGTAACTTGAGTTTTCCAGACCCAGGCCGCCAACCAGGCCTTCCTTCTTAAAGGAAATGTCAGAAAAATCCATAACATATCCCACCCAGTGTCCCATCCATACTTAAAAATTAAGTTATTAGTATTAATTTAATGTGATGCTTTTTTGGTACTATTTGCAGTTTAAACAAAGAAACCTGAAGGAAGGAATGCTTCAATGGAATGAATTCTTTTTAATTGTACAATTTTAGGTACTTTGCTGCTAATCGGGAGGGGAGGAGAGATTATTTTGTATAGTGAACAGCAAATGGTAATATATAAATAGTGTTAGTTGAGAACAAATCCAAGCCTAGTTTTCAGAATGAAGTATATTAAGTTGTTTGGAATAGGGGTGAACTGAAAAAGGTGTTGCCCACTCCCTCATCCCCTGTAAGTTTTTCATTATATGGAATTCAAACAAGGTCACAAAGATGTTACAGCTTATTGGCCAACACACAGGCAGTTTCCAGAAATGGTATGTAGGTTCATTGAGATGTGTATCAGCAGGTAATTCCAAACATTCCGGTAAGATCTGGGCAACGTTTCTTGCCACAATAAAGGATATTACAGTAAATTTTTTCCTCGTGATAGCCACCTAATATGCTTCCCTAGGCTAGCCCTTGGTACAAGTTTTGAAGGGAAGTTAAACATGTATAATAAAGTATATTTATTTGCTATTTGCCCTTCCTATAACATATATCTAACAGAAGTGAATAGAGTTAACCAGGATCATACACTTGTATGTGTCAGAGGCAGGACTTAACTCCAGTTTTTTCTAGCACTGAGGCCTGCTCTCTTAGACATCATGTTGTCTGTCTTAGGTCTATCAATTGTAAAACAGGTTAATACTGTTTGCATCATTAGAGGAATTTTCCTTCTTCAGAGTCCCCTAACCTAATGAAATCACTGGTCCAGTCTAAAAAAAATTAAATATTGTGTGCTTAAAGCTAAATAGGAAAAATAGAGGCAATTAAATTTAACATATATAAAAAGTTCTGCTTTTACATTTCTTAAGGTTTTCTTTTAATATCCTCCTTCAGTTTCTTTACATCTTGAATTAATGCAGGCATAGCCCACCTAAAGATTACCTTGGCAAGAGTTGCTCAGCAATAATATCATTAATTCATTATGACTGAACTACAACATAAAGTCATTAAGTCCAGATGTAACATTTTTGGCTCATCCCCTTTATAATAGTTATAACATTGAAATCTGTGTTTATAACATGGAACTGGCCTTTCCACTTCTCTTCCCTATTCCCCATAACTCCGTGTCATATATTAGTGAAATAATAATAACTCAAATTTATGTGTATTTTAGGGTACTAAAGTTATCTGTTTCCATTCTATTTATAAAATTATATTATTCATTGTAATAATCCTGTTAGGTATATAGGTTTGGTAGTATTATCCCCATTTTGTAGATGATGAAACTGAATTTCAGAGAGGCTAAGAGTATTGGTTTGTGGCCATGAAGATAATGTGTGTCAGGAGTAGATTCAAACCTAGTTATCCTAACTCAAAGACCACTGCTATTTCCGTTATATCTCATTGTCTTTCAGGAGCCAGAATAATAAGTCACAGATACTCAGAATTGAAAAGGTTGAGAATTCCTCCCACAGTATCCTCAACAATTGGCCATCTAGGCTTTACTTGGATATAACCAATTATTGGCTGTTTTGTAGGTTGTGCATGCATACACACACACACACACACACAGAGGTATACATATATATGTATATGGAAATATATATTTGTACATATGTATAGGTATACAGTTTATAGAAAATCTATTTTTCCTTTCACCTTTCCTCAATAATTACTTAAAAAACTGACTAGCCATTTTTACATTTGACCCTTTTATCTTTTGAGAACCACAGATTTCTCACTGATAATATTTTTGCCATTGTAGTAGATAGAGGGTCAGCATTGGAGTTGGGAAAATCTAGATTTGAGTTCTACTTTTGACATGTAACTAGTTTTGTTACCACCGATAGGTCATTTAACCTACCTGTGCTGTACTTGACTCCCATAAACTATAATTTACAAATGAGTTAAAGAGTTTCAATTCAATAAACTTTTGTTGAGTACCTGTTGTATTCAGGGTGCTGTTCTAGGAGCTGTAGGCACACTGACAAAAACAAAAGCAGTGCCTCCCTAGAGTCCTTAATCAATTTTGGAGTGGAGAAGTGAAGATGAAGATAAACTGAAAGAATCAGACATACCTTTGGGCTTATGGGTCACACAGCAGCTAGTTCAGAATCGAGTATACTAGCAGCAACCAATGATTGAATCTAATGGTTAAGGATTGGGGGGGAGGGAAGAGGAAAGCAAGAAGGGTTGAGTTTCTCCTTCCTTACTCCAGCTTGACCAGGTTGCAACTTTGTGAACTTCAAAAGGCAGAAAGATCTGGAATTTCTATTGGTAGTAATGTCTACTAAAGGTGGTCTTTATATCCCTGAAACAGCGGTGGATGATGACAATGTCTGCATCTGGAGCTGAGAGCCCTCCTAAGTACAAACTAACACATGAAGACAGGTGGCTTTAGTATTCCACAACGGCACTGACTCTCAGAGCTCAGCAGAGAACTCCACCTACGGGGAACTTCATAGGGACTCCATGAAAAGAGAAAAAGACTTGGAACATATGTATCACACATGTGGCTGGCAGTCTTCTTGAGTGCCACCAAACTATATGAAAATGTAATTGGGAAATATTCAACAAAATAAATAAAAAATGCAATAAAATAGATAACATTAATAAATAACATTTTAAATAGATAACATTGTAACAAAAATAACAAAAACAGGTAACATTTTAAAACTAAGTCCTTATGCCATCTTGAGGGATTCTTAGGTACTTTCTGATTCTACTTGACTTTGATACTGACTTAGAAATCAGGAGCTGTGAGTTTTCCCTTTTACCATATGGGTTCTCTAAGTTTGAACCCAATCTCCCTGGGGACCTCACATAAGTAGAAGAAAGTACATCTTTAGTTTGAGAAATTATTTCTTCATCAATTGCCCTTGTTATACCTACTTAGCAAATAGCCTTTCTAAAAGCTAATTCTGTCTGGCTGTTAATAAGTGAGGACCCCTCCTGTAGGGCCTTGTGGGTAATGGTACTTGAAAACCTCTACCACTCAAGATTACCTTAGAATACCAAGAGGTGACATAGTTGCTGCCCTCTGTGGACCCAGGGATAATTAGAATCCGGGAGTAGCCCCAGAAAGGTCACTAGAAGTGCTTAGATTATCATTAATTAACCAACATGTTTTTATTAAGTACTTATTTTGTATCAAGCATTGTTCTTAGCACTGGTGATAGAAAAAAGGCAAAAACAAAACAAAAACACCTTTTCTCAAAGGGCTTACATTGTAAGACAGAAGACAGCAAGAAAGTAAGTACATACAAGATATATACAGAGTAGAAGGAGGCTTAGTAGGTGGAGGACTAGGAAGGGCCTCCTGTGGAATGTGATATAGAGTCTTTAAGGAAGCCAAGGAAAGTGTGCCATGGAAGTGCCAGTGAAGGTGCCGTGGACACAGTTAATGAAAAGGCCAGGAGATGGAAGATGGAGTGTCACATACAAGGAACAGCCAATAAGCCAGTATGCCTGTATAGAGTGTAATAGACAGGAGTAGTAGGAAAAAAGTATGAAGAACGTTAAAACCAAACAAAAGACTTTGTATTTGATCCTGGAGGCAATAGGGAGCCACTGGTGTTTATTATTGATTAATAGATGATGTAGTCAGAATTACGCTTCAGGAAGATCAATATGGGAGTTGTGCAGATTGATGTGAGGAAAGAATTGAGGCAGAGAGACTCAGACAGCTATTGCAGTTGTCTAAGCAAGTTGTGATGAGTCTTTATGCAAGGTTATGATGGCTATGTGGGTGGGACTAAAGGGGACATCTATATCACATGCTATGAAAGTAGAAATGAGATTTAGACTTAATCGTAGAAAGGTAGAATATTAATATAGCCCATCAATTAAAAGATTTAAAAACTATTGACCATACTGCATTAATATTTTGAACTGTATTTGACCATGCAACACTGATTAAAACAACTCAGCTAAAAAATGTAGTTTGAGGGTATAATAAATGGAAATATACATATTTGTACAGTGAGTGTATCCGTTTTAAAGAGTTTTAATTGAAACATGATGTAGGTCTGTGTAGATAATAGCATTTTGATTGTTTATTTTGGATAGTAACTCAAGAGAATTTAAGGGTTGAAGGATATTTCCAAGCATAATAGAAAATTATGTGCACTTGGGCTCAGAAGTGATTTATTTAGTAGATTGAATAGTAAATTATAACTAGCCTGACTGGTCAAAAATGCTGAGAACCAAAGCATACTGAAAAAAAGAAAAAGAAACTAACCTTTAAATATGGAATGTTTATTTAGTTACATGCAGAAGAACAGGTGCATAGCAAATTATCAGTCACTGACAAATACAAAAAACAACAGCAGCATGTGGACTTCATCAAGGCAGAGCAGCTTACATCTTAAACCTGCTACTTTATAAACTTTAATTTGACCGTTTGTTTTAATGGGATGGGAAACATATCTACACAACATAATGCCTTGGAGAATAACATTACTATTCCATGTTCCATATTGTCATTGCAGCCTTCTGTAATTATATTATCTCTGTTACAGTTTGGTTAGCTTTTGTCTTCCTGTGACTTGAAGGCCTTTATTTTCATCCTTTATTTTTCTCCAGGCGTCCACAAGGACGAAGATAAAGCTCCCAGCTTCTCTGTTGTCCTTGAGACTTTGAGGCATACCTTGACAGATTACCAGAACAAGCTGGAAGATGCATCTAATGAGGTAATACTTGCACTGTTTGGCTCCACACACATAGCCTTCGGCCTGCGTAGTACATATTCCTTACTTGTTACAAAGGTCAAAAGATTGAGAATGTTGAATTGACAGCTTCAGTGATAGCAAAAAAGAAATATTCTCTGTCGCAGCTTTTTCTTTGAGGTTACCCTAAAGTAATATGTCACAAATTTAATTTTCTTATGTAATCCCAAACTTTTGAACTCCTAATTATTTTCTATTTCTTAATGTTTCCTTCTCCTTAGTTTAGTTTTTTGAAAGGGCTGCCAGTGATTTAAACATATAAAATAATGGATTTAAAAATCATACATCTTCATCTGGAAATTTAGAAAATAATATCTATTTTAGTGTATTATTGAATAAGAACTGTGAATTGTTCCCTTCTATTTAGTACATCATTTAGGAAAAAAGAGAGAGAAATCTGTGTTACAGTTCTCTAAAGGGAGCAAAGTATAGTTAGATTTTTTAAAAAAAAATTAAGTATCTGTTTGATGTAGCCTGGGAGCTTTTCGTTTACTGACTGAAAAATCTCATGCTTATATTTATCATCTCATTTGTATTGTTTTAATGTGTTGGTTGATAATCTTCTTGGGTATTAAAATGTTTTATGAATTTGTTGCTTAAAAATTGAAGTTTATTTAGTTACATCTTGTCAAATTAGATCATACAAAATAATTATATTAGATGCAATTAGCTAACAAAACAATGATCAGATTGTTCAAAGCGAGGAGAAGTTACATAGCATAGATATTGAGTTTTAAATTTGTATTCCACAAGCTTTGGCTTTTATTGGCCTGAGAGTCAAGTCATCAAGTCAACAAACATTTTTTAAGTTCCTACAACATACCAAGCATTGTGCTAGGCGGTATTTATAGGTGATATAACCATCAACTTTCAGTTTTAGAAGGCTATCCTCCCTCGTCCCCCTTTATTGGGGCGAAGTGAGGAAAATGAATTGTCTTTTTTATGCCCTGTGTGGTTGTTCAAGCATCACAAAAAAGTTACCACGGAAATAATCACATTTCTGTAAACAGCAAATATTTCTAAGACTTTCCCAGTGAGATAAGGTAACTAGTATTGTTAGTAGTTTATGAAACTCTTTTGAGGCCCAGGTCTGGAAGCTGCAAAGTAACCAGGAACATATTACCCACGGCGAATTGTTATTTGGGAGGATGAATGTCACATGATCCTCAGCGCAGTTGAAAAGTCGACTCAGCAGGCTTTGGCTTAGTAATGCGCTTTGTTGTGAAACAGTGCCAGAGACAGCAGTGGGGAGACCAAGGGGGTGGTTGCAAAGAAAGCAAAAAGAGCAGTCTGACAGAAAGAAGAATGAACTGTCAAAGAAAATAAATCACAAGCAGTGCAGGACCAACTGATGACCTGCCACAAGCCTTCCCAGTAGGACTGCATGTGACTGACCCTGAAATTGTCATATGGAGCCAGAGACCCACTGAATACCTTCAGCATGTG
This sequence comes from Phalanger gymnotis, assembly GCA_028646595.1. Lineage (NCBI taxonomy): Eukaryota > Metazoa > Chordata > Mammalia > Diprotodontia > Phalangeridae > Phalanger > Phalanger gymnotis. The sequence continues at coordinate 293,453,898 of CM053624.1, forward strand.
TAGAATGAGCAGTCATCTCTATCCTTATTTTTCCTTATTAATGCCACTGCTTTTGGCTTTTTGGTCTTGAAAAATTTAGCAATTAAAGTATTTATGATGAAAATGAAAAAAATAAAGATTTGTGGCATCTAATAAAATTTTATAAAAATGTCACTGAGATTTTAAGCTTGAGTACCTTCTCTCCTTTTTTCACAATATAAGCTTATGACATATAAGTATAAACTAAGTATATTACAGTTTTGAGATTGACTTTAAAAAATTAAAATAGATGCTCTTATATAGCCTCTGGTTATACAATAAAATAATTGTTAGCTTTTTATGTTATTGTTTGTAAATTTTTTTTAAATTACTTTTGTTTCTTTTTTATTAGCTAAACTGCCTGCAAATGACTTCTGAAAAAACATTTAGGGAACTTGATGCTACCAAACAGGAGATGGAATATCAGAACAAGAATCTAAAGGTATAGTTGTTTGGAATGCTATCTTTCCCTTTTGAAAATAGAGCTTTTTCTTTTGCTATCACATTTAATAATAACATTTATAATGAATACTTTTGGATTTTAAGATAAACCAAAATTTCATCTTTATGAAAAAGTTTGCATTAGAATAATGAAACTTTTACCTTCAAATATTTTATTGAATATATTTTGTGTATGTTATATAAACTACCCTTAATTTTACATATTTCAAAATTCATATTGTTCAGCCAAAGATTTAAAAATAGTATTTTATCATTCTTCATATACATTGTTTTGGAATTAGGTTTTTATGTTACTGGGAAAAATAAGCTTAAGATCAAATTAAATCTAGTTTGTAAATTTAAATATAATGCCACAAATTCCAAAAAAGGTAAAAGATAAAATTTGAAATGTAGTGTTATTCTTAAAATAATTCGGTACAAAAAGAATGGAAACCTTTAACTTGGAGTACATTTTGATCATTTTGTGAAAGAGAAATTGCTTTTCATGCCTTTTTTGGTTAGGAGAGCTGAGAATCACTAATTTAAAAAGCTTTGTAATTTGACATTCTGACATTTAAAACTTAACTTTCATAGCTGGCACTTTATTGTGCCAAGACAAAATTAAACTTTTAAAACTCCTGAGTGCCCAATTTTTGTGTAATTTTTATTGTATTAGTTTATGGACACATAGTAGTATTTTTTAAAGTTTTAACATGTACTGCATGAGAAGGTTGTTAAAGGAGCTGAAATTTCTCATCTAAAGTACTTATCTTAATAGTGAATCACAAATATACTTCTCTTATTAAGGAAGATGGGCATCTTGTTAATAAGTTTTAGTATTACTTAGTGTAAATGTTAAAGCATTTTCAGTTTTCAGATTTGCAAGTAAAACATAAATATCAACAAAATAATTAGGAATTTAGTAAAGAAAAATCTTTCATATAGGTTTTTTTCACCTGTACCTCAGATTGCTAATTTAGCATATATATTAAAACTGAGGAAATTATGTTTGGTGATGTTGGACTAGTAGTCCTCTGAAAGAAAAAGGAGTTATAGTTGCAAACTTTGAGAATGAAAAGAAGCAAATAAGATGACAGAGAGTAATTTTGAATCGTGTTATCATTTATTAGTAAAACCTTTAGGATCTGTGTTAATTTCCAATCGAGCTATCTTTCTGGTTTAACTCAGGTGCTTTCTTTCTCCTCCCCATCCCCCTGGGAAAGAAATTATGTACTTCACTATGCATGTTGAGAAGTCACCTGCTCAAATGCTTTATCAGATAAACTTACTAGCCACTTTTTTTTTTTTGGTATCTTTGACAGGAAGCACAGGATAAACTGGTTAATGTCAATCAAGAGTTAAATCACCTGCGAACTAAGTATGCAGATAGAGAATCTATAATAGGCACTTTAAAAGTGGAACTCCAAAATGTTCTACACTGTTGGGAGAAAGAGAAAATGCGAGTAGCACAGTCTGAAAATGAAATCCAGAAGCTTTCTCAGGCTTTCCATAAGGATATTGAGGTATTACTAGAGACAAAAGTACTGTCAATAAAGGTCTTCATCTAATCTTGTTTTACACATTTACATACATCAAAATGCCTACTTTTGGTCTTCTGTGACTTACTTCCAAAGGTGAATTTATGCTATATATTTTGAAATATTCATATTACATCCCTAAAATTGCTTACTCCTTTACTTTATCACACTATTTTACAAGATGAGATATTTGTAGTTTCGCTCTGTCAATCAATTAACAAGCATTTATTAAGCACCTGCAGTGCAAGGAACTATGCTAAAGCTCTAAGGATACAAATGCAACAATTCCTGCTTTGAAGGAGTTTACCATGCCAAGTAGCTTGGCTCTAAAATGTACTTCTCTGGTACCTTGTCTGCTGATTATAGATTTACATTTTAATAATCTGAGAATTTTATCATCTCAGAGTGCTAATTATTGGAATAGTTAAATCTTAGAAATCTATGAAACACCAGGGATTAAGGCCCACTTCATTTTTAAATTTTGACTCACAGCATGATAGTTCACGTATACTGTTGGTCCAGTCCTCTCTATTCTCACTGCTGCTATTCTGTTTCAGGCTCTTCTCTCTTCTCAGTTAAAATAGTTCGTTAGTTTTCTAACTTGTCTTATAAGCTGGAGTCTCTCCCTTCTTCAGTCTATCCTCCATACCATTATCTACTTAATCTTTTAATGCATTGTTGTGATCTTGTTGCTGCTTTTCTCAACTAACTTCAGCAGTGACTTTCTGTTGCCTAATGAATCAAATATGGACTGCTGGTCCTGTCATTCAAGGCTATATCTACATGCTTTAATATGCCTGAAACCTTAAATCATACTTCTTTTTATATGTTTTATATTTCTGGCCATGCTCAATTGTTCTTCTTTTGCTGTTATCATCCTGCTTTTGCTTACTTATCTTCTATGTCTGGAATGTTTCCTTCTTTCTTCCTTCCTATCCTGCCTCCTACTTCTACTCCCAGTCAGTGGCATAGTGAGAGAGCCCTAGAGTCAGGTCTCCAATACTTCCTAGCCGTCTGACTTGGGGCAAGTCACTTAAACCCTGTCTGGTTCAGATTTCTCAATTGTAAAATGGGAGCAGTAATAGTGCCTACCTCCCAGGGCTGTTAGAAGGATCAAATGAGATAATATTTGCAAAGCACTAGGTACCTGGCACATAGTAGATGCCATATAAGTAATTAGCTATTATTATCGCTGTTCTTATTTTGCTTGGACCTCTTCCTGGCATATTGCATCTTTTCTCTAAACAAAGTTATTTGTGTACTTCTCCTTCTCCTAAATTAGATTGTCTGTTCCCTGAGAGCAGGGTCTCTATCCTGTTTATATTACTGCTGCTTAAAGCACAATGCCTTACAAATAGTAGGAGTTTAATATATTTATTGAATTAAATTAATTCATACTGTAGCAAAACATGTTTATCTCATAGGAGAATTCTTTGTTAACCAAATAAATTGTCTTTTATTTTGACTTGAGGTATACAACTAGTCTAGCAAGGAACTAACTAACTAACTTATCTGAGTTGTTCTGCATATTGAGCTCATTATTCTAACAAATACGAACAATAATGCCAACTGAGTGAAACAGAAACATTCTTTCCATCATTTTTACAGTCTGGGATTTAAATTGTGTCCACATGAAGCAGTTGGAATTGTTCTACACATCAGATAATGATTAAAGTAAAGGAAACTAGAAGCCTGACTGTATTGTAAAGTCAGCATGTCTACAGCATTGTGGTTGGGTTCAACATGTGTGAATTGATTTTGGGTCTTGGGATTTCTTTTTCATGCCAAATGTATGATTATCATGCCTGGTTTATCATAGCCCAAGCAAAAAGAATACAATGGCAACACAACTGTTAACACTGAAAAAGTTCTTGATCGCTCGATGATATATTTAGGGAAGTTTTTTAATGCCTGTATGCTACATTGGATGATTTATTTTGAATAAGATCTTTGACCATTTCAGCAGTTGAAAAATGCAGAATACTAACCTATCAAATTAACAACTCAGAGCACATTTATAAACTTTCTCTTGACTGCTGAACCTAGAGCTTGGTTTTAAGGCCATGTGCAATTTTTTTTTCTTGTCTTTCTTTCCTTTTTTTTTTTTTAAGTATTCCGTTTAGAAAAGGTACTTTGCTATGCTAAGTGTAAAGCATAAAGGGAAAATCCCTTAAGTGAGGCCTACGATTTCTCCTACGATAAAATATAATTTTTATAAATTTCTCATGAATTTGGTTTTTTTTTTATACCGGTCTGTTGAAAGACAATCTTATTAGATTGTGTTCTATACATAAAAACATTGTACTCTAGCTTTACTCTAAGTTTATTTTCAGAGTCTATGCCTTGGGTCAGATTCCAAGAATAAATGTATCTGCTTTATGTTAAATCCCATCTTAAGTGAATAGTGTTTTTTGCAATTTCCCAATGCATTTTCATAGGTCACTTTTGGTTGATGTTTCTAATTTGACTTTTTGCATATTGTTTCTTGTGCAGATTGTCTAGCACGTTGTTTTTCTGATAGGAAATGAGTTGTGCTATAGCTTTGTAACAATGAAAAAAATGCTATGTACTTTTTATATGTCTAGTGCTAGGACAGAAGAGCATATATTTGGGAAAAAATACGATGAGTTTATCTATCTTGTAACCCTCATTTCACTAGTTGATAAGCTTCAGGGGCTTGGGATAGATTGCCTGTCAGAAATGCCTAAAACCTGAGACCTAGAAAGAAAAGAAGGAATTGGAGCAGTTGTATACATGGAAAATGCTGAAATTATTTAAATTGTTTTTAAAAAAATATAGTAACATTCTAAATTATTCTTTGAATTAAATAACATACCTTTCTTGTAAAAAATTTAAAGAAAATGTATCACAGTTATAAACATTTAAGAATTGCAATTTATAAAGTTTACTTTGTTCCATGTATTTTCTTTTCTTAGAAAGTGAAAATAATTTCATTAAAACTACCACATTTTGAAATTCTGTCTTATGATCTTTTTCAGGCTTTGGAAATGTATACACATTTGGATTCCTACAATGTTTATATACTGAAGTTAATTTTTTTGCTTTCCTCACAGGAGAAGCTAACCTTCCTTCATACTTTATATCAGCACTTGGTAGCAGGCTGTGTGCTTATAAAACAACCAGAAGGCATGCTGGATAAATTCTCTTGGTCTGAGCTTTGTGCAGTCTTGCAGGAGAATGTTGATGCCCTGATCTTAGACCTCAACAGGGCTAATGAGAAGGTAACTGTCCTCAGGCACCAGATACCTCTATTAAATTCAGTGACATTTGTCCACATCACAGTATCATTAAGAAAGGCTGACATTCATCTTATTTCAAAAAGAATTTGGATGTTAATAATTCAATACCATTAATTATGGCTTGTCTACAACTCAGTTTGATGCCATTGCTGTGGGCATGTAAATGTGACTGAAGTCTGTATGAAGTCTCTAAGCTCCACTTTCTGTGCAGGACATGCTAATACTACTAGCCAGTATTAGCCACAGGGACCTAATTAAAAGAAAATAAATTAATCTTACTGATGAAGCAATTCAAAGGACTTAGTCATTTACTCTAATAAACCAACACTTTATCTTAGCATAAAACAGAAGCAAGCTATAGTTACCCAAAAATATAATCTTAAAATAATTGATTCACTAAAAATGAGATATTATTATTTTAAAAATAAATTGAAAATAATTACATGCTTATAACATGTTTTCTAGAAGATGATATAATTAATTATAAAATCTGTGGTTCATAATATAGTAAATATTTTTGAGAGGTAAGAACAGTAGACATTTATGGTTACTTTACTATTTCATAAGACTTAAACTTTTAGTCTTTCCAAGGGAAACACATTCAAAATCCCTCTTTAGGTTATAATAAATTAAACTGGCTTAGCGGATATGTTGCTGTTAAAGATATTGGTTCATTTTCTGGCTCTATTGAACTAGCTGGTCAGAACTATGTTCATGTGGTCTAGGAGAAGGATTCCAGATCTTGGCTGTACTGACATTTGCTCTTGAGGGATAGGAAGAGAAAAACGGTTCCATAAGTTTCTCATCTGTTGGAGACATGAAACAATTTCTTGGCCCAATGTCAGGAGTTCCTTACTATTGATAATTTTGGCTCCGATCCTATTAGTAGGGTCACTAGAATGTTTTAGGAAGGATGATAGTGGGAAGGATTAGGGATAGCATGAATGATACTTATGATTTTGAATCAGTATAAAAACATTTTCTGTTTGATCAGAAATTTTTAACAATGCTAAACATGATTAACTATTAGAATTATGTTTAAACCTACTATGATTTTGTAGATTTTTTTCAATGCACTTCAGTTATTATTATAACTTCTAAATTTCATTAGTTGATACATGAATGAATATGTGAAAAAGAAAGGGCCTTTCCTCATAGTTTCTTATTTGCATACTCAAACCATATGAAACATTTTATTTCATTGTATGCAAATTCATTGTATACAGATTTGGAGAGCTTTTCTTAAATGGAAATTCTTGCTTTCACTTTAAGGGGAGCTGTACAGCTTCTCAGTTAATTTTTTGCAGTATATCATCTCTTGAATATCTTTGTTGAAATATATCTTAAATTTAACAACTTATTTGGAGAAAAAAATGATCATATTTATATATCAATACTGAACTAAATGCTTCAATTTTTAGATAAAGTTTAATCACAGAATATGCTTATCTCAGTTTCTCTTAATGTGTTAATTTATGTCTGGCTTAGTTTTTTTAATATAATCTAGGAAGAAAATGAAAATGAGAAAAAAAACTTATTGTAAATTGAAAAGAATGATTTGACCTTATTTCTTGTGTATATCATATAACCATATAGATAACTCATCTAGAATATATTTGTAAAAACAAATCTGATACTCTGAGGGAGCTTCAGCAGACCCAGGAAGACACTTTTAATAAAGTGGCAGAACAGATTAAAGCACACGAGAGCTCTTGGCAGAAACAAAAGAAGGATTTGGAGCAGCACTATACTGAACTCCTCCGGGAGGTTCAGATGAAGGCACAGGTATGCTCTCTCTACCAGAGTGCTAAAAAATGTTTGTATTTTTTTCTACACCTTGCATCCTATTTCAGAACCATAAGAGAATTCTAATTAAATTAAAACTAGTTGGGAATTATATATACACATACATACATGTATACATATATACACACACATATAAATACATACACAAGCATGTACATATTTATGTATGTATATATATATTTAATTCTTAATTATGTCTTTCTTTAGGAAATGAATGGATGTCTGGTTAACATATTCTAAAAATGCATTATTTAATTGGATCCTGAAATATTTTTCGTCATCATTAAATTTTTTGTGAATTTAAAAGTACAGAATACAGTATTAGAATCATGCTAAAATTATCCATAATAGTGGAATAATAGCTTCTTTTTTAAGCATTAATTGCATTTGTGAGGAGTGTATCTTTTACTAACATTTTAATTTATTTTAAGCTAACATTTGGCATATGATTTCTATGCTTCAATAATCTTATGGGTGTTATGTAAGGAATATGTTATCTGTTTTTAGGTCCTATACCAAAATAATTGAATGGGAAATGAGTTATGTCTTTTCAGTTTGAATTAGAGTGTGCAGAACCAAACTTGAAGCCAATTATTTTGCCATACTTTTCCTTATATAAATTCAAATTGGTATTTTAAGACCCTTCTTGATCAAGAATTAATATTCTTGGCAATACAGACTTCCATATTTCACTCAATAGACTTATAGATTTAACTTGGTTATGGAATTGCTTTGACCAGAACTAAGGATGTTGTTTATTTTTTCAATGATTGAGTCAGTACTTGTTTCCTTTGTATACAATGGCAATGGATCATGGACACTTGCTTGAATGAGGGTCACAAGTAGGAGTGCTCCTTCTGGTACTCAGATAGTGGAGGTAGATGCCTCTCCTAGGAACTAGATTTGGAAGCCTCATTGCTCTGGAACCTATTATAATGTGTGATGATTGTACCCAATATGCCCTGTTTTTATCTTGGCTTTGCAACTTCTTTCTCCCCTTAGGAAAGCTGCTTAATTTCTTAGGCCTTATCTGACTTATCTATAAAATGTGAGAGTTAAACTAGATGACTTCTGTGATGGGAGCAAGATTCTAATCCTTCTGAACCCATGCAAATTAGTTTCCTTTTTCCTTAAAAGGCATTGAAACTATTCTCAAGACGTGGCTTAGGTGACCAAAGGCTGGAGTGATTGAAATCACTTCTGAGTCACCTGAATAAAAAAGTTCTCTAAACTTTCCTCTGAGGTTTGGCTGGCAGATCAACTTGGAAGCAGGGGCATTTCACTCAGCTGAATCAGTTTGTGTCCTTGGTGCATATTCTTATTCAATATCTTTCCCTTGCTTTGACCAAGTAAATTTCCTTTTATCAGCTGTTGAATTTTATGAACTGTTGAACTGTTGTACTTATTTTAACTTATTTCATTCTAATATCAAACCTGAATTACCAGGGGAAGTGAGATGTGTCAGACCTAGCCCATAATAACCTTTAAGGTCACTTCCATTTCTAATTGTGTGATAATGTAACATAGTGCCACAATCAGTTTACTGTTATGTATACCAAGTAGTACAATAGAAACATTAATTAGACTTGCACTTCTCAATGCTAGCAATCAAACTTTATTAATCATATGCATGCAAACATCAGTTTCTATTTTCTATTAAACAATACAAACTTTAACCCCACTAGGAATGAACCACCAACCTGTTGGTTCTTAGGGCTTCCTAGTAAGTACATCTCCTACTGGTCCTCAGTGACGGAGGTTCCTCTTTGCACAGCCACAGGCCATGTGTCTCCCTTCATGTTGTTTAGTCAATTGGTACTGCCCTTAAGCAAATACTTAAGTCTTCTCAAGTGGGTAATGGGGAATGCAGGAGCTACCTTGGTTATGAGCCAAGGTCAAGCTGAAGTCTGGGAGTCTCTGTTAGGTTTATTATAGTTCTTGGTCTGGGTGTCAGCTGGTTGCACCCAAATTCTGATTGTTGGTGAGAGACCTAATTTATTTACCAAATAATTTGATTTATGCCTGATAACTAATGATAAGATTGTTTACTAAATTTTCCCATGTGGGAGTTCCAGTTTTATACATTATTTATGGATATATTATTTTTTAAATTTAGCTACTATACTTGTATATTATATTATCATATATTATTTTATCAGTTTTATACAAACACTCATGCTGTTTATAAATCTAAACCAAGATATATGCTTAGTTTAATATGTGAAAAACAAGTTGTGAAAAACAAATATTGAAGCACATTATCACAAAATGATGGTCTAATATGAAATTATGTCAAGACAATAAACAATTTCACTACAAATGCTGTTATCGTGATCACAACCTCTGATCACCCAGGTAGGTAGATGTATCGGCATTTATTTTTCCATCGCTAGCCCTAGATGACCTCAGGTTGGAAGTTTCCTCACCTACATCAGAGACCGTACCTTTTCTGTCCCGTGCCAATGAACCATCTAAGAAAACACCCCAGAGTCTATTAGACAGAAAGTCTAGACATGGTGTTATGTCTTTATGATATTAAAAGAGAAAGAATAATACATGGGGTAAGGAGGGAAGGGAAAACATGGTTGGAGAAAAAATTATATAATCTGGGCATACAAGTAGAAATCTACAAAAAAAATGAGCAAGAAACGGGGGAAGTGGTTGAGACTTGAGCCTCACCCTCATCGAAACTGGTTAGAGAAAGGAAGAATATACATACACAGTTGAGTAAAGAAATATATTTAATTCAACAGGGAAAGACAAGGGAATTAGAGAGATGGTAGATTAAGGGAAGAATTAGTCCTAACTCTAAACTTACTGTACTGTTCTAAAATATTTATAGCTCTTTTTGAGGTGACAAATAATGGGAGCCTGAGGAGGTGTGCATCAATTGGGGAATGACTGAACAAGTTATGGTATATAAATGTGATGGAATACTAGTGTGCTGTAAGAAATGATGAAATGTATAGTTTGAGAGAAATCTGAGAAGAAATCTGAAATCTATGAACTAAGAGAACAGTTTTTACACTAACAGCAATACTGTAAGACCAACAACTTTGAAAGACAAGAACTCTGATCAGTATAATCACCAACCACAATTCCTGATGATTAATGATGATATATGCTACTCACCTTCTGAAAGATAGGTAAAAGAATAAGAATACTGAATCAGGCATGTGTGTATGTATATACATATATATATATATGTGTGTTTATATATATATGTGTGTGTGTGTGTAGGTATATATGTGCGTAGATATTAACCCATATACACATATTTACATATATACATACTGCATATTACCATGTACTTATCTGTAAAATGTAAATGTCTATATAAGTGTATTTATACCATACAAATATATACACAGAGGCACACACACGTAGATGTGTATATGTACATGTATGTGTGCATATCTATACACATATAGATGTACACATACATGTACATACACATATATGCCCTACACACACACATATATGTGTATATAAATGAATGAATAATGGTGGTGGTGGTAAAAATAATAATAATAAAATAGCTATCATTTACATATGTGTGTAAATACATATATGTGCCAGACAATGTGCGAAGTGCTTTATGTATAAATACATGCATACATGTGCTAGGCAATGTGCTAAGTGCTTTATAATTATTTTTTCTCATTTGATCTTCCCAATAATCCTAGGAGGTAGATATTATTATTCTCATTTTCCAAATGAGGAAACTGAGACAAACAAGGGATTAAGTGACTTGTCAAGGATTACAAAGCTAAGTGTCTAAGACTGGATTGAACTTGGGGCTTACTGATTCCAGGCCCAGGTGTCTCCACTGTGCCTCTTAGCTGAATATTGCAAGATAAAGGATAACGAATTAACACCCGATAAGGGAGAAGACCCTATGGATTCCAAAGATAGCAAGGAACCATAGCCAGATGTTCCTGAATGGTTTAAAAGAAAATAAGAAAGATCAGCAAACTGTAATTATGTTGTAACAAAAAGGGCATTGAATTTAGAGTGAAAAGACCTAAAACCAAGATTCTGCCTCTTACTAGCTGTACAACTTTAGATAAATCACTTTGCCTTTCTGACCCTCAGTTTTATCTGCAAAAAAGGGAGTTCATTAGACTATAAATATATATTAAAGACTTGTCTTGTTCATACTAATGTGCTAGGCACAAGGTGGAGGGTGGGTGAGATACAAAGTTATATAAGGAGAGAGTCTTTAACTGAGAAAGGAAGAGTTCACAAAAGACAAAATCATTTCAGTTACATGAAATTGAGAGCCTTTTGCAGAAATAAAGTCAAAGCACCTAGGATAAGAAGGAAAAATAAGATTGGGAAAAAAATCTTAATAACAATTTTTTTCTAATAAGGGTCTGAAAACTGAAATATGCAGGGAATTAGCACAGATATTAACACATATGACCAGAAGCCATTACCCAATGGAAAGGTAATAAGAAAATATGAACAGTTTTAAAAGAGAATTGCAAACTATTAACAACCATATGAAAGATTGTTTGTCATTACTAAAAATGAATAATTTGTAAATAAACCCAACTCCGAAGTCGTCCTTCCCTCGATCTCGGAAATTACAAAGATAACAGAAGATGGAAAAAGTCAATGTTGATGAGACTGTATAAACTCATTGTTGTTCAGTCACTTTTTAAAACCATTTCCAACTCTTCAGGACCTTGTTTGGAGTTTTCTTGGCAGGAATACAGGAGTGCTTCGCCATTTCCTTTTCTAGCTCATTTTATAGATGAGGAAATTGAAGCAAATAGAGTTAAATGACTTGCCCAGGGTCACACAGCTAGCAAGTGTCTAAAGCTAGATTTGAACTCAGGAAGATGAGTCTTCTTGACTCCAGGCCTGGCACTCTATACACTATACCACCTAGCTGTCCCACTGTAGAAAAATAGGTATACTAGTATAGTTTTACAAAAAACTGTGAATTGGTTCAACAATTCTGTAAAGCAGTTTAGAAGCATGGTAATAAAGTGACTGATATATCAATATTTCCTGACTGAGACTCACATATACCCTAGGCATATACATCAAGCAAGTCAAAGATAGAAATATACAAAACTATTAATAATAGCATTTATATGCAGCAAACTAGAAACAGCAGGTCCTCATTTATTAGGAAAGATCTAAAAATAATTGTGGTGTGTATTATTGTAATATAACTGAGCTATAAAAGTCAATGAATTTGTTGAATTCAGAGAACCACGGTAAAGTAAGCGTAATTGGGAAAATGCTATATGTAGTGAATAAAACAGTGTGAATGAAAAGAACAAAAAAAGAAAATGGAACCCTCTATTATTATAGTGGTCAAGCATGGCCCTATGGAAGAATTAAGAAAATATATTCTCTTCATTGCAAAGATGAGGGACTGTTTGTGTGGGCATCATGTTTTATGAAAGCCTTTGATAAACTAGAGAGAATCCAGACAACACACTGAAGATCAGTTGAAGAAACTGGCTATGTTTATTCTGGAAAAAGGAAAAATGGTATGTGTGTGTGGGGGGAAGACAAGAGGCAGAGATACGATGATATAATAACTGTCTTTAAATATTTGGTGGAGTGACATGTACAGGAGGAAGTGTGCTGGGCTTTTTGGCCCAAGAGAGTGAAATCAGGAGCAGTGGGGGATGTTGAAAAGATAGAGGTTAGAGGCTAGGAAAAGATAACAGAGGTATCCAAACGTGGAACGTGTGGCCTCAAGAAATGGTGTGTTCTCTTTCCTTGGAGTCCTTTAAGCAGAGATTTGTTAGGTACGGAGAGAAGCATTTATTCTTCTATGTTTTGGGTGTTCAAGGAGCACTAATGCCTCTGGTGAGAGGGCTTGTCGAGACCCTCTTTTTAGTGTCCATCTGATTCACCCAACTCTTCAACTCTGGCTCCGAGAAGCCGTAGTAAGTCCAATGGCCACACCCTGGTAAAACGTTCTCAGCAGATGAGTTAAACCAGGTTGAGGGTAACCAACACACTTCAGATCTGTCAGTGAAGAATTGGGATGTCTGTCCCCAGTTTGTGAAGATGTCCCTCAGTAGAATGGACAGATGAGAACAATTTGTTCCAATGGCCATGAAGGTGGCTGAAGCAAGTACCGTCGAGTGCTTAGAGCTTGGCCAGGTATCAAAGATTTTTAAGGTCATCTACTACATCCTGGGCCGTCTCTGGTTATCATGACTTTTGTCCCACACTGGACTTCAGTGACTCAGAAGGAGAGAGTAAGGCTGACAGCTTTGTGCAATGCTGCCTCACTTCAATTCATGCAAAAGTCAAGATGTCACCCCATGATACCATTGGGCCTCTTGGAAAACACAAGATGGATAAAAATAATAACATGTATGTAATGATACTTATTGAATTTTATAAAAAAAAATTTTAAGAAGAAAAATTGAAATACTAAAGTCTTTCAAAGAAAAAGGAAGAGATACAAAAATTTCTTGGCAGTGTAATGCATTTTTAGGCAATATCCTCCTAGGTAATAACGTTCAATGATCAACAAATTAGTAGGTTAAGTTGGTAGTCAAATTTCCGCTTTTGACCTCATGATATATTTATTGAATTATTTTCCTTAAGGGCAATAAGAACTTTCCATAAGTTCTTTTTTGGGGTAAATTTAAAAAAAAATTTAAACTTAAATGCAAAATGAAAAATGAAAAAAGAAACATTGCCCACAGCAGACCATAAAAAAGGATGCAATATAAATAAAAAAAACTGTTTTGGCAGGTATGTGCCCAGATATTTTATACTATCTAAGTATTTTAAATGGTCTAAAACAATATTGAATAACATTGTTGACACAAAATGTAGTTTCTCTATTTTTCACTTTTGGTTAAATCTATTCTGACTTTAAATTTGAGATCATGATTGCTATCTCACCTTTTTTTACATACTAAATTCTACTCCTGCCCTTTATTTTATCTTTGTGTGTATCTCTCTACTGTTTCTTGAAAGCAACATATTGTTGAATTCAAATTTTTAATCTGCTACCTCTTTCTGTTTTATGGGTAAATTCATCCCACTCACATTCTAAGCTACAATGACTTGGTGTGTATTTTCCTCCTTCCTATTTTTCCTTGCTATCCTTCTCATCCTGTTTACCCTATCCCTCTGCACTCTGTTTTATTTCTACTCGCTACCTTGTTCTCCCATTCTTTAACTTATTCACCCCTCTAAGGGTCCCTCAGTTATTGTCTTCCACCCTCCATCCTATCCTTTTGCCCTCTTATTTCTTTCTGAATTTAGGAGACTTTTATACCCTTCTAGATATATATGTTATTCTCTCTTTACTTTAACTCATTCCTAATGAGAATAAGGTTCCAACATTATCTTCCCTCCCCCTACTAGCTTCTTCTGTATCAATTTTTCCTTTCATACTTCATTTGTATGAGATAATTACTCCTTTTTAATCTTTCCTACACAGTTTTATTTTTTTGTAGAATCACCCAATCATACTCAGCTCAGCCATGCCTTTTTTTCAAACTACCCAAATAATGATGACAATCATAAGAGTACTGCTGATATTTTCACATATACGAAGTAAACAGTTTGACCTTATTGAGTCCCTTATAATTGTTTTTTGATGTTTACCTTATATTTCTCCTGGATGTTATATGTTAACTTGTCCCTTAAATTCTGCAGTTTTTGTCATAAAAACTTGAAAGTTTTTGAGTTTGATAAGTGTCCATTTTTAAAAGTTCAGGATTATATTTAACTTTGCTGGGTAAGTTACCCTTGGTTGTAACCCCAGCTATTTTGCTCTATAGAATATAGTATTCCAAGTTCTATGGTCTGTCAGTGTAGTAGCTGCTAAATCTTGTTTAATCCTTAATATAGCTCCACAATCTTTAATTTTTTTTCTTGTTGCTTCCTTAACCTGGGTGCTTTGATACTTGGCTATGATATTCCTGTAAGTTTTCCTCCTGGGACTCTTTCACATAGTGATCAGTGGATTTTTTCTATTTCTATTTTGCCACCTCATTCTGGAACTTGAGGGCAATTTTCCTTGAGAATTTCTTGTAATATTGTATCAAGATTCTTTTTTTTAGCCATAATTTTCAGGTAGTCTGACTAGTCTTATGTTATTTCTCCTCTATCTGTTCTCCAGATCAGTTGTTTTTCTGATGAAATGTTTCACTTTCTCTTCCATTTTTTTCATTCTTTTGATTTTGTTTTATGATTTCTTGGTGTCTTAGAATGTCATTAGCTTCCTCTTGCCCAATTCTAGTTTTCAAGGAATTATTTTATTACCCAAGTTTTTGATTCTCTGTTTCCATTTGGTTGACTTTTCATAACTTTCTTGGATTGTCTTATTTTTTTTTCTAATTTTTCTAACATCTTTATTATTTGATTTTTAAAGTCCTTTTTAAGTTCTTCCAAGAGCTCCTTTTGTGCTTGGGACCATTTGATGTTTCTCATTGAAAAAGAAGTGGCTTTTTAATGCTCTATTATTTTCCTCTGAATATAAGCCCAGATCTTCTCTATCCCCATACTAACTATCTATGGCTCGGTTCTTTCTCCTTTGTGTACTCATTTTTATTTATTAATTTTTTTAGCATCTATTAGTGTAAACAAGTTGTAGTTCTGAGGTATGGGGAACGATGATCCAAGCCTAAGCTCCTTTTTACTCTTATTTTCTGAGATCTGTCTCTGGTGCAGCCTTGGGCTCTTCTCTTCACTCCTTAGCCATAGCTGGGCTCCCCAGCCACACTGTCTTGCAAATGATCTTGCTCCCTGCTGTCCCTCTAGTAGCTGCAAACTATAGCTGTCTTATCTGCCACAGAATTGAAACCAGGGACTCTGCTCTCTTGCAAGTGCCCATAGCCAACAGGGTCCCTGTCCCTTGCTACTTGCTCTGACTAGGTGTGCTAGCTTCTCCTGGTAGCCACAGCCTTGAACACATCTGGTCAGCACAGCTTGCTTGTTATCCCTAGATAATGGAAGGTCCTTTAATCTTCTACTCACTAGTCAGACCCACCCCCAAACTCTGCAAGATGAAAGTTTCTAAAGCTGAGGCTACCTCTCTATCCAGCTGCCCCCAAGACTTGTTTGTTGATTCTGCATAGTTGGCTGGCCTGCAGGCACTTCACTCTGGCCAAACCTTCCACCCCTGGAGGTTGTGTCTTTCCTGGGGCCTTCACAAATTGTCTAAGGAGAACAACTTCTTTACCCTTTGTTTATTTCTGCTGCTCTGAGACTATGTTCTGCCTTTTTTTGTTGAGGAAATTTAGGGAGCTGAAAGTTTTCTGACTTACTCTGCTATCTTACCAGAATCCTCTCCCCTTAACTTCTTTAAAATAATATGTTAAAATTTCCACATTTTCATCAAGGAAACAATAAAGGGTAAATACTGACACATAATTAATCACTTAGAAACACTGTTTTTGTATTCTAACTGACCCAATGAAAACAGCAACTTATCAACTAAAATACTGTAAATAAATGCACTATAAATTAGAGTTTTCTTATATTCATGAAACTACTGATCTGCTCTTTTAAAAATAAATGTCATCTGTAATAACAAAATGCTTTTAAAATTATTATATAGCATAGTTAAGTAGAAAGAGTTCTGATCCTAGAGTTTTGGGTTCATTTGCTGTGTGATTTTGAGCAAGTCATTCAGACTCTGAGCTTTGGTTGCATTACCTCAAATCCAGGTTACTAATACTTGTAGTGCCTACCTCCTGAATCAAATGAAATTATGCATGTAAAATATTTTGTAACAATTAAGTGTTACTGCAAACCGTTAGTGTTATTACAAAAATTAACATTTCAGAGTTTCTTTTAAAATTTCACTTGTGTTTATTGACCAACCACAAAGGGAAGGTGAGGGGAAGAGAAACTTAACTAACTAGAAAGTACTGCCAATTGAAATTAGTAATAGTCACATGTATAAAATACTTTACTGTTTACATACCACTTACCTAGTGCCCTAAGTAGTATCAGTATCATTATAACCATTTTATAAATAAAGAAAACTAAGCACAACCAATTTGCCCACAGTCACAGGATTGCTAAATGGCAGAGGTGAGAGTACGACTCAGATCAGTTGGTGCTTAGCTAGATTGATGGTGAAAGGTAAAGGAAAAGCAATAGGAAAATAAGTTTAATCTCGTTTTTTGTATGAAATTTTTAAGGATTTCATTTAAGGATTAAAGCTTTTGCTTGTACTTAAACTTCTAGCACTTTGTACTGAAATTAAATATTATACAACTGTTAAATAAAACAAAATTCCATAAAGCTTACTGTCACTTATTATATATGATAATATATGTAAAATGCTTTCTAAACCTTAAAGTGGTATATAAATTTTAGCTATAATTATTATCTCATTCTTATCTTTTTTTGTGAGATTTGGGTAGAAACAGTCCTGAGACAAGTCACTATCTTGGTATTATTCCTTTATATTCAGTATTCTACAGATTATTTCCCAGGTGTAAAGGATATATACTTTTATGGTTGTAATACATTACATGTTATAGAATGTAAGCTCATTCTCTGTAGTTTTACTGTCATTAGTATCCTTCTAGTAGCAGAGAGGATAACAGAAATGAAATATACTTCATCTACTTCCCACATGATTTTGATTTCTTTAGCTAAGTCTCTGTACTTTGAAAACTTAGTTTCTATAGCTTAGATACCATGAATATTTAGAATGGTGACATATGTTAAAATATTATTCTTAAGTTTGTATGAATCAAAGTTATATGTGCATTTTACAAGTTATTGTGGGCAACATTTCTGTTTTTTTCAGTACAATATATTGGTTGAGTTCTCTAGGATGTTTTGAGATCTATATTTGTAATATAGTACTTTAAGGCTTATGAAGTATTTGACACACATATATTATTCTATCCTCATAAGAATACTGGGAAGAAGGTGTTGTTATCCTTATTTTTACAGATGAAGAAACTGAGGTAGGAAGAGGTTAAATGACTTGCCTAAAGTCACCCAGCTAGTAAGTGTCTAGGGCAGGATTTGAACTGAAGCTTTCCTGACTCCATGTCTAAAACTTTGTCCATTGCATCACCTAGCTGCCATATTATGTGTCAGTCTGTGAAAGCTTGCGATATATTATTCTAGACACCAGGTCATGTCTTGCTAGATATTAAGTAGGTGGTAACTTTTAACAGCCCACGGTGATGTATTGCATAGGCTTCATTATTTCCTTATGTCTACATTGCTCACTAAGTCCACATTCCTTTAGGATAATTCTTTTGAAGTTTCTGATGGTTGAATTGCCATCACACACTCTTCAATTTTCACAAGCAAATTTTTGTGTCTTGGTCATTTTTTTGTTAACATTTTGTTGGCCAAGTTCATGAGGATATTTCCTTTTGATTCAGCTCTGGGATCTTAATTATTTGATAGGCTCCTTCCAGAATCAAACTTTTTGGGTTATATTTGACAAAACCAATACTATGTGGTTGTTTACAGCTTTTACTATTATTTGGTGAAGTGACGCTTATTTTCTAAAAGTACTTCAATAGGTTTTATACCCATCTATCATGCTCCTAAACATACCAACTCAAACCTCTTCCTAAAAGGGGCTTAGGGTGGTAAGCCTTACATTTTGTTCATATTTTGGGGGTTTTGTTAAGGTGCTTCCTAAATATGTCATGATTGCTTTTGTATTTCCAAAAGTGTACATCATGACTCTTATTGTGTTGGTCTTTATTGCTTTAAAGATTTTCTTCTCATTTGGTTTTGATTGCAGAATGTACATAGGTTTTTTTCTTGATGTTTTTATCCTCATCACACCTGACATAGAATATAGCAAAGTATTTGTTCATTCCACCTTCATCCATTGGATTATTGTGACCTCTGGATTCAAGCTCGAAACCTGGGGTCTTTATCTTTCCTTGTAGTACATTAAAAATTGTATAGTTATTGAGTCCAAATGCCATTTTGATATCATCGGAGAAAGGTTCCCTGAGATGAAGATAATGTTTAACATGTTTATCAATGGAACACTATTGCTTGATGTCGTCTATATGTATCAAGTGGCCAATAAGATATTTCTGGTTGACTTGTTTAGTTTAGGAACCATATTGCTTCTTTTTAGGAGAAATCCTAATGAATTTATAGGTAGTTAGGAATATAATGGATTTTAGCTATCTTATGATTTATGTCAGTTCTGTCATCATTGTGTTGGTGTCATGTTTTCAATCCTGAGCAATTTTCTGTATGGACTTCAGATACTCTAGTGTTCCGTAATTGATTCTATTTTATATATTATCACTGTCATATATGTCATGAATGTAGAAGTGAATAAAAATCTTTCTGTAAAAGGTATAGACAGAGACTTTCCAAGGGAGAGTGGTAAGAGTCAGTCTGAGTGATTTCTACCTGTGCCAGTGTGAGACAACTTCTACCTTCTACTGCCAGCTTGATCTCCCACTCTGGATGTGGAGATCTTCTGGTACAAAGAGGAGCAACCTTTCCCTTGACCTTAGGTCTTCCATCTGTTGCTGTGCTGTCCCTTGAGGGAAGATGAAGAAAATCGGTATGAAGTGAGATTTTCATTTCCCCATATCTCCTCTGGCTGTTAACTCTGGGATTTCTCTGACTAAATTCTCTATTATGCCCCCCACAATAGGTACCTTCTCAAACTCCCCACCCCCCAGCTTTTCAGTTTTCTTTTGTGTATTGTCTTCTCTCATTAGATTGTAAACTCCTTGAGGCAGGGGGTATATATATTTTTTCTTATTTGTAAACCCAGCATTTAGTATGTAGTAGGGGCTTAGTAAATGTTTATTGATTTACAGAGAATATAGAGCTTTTGATGGAAAATGGAGAGTTAGCTGGAACATTGTGAAAATTCAGAGCCCTCTCTCTGTAAGGGAAGGCTTTGGAAGGAGTTTAGTGCTCTAAATTTCAGCTATCCAGTCAGAGGGGAGGGGTAAGTAGGGAGTTGAGAAGGGGTTGAGTGTCAGAAAACTGAGTCAAACAGCATGGTAATGAAATTTCAAGTATTTAGCTTACCTGGACTCCTCTCATACTAGGAAATATGTATGGGATGTGTGTGTGTGTGTATATGTGTGCCTATACACACATATATATGTATGTATGTATGTATGTATATATATATATATGTATACTCCCTTAAACACCCTAACCACTCAGTTCCTCTACCTATTCACTTTCCATGACCTCCATCCCAACTCAGCCACACACAAAGATGATTATACTCTTGATTTTGCCATCATCCACAAATTCACTACTCTCTGTTCAAGAATCCCCCCAAATTCTCCAAATCTGATCATAATCAGCCTTTTTACCTTTTCCTCTGCCTTCACTTACCCATCTCTATTCTTCATCTAAACTATATATGACCTTCAGTCCTTTGACCCCTTAGTTCTTTCCCAGGCCATACACCTGAATTAGCCACTCTCATCTTTTCCCCTTATTTGATCCCTTGGTGAATGAGCTCAACTCTACATTTTCTTCTTTTCTTGAGTCCTTAGCCCTTTTATCATATCACTGATGGTACCTTGCTAAGCCTCAGCCTTTGGTGACTACCACCATCCTACCTTCAGTTCTACACATGTGCTACTGAATGAATGTGGAGAAAATTACGCAATTGTTTGGATTAGTTCCATTACAAATTTATGTTATAAACCTTCATTGATCCCTTACTGTTCCTAGGCAGTTCTACTATACTCCTCTCATCACCTCATAATCTGACTCTTCATAGCAACTCTTACAAATCTTTTCATCCCTCCTTAAATCTCCTATGGCTCCACCCTGCCCCCACCCTCTCAGCTGAGAAACTTGCCTCATATCTTACTGAAAAAATTGAGGTCATTCACCATGAGTTCCTTTTTATCCCCTTTTCTTTATCTCATATCAGTCATATGTCTTCTGTCCCTATCTTTTCCTTTCCTGTTTCAAATGAAGAGGTGGCCTTACTCGTTATCAAGGATAACTCCTCTACTTGCACAAGTGATCTCATTCTATGCCATCCCCTCCAACAGATTGCCCCCACCCATCTTCCCCAAGCTCTCCCTTATTTTCAAGCTCTTCCTTTCTACTAATTCATTCCCTACTGCCTACAAAAACATGTCCATATCTCTTCCACCCTAAAAAATTCCTCATGTGATCCTTCCATCACCATCATTGTCCTGATATCTCTTTTTACCCTTATAGCTAAACTTGAAAAGTTCATTTACGATAGGTAAATACCGTCTTTCCTCTTATTCTCATTTGAATCCCTTACAATCTGGCTTCCGACCTCATTAAGTTATCTCTTAATTGCCAAATTCAGTGGACTTTTTTAATCTTTATTCTTCTTGACCTCTCTTTAGCCTTCGCATTATTGATCACCCTCTTATCCTTTATACTATTTTCTCTCTAGATTTTTGAGACACCATTCTCACCATTTTCTTTGACCTATCAGATTGCTCATTTTCAATATTTTTGCTGGATATTCATTTAGATTATGCCCTCTAATGGTAGGCCTCCCTCCAGGTTTTATCCTGGGCCCTATTCTCTTGTCCCGCTATACTACATCACTTGGCGATCTCATCACCTCTCCTGGATTTAATTACCATTCCCATGCTGGTGATTCAGCCTGCCCCAAATTTCTCCTCACTCCAATCCATCCTCCGTTTAGCCACCTGAAACACAGGTCCAGTCATTTCACCTCCCTACTCAATAAACTGCATTGGCACTCTGTCACCTCCACAGTCAAATATAAAATATTAATTTGGCATTAGAAGCTCTTCATAACCAAACTCCCTCTGACTTTTCCAGTCTTTTTATACTTTGCTCATACCATGTACTCTTCAATCCAGTGACACTGGCCTCCTTGCTGTTCCTTGAACAAGACTCTCCATCTCTCAGGTTCAGTCATTTTCTCTGGTGCTTCCCTGCTCCTGCCCCCCATGCCTGGAATTCCCTACCTGCTCATCTCTGCCTGTCTTCCCTGGCTTCCTTTATTTATTTAAAAAAAATTTTCAATTCAGGGAGCAAAACAAGCATTTCCATAACACAGTAAAATAAAAAAATATGATTGTACATGAAACTGAAAATCTGTCATGTACAACTTTATATTCCCTCCAAATATACAACAAAGTTATGTAAATTTCTTTTTTTCTTCACCCTCCTGCCCTAAAGATGGCTACCATCAGATAAAAATAGATGTGTATGTGTGTATGTTAAATTATTCTATATATACTTCTATTTGTCAGTTCTTCCTCTGGATGCAGATAGCATATCTATATGTATTCATAATAGTCAAAATGACTTAGTTGCTCAAAGTCGTTCTTAAAACAATATTGCTGTTATTGTATGCAACTTTCTCTTAGTTCTGCTCACTTTGCTCTTCATCGTTTCAAGTCTTTCCATGCCTTTCTGAGATCAATGAATTCATCGTTTCTTATAGAATAGTCTTCCATCACAACAATACGCAAGAATCTCTTCAGCCATTCCTGAATTGATGGGGATTCCTGCAATTTCCAGTTTTTGCCACCACAAAGGGATAAATATCCTATTCACATACAGAGTTGTAATTATTATTTGTGGATTTCTCTCCATCTTATTTTAACTATTTTCTTTCTCGGCCTCTCTTTTTACCCTATCCCTGTTACCTTATCTTCTTCCCCTACCCTCTCAATCCCCACTTCACCTCCAAGAGCCTTCCCGTCCCCTACCCTCTACCCCTTCCACATATCTGTCCAAATTTCCCCCCATCCTCTTCCCTCAGCCTTCTAAATCCCAATCCTGTGACACACCTCTTTAAAATTCTCTCTCCCACGAAGTCCCCCAGTTTTCTCACCTCTCTACATGTTGAGATTTCTACACCCGTCCAGATGTACACATTGTTTCCTCTTCAACCCAGATGAGAGTAAGGTTCTCACATCACCAGCTTTCCCCCCTGCTTGCTTCCTCTGTATTAGTGTTTCCATTCATACCTCATTTTTATAATGTGATTGCTCTTTTATGCCTTTTCCTATCCAATTTTGTTTTTTAGAATCATGCTGTCATGTACAACTCAGCCCCAACCTTTCTCTCAAACTACCTTAGTAATGATGACAGTTTTAAGGATACTGATGACATCTCCAGTTGATAAATGGTCAAAGGATGTGAACAGACAGTTTTCAGATGAAGAAATTAAAGCTATCTATAGTCATATGAAAAAAATGCTCTAAATCACTATTAATTAGAGAAATGCAAATTAAAACAACTCTGAGGTATCACATCATACCTAGCAGATTGGCTAACATGACAAAATAGGAAAATGATAAATATTTAGAGATAAATGTTAGAGAAGATGTGAGAAAATTGGAACACTAATGCATTGTTAGTGAACCGATCCAACCATTCTAGAGAGCAATTTAGAACTATGCCCAAAGGGCTATAAAACTGTGCATACCCTTTGACCCAGTAATACTTCTTAGTCTGTATCCCAAAGAGATCATAAAAATGGGAACAGGACCCACATGTACAGAAATATTCATAGCAGCTTTTTTTTTTTTTGTGGTGGCCAAGAAATGGAAATTGAAGGATGCCCATCAATTGGGGCATGCCTGAACAAGTTGTGGTATACGAATGTAGTAATACTATTTATTGTTCCATGAGAAATGATGAGCAGGCAGACTTCGGAAAAACCTGAGAAGACTTACATGAACTGATGCTGAGTAGAACTAGGACAATATTGTACACAGTAACAGCAACATTGTGTGATGACAAACTTTGATAGACTTAGCTCTTCTCAGCAATGCAAGAATCTAAGACAATTCCATCTAAGACAATTCCAAAAGACCCATGATGAAAAATCCTATCCACATCCAGAGAAAGAGTTATGGAATCTGAATGCAGATTGAAGCATACTATTTTCCTCTCTCTTTTTTGTTTTCTCTCTTCTTTCTCATGGTTTTTCCCTTTGGCTCTAATTCTTATTCACAACACAACCAGTGTGGAAATGTGTTTAATATGATTGTATGTGTATAGCCTATATCAGATTGCATGCCGTTTTAGGGAAGGAGTAGTGGAGGGAGGGGGAGAACATTTAGAACTCCAAATCTTATAGAAGTGAATGTTGAAAACTAAAAATAAATAAATAATTTTTTAATAAAAGGAATACTGATAACATTTTCTTATATATAGTAAGTAAACAGTTTGACCTTAATGAGTACCTTGTAATTAGTGCTAGTCCTCCCTAAACACCCCATACACCTTTGTAGGATGATAACTAGCAGGGATTGATGGTTTATAATAAGATTTTTTTTTGATGATGGGGAGGCATTCACATCTTTATATTACAACAGGGAAACAGCCAGTAGACTGGGAGAGATTGAAGATTAGTGAGAAAATGGAGGTGATAATAGAGGGGCAGTCTGCAACAGTGAGCTAGATTGTGATCCCTTGTGCATGTAGAAGAGTTTGCCTTGGCAAAGAGAAGGGCCACTTCTTGCGATATAAGGCTGTGGAAGGAAAAATGGTAGAAGCCATCTGAATACTTTATCATTATCTCATCACTGCTGCTGTGATCCCTTTCTCCCTTTGATTGGAGAGGGTAGACTATAGAGAACTCCTCCAAGACTCCTAATTTAAGGACACTTCAGTCAGCCGTCTCTTCGTTTTACACGTGGCTGCATTCCTCTAGACTTCGTTGGGCTCCATGGAGCCTCATCATCCTTCAAGATCACATCATCTCTGAAACTCATACCTATTTAATGTCCTCTGCCCTTGAGGCCCTTCTCTCCCTCTGATTGGGGAGGATAGAGGGTGGAGGGTGGAGGGCTCCTCCCAGATCCTTTATTTGAGGAGGATGCCATCTTTTCATTTCCTACCTGCCTGAACTCCTCTGGACTTTATCATTGCCCCCTCTCCCCCAGCTCTCCATATCTAGTGCCCTTCCCCCCTTTTCAGCTTCTTTTTATGCGTTACCTTCCAACATTAAGATTGCGAGCTCATTGAGGGCAGGGAGTATCTTTTTGATTTACTTTGTATCCCCACCTCTTCACGTGGTATCTGGCATACAGTAAGCACTTAGTAAATGTTCATTGACTTAGTGACTGACTGATACAAGATGAGGAAGTGAGGTGATGAGGCAGTGCTAGGTGAATGGCCTCAATTTTTTCAGTGAAGGTCCTCAGACAAGCGAGAAACAGAAGCAGGTGCTTTGGGAGATTTGAGGAAAGATGAAAAAGTTTTGGAGAACTTATATGGTGAAGTGGAATAGGACTCAATTAGAACCAATTTGCCATTTTCCTTGTGTTTCATTTCATGCAGATTTAGATTTAGATTATCTGAAATTTTCCACACCTCCCTTCTTCTGGGTATTCATTCTTTATTGTCCCTGATTTTTTTTTTTTTAACTCATCAACCCTCTATAGTAAAGATTTTGATTGATGCTGAAATGGTTATTTTATCCTGTCTGCTCCCTTGACTCCTTTTACAATCTTAATCTTCTGACTTTTACTTTCTGTTGATGTTTAAGCAAAACAAGAATTTCTGATACTATTGCTTTCTACATTTTATTTTTTCTTGCATTTAATTGGGCAATATGATGTAAAGTTTTCTATTCCATGTACCAGCTATATATTTGTGTAATTTTCCATTTTTTCCACAGAGCTTCACTCTTCATTTATGGTGTTTTGACACTTACCCCTAGTATTCCTTGATAGCGCCACCTTTCTTCCTATGGTTCTTATCATGGTGTTGGCTGTTATATATAATAGTTTTTGGAGGGTCTGCAATGTTTTTGTACATTTTTCAAGTACTATGGAGGAATTCATTATCGTTTCAGTAGAAACTAGCTTTTTTTTTTTTTACAATACTCTTTTTTTTACTACTAATTGGATTCATGGCTCCCCAGAGTAAAAGGGTTCTTTGGAATTTCACCCTCTTGCTATATATCCATACCCTTTTCAGAATCATTTGAGACCCTCAGTGCTGTTTTTGTCATCTGCTTCATTATTTGGCATAATTTCTAAAGTTCGTCTTAACTGATCTTTTTCAATGACCTAAATTACTTCCAATTTTCTCTCTTTAGGTTTTAGAAATGTCTCAGTTTCATATTTTCTAGAGTTAAAGATGTAATTGTTTTTTATTAATGGCCTATGTGAGTTTGCAATACATTGTTATATGACTTAGAGCTGAAAGTACCATTGAAAAAAATGGTATTAAGCCCTTGTCAGTAGCTGGCAAGATATTTCCAGTTTTGTTGTGAATTTTTTTTCTGGCATGTAATGAGAAGATTCACATCTTTAGTCAACTTTGTGTGCATTTGTGGTTTGCACATGTTAAGTGATCAGTCTCATTTACATTGCAGCATATCTGATAGGTAAGATATTGGTATTTCTAATTTCTTCTGGCACACAAGCCATTTTATAATACCAAAACATTAAGAAACACCATTGAATTAATTGTCTCCTCGTTAAGCTGATCATCGCTATGGTTTTCAGTATGGTCAGTCTGTAACTTTATATTATTCTGTGTATTACTTTGAATTTTAGAAGCAGTTATATCATTCTGATTGGGGTGCTAAGCCAGTGGAGAGTGTCATCAGAT
Organism: Phalanger gymnotis; assembly: GCA_028646595.1. Lineage (NCBI taxonomy): Eukaryota > Metazoa > Chordata > Mammalia > Diprotodontia > Phalangeridae > Phalanger > Phalanger gymnotis. The sequence continues at coordinate 293,480,491 of CM053624.1, forward strand.
TCCAATAATCCAGCGTTTCAGGATTCTTCCTAGGCCTTTCCAGGTTCTATAAAAATCTTAGGGCACATTATTTCCCTGCTGTACATTATTGTTATTGGCATTCCTTTGCATTGCCTCCTCTTCATTACTCACCTCACCTCATGGACAAGGGATTTGACGCCATCAGACTTATTATTAATATTTTCTAAATGTACAAGAGAGGCAATGTCATATAACAGAGAAGAGAACTGGCCTTTAAGTGAGAAAGACCTGGATTCAAATCCTACCTTTAGACCATATTGTCTTTTAACCCTGGGCAAGTCACTAGACCTCGGTGCCAAATCTGTCATTTGAGGAGAAGTTGCCTAGTTGAATTGGAAATAGGAAATTCCTCACCTGGAATTTCCCTAATGAAATCATGGATCTATACCCTATATCCTATTATGTATATATTGTATCACTAGAGAGTTAGTAGGGAAAAATATGTGAATTTATATCATGCTAAAATGGACTTGTTTTACGTGGTTTTATATTTTTCCAAAACGGTTTAACTCAGAAAGAGTAATATTATAGGGAAATCAAGTGAATTCATTCTACTATTTCAAAACGTATAAATAATTGCATTAAAAACTAGGTGGTATATACAAAGTATAATACTTGACATGAAACCATTTGAAATATAGGTGACATTTAAACTTCAATTTGAAATATACACTGTTGCCACCTAAATGGCATTGTATCATCAGAGCAGTAAGAAGAAAAAAGGCCTCTGTGCCTTATTGGATTTTCTAATTTTTAAACTTCTATTCTTGAAGTTCATGCAATATTGTATCCTTGTAAAAGCTCCCCTTAAAGGTAGTAAATCTACCTTTAAAGAAACTGAATCTACAAACTTATAAAAAAGCTTTTACAAAGTGATATTTACTCCAAAGATACAGCAATAATAGAAGTTATAAACACAACCTGGTGATAGTGGGTTCATACTTAATGCAGTTTCTTTTTTGTTTTATTGTTGATAGTTATTTTTACCTGTTGTCATTTTTTTTGTTAATAATAAAGTCTGCAATTTTAAAAAAGCCTGTTTTTCTCTCTTCTTTATAATATCTTGAGAATCAGTTTATCAATGCCCTCAGAGCTGTCTACCTACAGTGTAGAACTCATCTGTATATGTTTAATCTAATTGCTTTCTTTATTTTTTATAGAAAAAAATTATTTCCCTTCCTTTCAACTTTCCTTTCCCCCATGTAAAAAAACAGAAGAAAAAAAATCTTTGTAGCAAATAAGCATAGTCATAAAAACCAAATTTCTGTCCAGAAAAATATGTATCATTTTGTAACCTAAGTCCATCGTCTTTCTGTCAGGAGTTAGGTAACATCATTTGTCCTCTGGAAGGTCATTATGTTTATCAGAGTTTGTTAGTCTTTCCAAATTGTATGTTTTTGTAATGTAGTTGTTATTGTATAATTTGTTTTTATAGTATTACTTCATTCTGCATCAGTTTCATACAAGTCTTCCCAGGTTTCTCTGAAACCATCCTTTTCACCATTTCTTATTGCACAATTGAATTCCATTGTAATGATATACCAAAATTTATTGAGTCATTCTACAATTGATGGGTTTAGATTTCATTTTTTTTTTGCCACAACAAAAAGAGATGCTAGAAATTTTATGTATATATTATTCCGTTTTCTCTTTCCTAGTTTGATTGAACTGGGCTCAATGGTATTACAGTTTATTTTGGGGCCTAGTTCTAAAGACATTCCAAATTGAACCAATATGCAGCTCCAAATAAGTGTATTAATGTGTCTGTTTTCTCATAGCTCCTTCAACATTTAATATTTTCTGCTTTTTTTGTCAACTTTGCCACCCTCATAGGAGTGAGATGGAATATCATATCAGAGCATTAATTGGCATTTCTCTAATTCCTAGTGATTTGGAGCATTTTTTTTTGCTGCTGATGCTTGAATTTCTTTCTTAGAGAGCTGCCTATTCATATCATTTGACTACATATACACTGGAAGAATGGTTCTTATTCTTATACATTTGAATCATTTCCCTATATTCTTGAAAATGAGACCCTTATCAGAGAAATTTCTGCTAAGATTTTTTGAGAGAACTCCTCCCTTTCTAATTCTGGTTATATTGGTATTTTTGTGCAAAACTTCTGAATTTAATATAATCACAATGGTACATTTTATCTTCTGTGAACGTTTTTAATCCCTCATTTTAATATGAATTCTATCCATAAATTTGAAAGGTGATTTCTTGTTTCTGTAGTTTATTATTTTACCCCTTTTATCTAAGTCATGTGTTCCTTTGGAGTTCATCTTAATAATGATTTCTGAAGAAATCTATACCTGGTTGATCTATAGCTTGTTTTTGCCAGCCTGATTTCTAGTTTTCCCAGACTTCTTTTTTTTCAAAAGTGAGTTCTTATTCCAATAGCCTTGATCTTTGGGTTTTATCAAATACTAAGCTACTGTGTTCATTAGCTTTTATGTAGTGTGTATCTAATGTTTACCACTGATCAATCTATTTTTTATTTTTTAATTATTATTATTTATTTAATATTTTTAGTTTTCAGCATTGATTTCCACAAGATTTTGAATTACAAATTTTCTTCCTGTTTCTACCCTCCCTCCCACTCCAAGATGGAATGTATTCTGATTGCTCTGTTCTCCATTCGCTTTATTTTTTTAACCAATTCTAAATAATTTTTGATAACTAGTACTTTGTAGTATAATTGAAAACCTGGTACTGTTTGGCTCCTTCCTTTCCACTTTTTTTCCTTTATTATATCACTTGAGACTTTGAACTTTTGTTCCTGCAAATGAATTTTGTAATTACTTCTTTTAGCTCTATGAAGTAATTCTTTGGTAGTTTCATTGGCATGACATGGAATAACTAAATTAGTTTAGGTAATGTTGTCATTTTTATTATATTGGTTCACCTATCCTTGAGCAATTTATATTTCTTCAGTCATTTAGGTTTATATTTCTGGAAAGAGTGTTTTGTAGTTATAGCCATATAATTCTTGTGTGTGTCTTGGCAGGTAGAATCCCACATATTTTATGTATTCTGTAGTTATTTAAAATATAATTTTTCATTCTATCTTTTTCTGTTGTGGTTTGTTGGTAACAAAGAAATGCTGATGATTTATGTATTTATTTTTTATTCTCCAACTTTGCCAGTATTATTTCATTTATTACTTAACTCTAGGGTTTTCTAAGTAAACCATTATTGCATTTGCAAAAAGAGATAATTTTGTCTTCTATGTGCCTGTGCTTATTCCCTCGATTTTTTTTGTATTATTGCTAAAGATAGTATTTCTATCATTGTATCACACAGCAGTGGTAATGATGCTCAATAAAGGCCTCTGAAGAAACAGTTAAAATTTAATTAGAGACTAAATAACAATACTAAAGAATTTTTGGATTACAGAAGAAATCATAGAAATAATGGAAAATTTCATTAAAGATAATGACAACAATGAGCTTTACACCTTATCTTATTGGATAGATCTTTAATTTATCCACAATACAAATAATCCTGGCTTCTGGTTTTAAATAGATATCATTTATTACATTAAAGAAACGTTCATTATTCCTTTGTTTTCTAATTTTTTTTTCAAAATAGGAATGGGTATTGTATTTTGTTAAAAGCCTTTTCTCAATCTATTAATATAATCACATGATTTTTGTATTAATATGGCCTATTAATGTTTTTCCTTATATTGAACTAATCTGCATTCCCTATATAATTTTAGCCTGGTCATAGTGTATTATTTTTGATATGTTGCTATAGCCACTTTGCTAATATTTAAATTTTTTTTCATCAGTATTAACTTGTCATTGTCACAGTCCCCAGAGTTATAATTTAATATTTGTGGAGTTTATAATTCTTAATCCTAGTATCACAAAATCCTTGTATTTCTTCAGTGTCACAAACTGTCACAAAATAAAACACACGTTAAAATAACACTTGCTATTTTTTGCTCTTTTAACTTTTATAACAACAGAAAAAGTCACTGATATTTATGAATGGTCATAGAAACTAAATTAAGCAAGGGATGAACTTGGAGATAGGAGGTCTGGAGTATAAAAGTGAATGCTTTCCTCTCATTTTCTATCCACTGGCAAGAAAAATCCTTACCTAAAGAGAAATATTTTACTCTTGTCCCCATGCTACTGATAATTGTAGCCCATGGCTATGAACAAAACCATTTTTTAGACTATTTGGAAAATATTATCAATGAGAATTGCATTGTAACAGCAATGCAATTAGATAAATGTAATGATCTAAGATAATGCCAAAGGACTTGTGATAAAAAAAAAATTATATCCATCTCTAGAGAGAGAACTTATGAGGCAGCTAGGTGGCACAGTGGATAGAGTGCTGGGTCTGAAGTTGGGAAGACTCATCTTTCAATATTCAAATCTGGCCTCTGACACTTACTAGCTGTGTGACCCTTGGCAAGTCACTTAATCTTGTTTGCCTCAGTATCCTGATCTGTAAAATGAGCTGGAGAAGGAAATGGCAAATCACTCCATTAACCACTCCAGTATCTTTGCCAGAAAAACCCCAAACGGGATCATGAAGCGTTGGACATTACTGAAATTGACTGAACAACAACATGATGAAAAAATTCTGTCCACCTCCAGAGAGAAAACTTATGAAAACTGAGTGCAAATTGAAACATAATTTTATTATTTTTCTTTTTTTTTTAAAAAACTATGGCCAATATGTAAATATGTTTCACATGAGTATAATTAATATAATATTTCTTGCCTTCTCAGTGGGAGTGGGAGGGGGTGAGAGGGATGGAATTTGGAACTCAAAATTTAAAAAGAAAAGAATGCTAATAATAAGTAATAAATTTAAAATATATTTTAAAAAGAGTGCCTTGCGCCTTGTGGTACTACAAGGAAAAAAAAACTAGGCTGAATAAAATGATAAAATCAAAAAACAAGTGAAGGTAGCAGGAGGGATAACATGTACTATATATATTATACAAAAATATGGGCACAATTTACCTAATATATGTTGATATTACTTGTTCTACACATAATATATGACATAAATACTATAAAATTACATGAAAAAAAACCAATGAGCATATATCTATAGAATGGTGTGTTTCTCTCTGTGTGTAAGTGTGTATATGTGTGTGTTTTAAAGGTATTGTTTAGCTGAAAATGTTTCTACTTGAGACATAATCAATCTTTTAATATATAAGTAGGGGGTTGACTGCAAAGCAATTAAGAGTTCACCTTTATGTTCCCTTATCCAGCTGCTGCCAATCTGTCCATTTTATTCTCCCAGGTTTCCTCTAGTTTTTTGTTTGTTCTAATTGAACTTTTAGAATTAGTTTGGGCTTTTAATGGGACTGAATTCACTTATGTCATTCTTCTGATTTTTTTTCTAAAAGTTGGCACTAGTTATGAGTTGGGGTTAACCTGTGAAGATTTGAGTCCTAGTCCAGTGCAACCTCTGCCAATTTTCATTAAGCTTTGTGATTTTCCTTGTTGGATTATGACTTTTAATGCTGCATTTTACTATTCAGAGTCAAATGCCATTTCATAATCAGCAAAGTCAAATGTGTGACATAAAGGTATGGTATCTTACAGAGAATGACTTGTGAAAGCCTGCATGTTCCCATCTCATATTTTCATCAAGGAAGCCCTTGATATATATGTAGATCATTTTCATAAAGATGAGGAAGAAAAAATAGAGATCATTAATTCTATATCCTTATAATCCCACTTAGGGGAGATAATATTATTTATGATTTTTCTATTCTGGAATTTTTTTTCTTTCCTAAGATATCTTGTAGGAAAGCAACCCAGTGATCCTTTTAAGATTGCCTTCTCCAAAATGGTTATCTACATGGTCTACTTGCTAACACTGTTGCTTCTTATGTGTGCTCTGTCAGCTTTTTTTTTTTTAATGTAGGATATATCAGGACTTGAGGTATTAGTGTGTAATTGTACTGAAGATGTAAACATCAAGTTAAAGCATTGACAGATTTGATCCCTTTTCCTGTGTGTTTTTCTCCTGTTGGTTTAATCTGTTAATACTCTTGAAACGATATGGTTTGTTTGGGTCTCATTCTATTGCCTTGTTTTTGCTTCACTGATTCTCATTTTTATGAGGCAGTACTGCTAATAATCTCCAAATATTGTGCTCCATAGTGTTTTACAAATGACTTTGCATTCTCACCTAGTCTTGTCCTTGACCGCTACATCTCTCTTCTTGTCAAAGACCTGAGGTCTTTCATGAATATGTTAAAATTGTTTAAGATTCGATGATATATAATCTCAGATAAAAAAAAAAAACTATTCGATAACTCCTGGCTTATTAATGTCAAGTAGAAATAGAATAGGGAGACTTGCCACTGACATGGAGAATGTCTTCTAGTCCAGTTGAATAAGGGATTCTTTTTTTTAATTTAAAAAATAATTTATTTTTAGTTTTCTACACTCACTTCCATAAGATTTTGACTTCTAAATTTTCTCCTCCCTATCCTCCCCCCACCCCAAGATGGCATGCCATCTGATACAGGCTTTACATATACATTCATATTAAATATATTTTTACATTAGTCATGTTGACATGTTGACATTAGTCAAGATTCTTTTTATATGATAAGGCTCTCCAGATACTCCTCTTTGCAGATGATATTACGCTCAGTGTAACTGTACCTAAAATATTACAGGGTCTTTTTAAATGAGATGGTAGGATCATGGTATTATAGATCCCAGGATTACTCAAATTGTCTCCAATGGATAAAAAATTGCTTTTTGTCCAGACTATACCATGTAGATAGATATCCAGCTCATTGAGTTAGTACATCAATGCATATAGCTTGGATAGGCTCTGAAGATGGATAGTGAGTTTGGCTCATACTTGAAAGTAATTGTGTAGTGCTTCTCATAATTACAGATTGCTTCCTGATGTAAAGACCCATTTTTAACATAAATGTCCTAGTGAAGCTGTATGGTACAAATCTTGGACCATTTTAATCTCCAATAAATGAAAGATATCGAAGACTAAAAAAACAGTGGAGAGACCCATACTAGGCAAGTGGGACCTCACCTATTTCCAGTAATGTCCTACATGTAAGGAGTATCTTATGGCATATTATTGTAGAAATGTATTGGAAAAGGAAGGATGTTGGTCATATGGTTAGAATGAGATGGACAACCCAAATATTAGACTAAAAAATGGTCCAATGCACAAAGACATAGAGGAAGGCTTCCAGTTCTTTGGATCCTCAGTGGAGTATCCAAGTATCCATGAACACACATTTCAGAGGATAAGAAGGCATGAATGGCTTATAATCTTGCATTGTTGGAGGGAATACATCAATGAGATCACTACAATACTGCTACATGAAAGTAGATTGAGAGTTTTGGTTCAGTTTATTAGAGATCAGAAACTCAGCTAGGATTACAGAGTATTCAGCAGAAATCAAAAGTCTGAAATCTAAATATGATAATATTTGTTTCTTCTTCAGCAATTCCATACTTCTTAGGCTAACAACTTCTGGGAAGTAGGGATGAATTGCAAATAATTAAAAAGTAGTCCTTATATTTCAGATTTCATTTCAATTAAGAAAAATTTGGGAATTTATATGCTTTTTGACCTATAATAGGAATGATAAGGTACCTGACATAATAATTTCCTTTGTTTTTGATGTGTTGGGGAACTTCAAGTTCTATATCTTAACCCTTTCCCCTGTTATCCCCTTTACTCATCTCACCTCCTGCCCCAAGCAGGTGAGAATGAAAAAAGAAAGAATGAACTAGGTGTTAGCTTATCTGGTACAGAGAAGTGGGGTGGTCTCTCCTTTTTCTGTGCCAGTTCCTATATGATTTAAAAATTTAAACCTCTTTTTGTCTGAATGAAATATATTCTGTGTAAGAAAGCCACTGCAGGAAGCACAGTTACTATTTGAAGCAGGAATATTAAGTAGTGAGGGATAAGAGAATGGTAGGCATTATTCAGAAAAAAATTTTCCTTTCAACATAACAGGAACTCATTCACTTAGTAGTTGAAGTTGGTATAGCACTTTCTTCACAATACCCTTGTGAAGTTTATAGTACGAATATTATTATTTTCATAAAAATTGCCCGTAGATAAGAATGCATCTCAGAGAGGTGGAACTTGAACCTAGGTCTTCCGAGTGTGTCCAGTGATCTTTTCACTATATATCATGCTACTATGTATTTATATACATCTAGAAAAATCATGAGTACTGTACAATTCCAGGATTCAGTTTTATTGGAATCTTTTTTTTTTTCAGGTGACTTTAAAATCAAATTCCATAAAGAGAAAGTTGATTGTTTCCCTTTTGTGCTATCATATATGTTTTTGTAACGTTTTAGTGCTTGTATTTCTTATAAGAAGAAGGAATGTTTGGCAAAGATTTAATGTCTTATGTGTAACAGGAATTGAACAAATGCATATTCTTTTATGACATAGTTCTCATTAATATTCCCATTGATGGCTTTTATTTTTATAGAAATATCAAGAAATTGCTGAAAAAAACGTGGAAAAGTCAGCCCTCATGGAAAAATCCAATGAACAATTGGTTCTCGAAAATTCACAGTGTAAAAATATGTTAGCTGAGACTCAAAAGGAACATACATCCCTACTGGCAGCCTGTGCATTAATGTCTGGTGCTTTATATCCTTTATATAGTCGATCATGTGCCTTGTCAACACAAAGAGACTTTCTTCAGGATCAGGTTAACACGTATGACATGCTCAAACAGGAAATTAGAACTCTGGTTCAGGCTTTGTCTGATGTAGAAGAAAAGAAGCAAAGTGAAGCCAAGTTGAAGAAAAAACATTTCAAAGGATTGATACGTGTATTCCGGAAAGGTGTTATTGCTGTTTTGGCAGCAAAAAGACTTCAAATTCTTGGCCAAAAGTGTGGCTCTCTTTTTACATGGATGGAGAGCTTCAAAGAAGGCATAGGAATCTTAGTATGTACAGGAGAACCCAAAGAGAATCATAATTTGCCAAGTAAGATAACTTGTCCTTTCCCTTATGTACTTTGCCTGTAAGTAAAGTGTAGTCTATGAATATTCCTAACAATTTTTTGAAAACTATTTGAAATATGCAAGAATAGAATAATATGTACACATGCATAGGTACATGTATGTATATCTTAAAATAGGCCTCAAATATTTCCTGTGTATGAAAAGATAAAAAATGTTGACTGAGTAATATTTGTCTCTCTGTAGTATGTAAAGCATTATTGATATTTCTTTGATGAGCCTTGCTACATTTGAATTACATTTTCACTGGAAAGTGAAGTGATATAAAATTTGCAAAACTCTTCTTCATTTATGGTAATGACATTTAAAAAAGCAATTTCGGTGAATTAAGGAAATCCAGAGAATCTGCCCTGTGTAAAATGTCATCTATGTAATTTATATATCAGTTTAATATGTGCTTATTAAAGTAAAAACTGCTTGAAGAGCCAACTTGAGTTTCCCAACTAATAATTCATTTGAAGGAATTTTTAGAGCAAAAAATAAACACCCCTTCCAAACCCCTCCAGCTTTTAAGATACCTCTTACACAGCAAAGTTAAGTGCTAAGAACCTTTTCTTCTTTGTTCCCATCCACACCTTTCTTGTGGCCTCCTTTAATATTGAAGGCATAAATACTATGCATCAACAGCATCTAAAATTTCTTGGAAGAACTTTAAACACTTGTAAAAATTTTATGTATATATTGATCTATTTCTAAAATAGCTGAATATCACCATTATATTTAAATGTGAATGTTATTGTACTTTGTGACATTTCATGTTGGCTTTCTCTTTACCCCAGGACATCGAACAGAGCAGATGCGTTGTCTTCAAGCAGTTAGTTGGCTTACTAGTTCTGAACTTCTTGCTGCAGTAATCAGTTCTATGGCTGAGTTACAGGAAGTGGTTTGTAAAACAGGTAATATATTTTCATCAACTAGGAAAATCTTTTTTTTAAAGAAAATGACCAGAAATGCTTTATACTGCAAATTTCAATATACTCTTTTAGTTACAAAATATTTAATGTATTTGTCTTTCTCTAAATGCATAAGTATGGGTGTTTACCAGGGCATGTGCAAATTAATTGATAAACTACAAAATAGCAAGTTTTTCTCTTTATTTTTATGGGAAATTAAATATTAATTCAACTTGGTATTAGATAATTCAACTAAATATCAATTCAATTCAAATTAAGTCAACTTAATGATTGTATTGTGTTTTCCTACAATACTTGATTTTCCTGATGGAAAGGATAAAAAATTTTGTTTTAACTCTCTCATCAGCTTGCTTCTCATGTGTCCTTTCATACATTTGGGAGTGTTTATTTCTATTATTCTTTCTTTTCCTGCATTTCTGCTCATACCTGTGATTTTTAGAAGAGGATGAATTTATCACTTAGCTAGGCATCAATTTTCTTTTAAATTTCAGCAATGTGTTTATACTTGCATTTATTGCTTAAGTAGAGTCAAAGTAGACTGTTGCTCATTTTCACTAACTGTCAAATCAGCTGCAGTCAGCAGTTCTCAAAGTTGTTTGCAGTTGTGTTTATAAAACAAATTATAAATCTAAATTGTATGGAATAGATTCATTTTATTGATAGGATTATTGATTTTTTATTTATTTTAATTCAGAAGCTTCTAGGCTTTTCTATATTTATCTATGTCTTTTTTGATGTCTTTAAATGTCTTTATATTTTTATCTCAAAAAAGTAACTTATTTTCTTTTGTTTTTGCTGTATTCATAGATTAATATCCTTTTAAAAAACTTAATAGGAACATTGAATATAACATTTTTGGTGATGATTTTCTCATTTGCATAATCAACTATAACATTGAATTTGCTCTTGCCTCTAATTTTTGGAGGAAGGTAGATTTATTACTTATCAAGTAATAATTATTAAGAAATAACATGTGAGTCCTTTCAAAAAGACAGTCATTGTTGTATTATTGCCTTTTTAATATATGTATGCTATACATATACATAGGTGAGTAGATTACATATATTACGAATATATGGTTGATATATTCACAATATGTTTCTATATTATGAACACATACACACACACCTATAAAGGCATTTCCAAAGTAATGTTCTGAAATTGTTTTGACATATAACATCCATGTAATAAGTCTGTACTGTGTACCACATCTGATATTCTTAAGCAACAAAGCTCATTTGAATATGTACATTTTGGTATTTCTACTTTAAGATGTAAGCTTTATTACTTTGTAACACTTCCTCATATAAACTGTTATGGGGAACTTTTACTTTGACATGTGTTTCAAATGAGTATAGGCTACATGTATTTCTATGAATGGGCTAAAATTCTTTGTTGTGCCAATGAGCAGTTTTTTAAATAATTGACTTGGTACTTAACTACAGTATTTTTTTCATTTTTCAGTTTGTAGGGTGATGAAAAGTGTTGATCAACTATACACCTTATGAGGGTGGTATACTCTGCACAAAGTAGACACTAAATTTATTGGATTAAATTGAATTAAAAAATCAATTTAGGGGGGCAGAGCCAAGATGGTGGCTGGAAAGCAGGGACTAGCATGAGCTCTCTGCCAAGTCCCTCCAAAAATCTATAAAAAATGGCTCTGAACCAATTCTAAAACTGCAGAACACACAGAATAGCATAGGGAAGCAGGGCTCTAGTCCAGGAGAGCCTGGATGGTCTCTGGGTAAGGTCTATCCCGCATGGAGCTGGGAGCAGAGCCCAACGTGGGTGGCGCAGAGCAACCAGACCAGGAGCCGGGTGGAGCGTGCCCTAGCACCCAGAATCAGTGAGCTGCAGCAGTTACCAGACTTCTCAACCCACAAACCCCAAGGACAACAGAGTAGGTTAGTGAGAGAAGCTGCTGGGGACTGGGATAGAGTTTGTGGTTTGGCCACCGCCCTAGGGGCAGCAGAGGTGGGGCAGCTACAGAACTACAGCTGCAGTTGCTTCTGGCCCCAGGCCCACCTGGTGGGAGGAATTAAGTGGTGGATCAGAGCAGGAGTGAAGAGCCTGCTGAAGATCTAAGTCCAGTCCAGGGGGTTTTTGGGGAAGGAGGAGTGCTGGTGTGGCAGAGCTGGCGCATCCCCCCAGGCT
>CM053624.1:293493104-293510710 GCA_028646595.1 Phalanger gymnotis
TATGTTTTGGTCTTCTTTGTCACCAAAGAAGGATTCCAGAGTCTGAGACTGAGTCTGGGTGCGTTTTCGCTGCCTGGCCATGTTCCCAGCCAACTCACTTGACCCTTGAGTTTTTCAGCAGGGTATCAGTGCTTGTAGACTAAAGAGTTCTATGTTCCAAGCCTGGGGGGATGCGCCAGCTCTGCCACACCAGCACTCCTCCTTCCCCAAAAACCCCCTGGACTGGACTTAGATCTTCAGCAGGCTCTTCACTCCTGCTCTGATCCACCACTTAATTCCTCCCACCAGGTGGGCCTGGGGCCAGAAGCAACTGCAGCTGTAGTTCTGTAGCTGCCCCACCTCTGTTGCCCCTGGGGCAGTGGCCTAACTGCAAACTCCCTGTCCCCAGCAACTTTTTCCACTAACCTACTCTGTTGTTTTTGGTGTTTGTGGATTGAGAAGTCTGGTAACTGTTGCAGCTCACTGATTCTGGGTGCTAGGGCACGCTCCACCCGGCTCCTGGTCTGGTTGGTCTGCGCTGCCCACACTGGGCTCTGCTCTGCTTGGCTCCGCTCCCTTCTGCTCCCAGCTCTGTGAGGGATAGACCACACCCAAAGACTATCTAGGCTGTCCTGGGCTGGAGCCCTGCTTCCCCCCGCCACTTTGTGGGTTCTGCAGTTCTAGAATTGGCTCAGAGCCATTTTGTATAGGTTTTTGGAGGTACTTGGCAGGGAGCTCATGCTAGTCCCTGCTTTCCAGCCACCATCTTGGCTCGCCCCCTGCCCCACCCATTTGTACTATTTATAGTAACTGTTATGGCTCAAAATTGGAAAATGAGGGGATGTCTATCAATTGGGGAATGGCTGAATAAGTTGTGGTGTATGATTGTAATGGAATATTATTGTGTTATAAGAAATGACAAGCAGGCTAATTTCAGAAAAACCTGGAAAGATTTACACGAACTGTTACAGAGTGAAATATACATAACCAGGAGAACATTGCACACAGTAACAGCATCATTGTACAATGAGCTACTGTGAATGACTTACCTAGGGATGGGAACCGAGGCCAGATGTGGCCCTTTAGGTCCTCAGGTGCAGCCCTGTGACTGAATCCATACTTCACAGGTCAAATCCTGGAATAGGATTTGTTTTGTAAAACTTAGATTCAGTCAAAAAGTACACCCAAAGAACTAGAAGGCCACATGTGGCCTCACAACCTCAAGTTCCCCATCCCTGATTTAGCTATTCTCATCAATACTATGATCCAAGATAATCCCAAAGGATGCATGAAGAAAAATGCTGCCTACCTCTAAAGAAAGAACTGATAACATCTGAATACAGACCCAAACATACTCTTTCTCTCATGCTCCTTCCTTCCTTCCTTCCTTCCTTCCTTCCTTCCTTCCTTCCTTCCTTCCTTCCTTCCTTCCTTCCTTCCTTCCCTTCTCCCTTCCTTTCTTCCTCCCTCCCTCCCTGCCTCCCTGCTTTCCTTCCTCCTTCCTTCCCTCCCCTAAATGACTAATATGAAAATGGTTTACATGATTACATATGTATCAATCAATACTTACCATCTCAAGGAGGGGGGAGTAGAGCAAGCCAGGGATAGAATTTGGAACTTAAAACTTTTTTAAAAAGAATATTTAAAATTGTTTTTAAAAATTAAATTAATTAATTTATCTTTAGTTTTCAACATTCACTTCTATAAGATTTGGAGTTCTAAATTTTCTCCCCCTCTCTCCACTCCTCCTTTCCCAAGATGGCATGCAATCTATCATAGACTATACATATACATTCATATTAAACATATTTCCACATTACCCATGTTGTAAAGAATAATGAGAACCAAAGAGAAAAACCATGAGAACGAAGAAACAAAAAAAAGAGAGAAAATAGTACGCTTCAATCTGCATTCAGATTCCATAGTATTTTCTCTGTATGTGGATAGCATTTTCTAGCGTGAGTCTTTTTGTCTTAGATCCTTGCATTGCTGAGAAGAGTTAAGTCTATCAAATTTGGTCATCATGCAGTTTTTCTGTTATTAGGTACAATGTCCTCCTGGTTCTGTTCACTTCACTGAGCATCCATTCATGTAAGTATTTTCAGGTTTTTCTGAAGTCTGCCTGCTCATAATTTCTTAGGGAACGATAGTATTTTATTATATTTATATACCACAACTCGTTCAGCCATTCCCCAGTTGATGGACATCTTCTCAATTTCCAGTTCTTGGCTACCACAAAGAAAGCTGCTATAAATATTTTTGCACATATGAGTCCTTTTCCCATGTTTGTGATCTTTTTGGCATACAGACCTAAAAGTGGTATTGCTGGGTCAAAGTGTACGCACTGTTTTATAGCCCTTTGGACATAGTTCCAAATTGTTTTCCAGAGTGGTTGGATCAGTTCACCACTCCACCAACCATGCATTAGTTTTCCAATTTTCCCATATCTTCTCCAACGTTTATCATTTTTCTCTTTTGTCATGTTAGCCAATCTGATAGGTGTGATGTGGTACCATATCTCAGAGTTGTTTCGATTTGCATTTCTCCAATCAATAGTGATTTAGAACATTTTAAAATTTGTTTTTTGCATATAATTGTGAGAAAATCAAATATTATTTTAAAAATCTGTAGGAGGGGCTGAATTTAACGAAGTGAAACTTAATAAGGACAAAAATAAAGTCTAACACTTAAGTTTAAAAAAATCAACATAAGTATAGATTTGAAAAGGGGTGGTTATGACAAGATTTAGATATTTTTAGTAGATTGAAAGTTCAGTGTTTCAACAGTATTATGTGGTAGTAAAAAAAATGATGTTTTCTTGTGATTTGTTAGACACACAGCTTAAGGAAATGTTTATTTTACTTTTCACTATTCACTCTGGGTACCATAATTTTAAAAAGAACATTGAAACTATGGAAAGCATCCAAAGGAGGAAAATCAGAATGGTGAAGGTCCTTAAGTTTTTATCATTTGAAGATTGATTGAAGAAACTGGACATTTTTAGCCTGGAGGAGAGAAAATTGTAGGGAAGGGAAGGACTTATAGAAGTTTAAATATTTAATTTTTCCAAGTTCTAAACTTAAATACAAGAGAGAGAGAATATCCACATCCATAGCATAACACAGAAAGAGAATTATATGTGAAACCACAGATCTCCATTTTATCTTGCTTCTTTTAAAATATGTGTGCGCATACACACATACATGTAAATTTCATGTTAGTGATCTACTTGTTTTCTGATGAATTTTCTTTTCTGGCGTTAAATTTTTTTTCAGCAACTCCCTCTTTTTTAACATCAGTATTGCTCTCACTTTACTTTTGTTTTTAGTAGAAGTTGTCATGGTTTTCAGAGAGTTGAATCATTCTTAAATTTTCTCTCCTCAGACCTGTTTCCCAGATCAATTGTTTTTCTTATCATATATCTTACATTTTGTTCCATTTTTTCCAATATTTTAATTTTGTCCTAACATTTCTTGCTTTCTCATGGAGTCGTTGATGTTTAATTAGTCTGCTCATGATTAAAAACAAAACAAAACAAAACAAAAAAACCCAGCAACTATATTTCAAGAAATCACAAATGAAAACACCTCAAATCTATTAGAACCAGATGGCAAGATGAAGAGAACTATCCACTGATCATCTTCTGAAAGCAACTTCATGAGAAATTTCCCAGGAATGTTATTGCCAAATACCAGAGCTCTCACATAAAAGAAAAAATTTCAAACATCCAGAAAGAAGTAGTTCAACTATGAAAGGACTACAGTCACTTAAGACCTGACAACTTCTGATTAAGAAAAAAAACCAAACCAAACAAGACGAGATCTTGGAATACAGTATTACAAAAAGGATTTCGTCCTGTTGATTAAAGAGAACTTACCTTGCAAAGTTAAATTTAATGCTAGAGATAACAAATGGACCTTTAGGATTTTCAAGCATGACTGAGGAAAAGACTGAGAAGAAACTTTAAAATACAAACACAATATTCCAGAGATACTTAGAAATGTAAATTTATTTGAGCAATTAGAAGGGGCTTTATGATAATGTAGTGATAACATTCTGGGGGAAAAGAAAAAAATTATCCCTCAAGAATTTTAATGTCTAAAGATTATTGAATGATTTAAATAGAAAAGAGTGTTGGGTAGGGTGGGTCTGTTGTGATCATGTGAATAGTGGAAAGAGAAAGATGAGTCAAAGGAATACAGTTAGTGTAAAAAGGAGAAAGGAGTGGAACTTAATAGTTCTGAAAACAAGTATGTCAAAAGAACTGTCAGAAGAAATGTCAGAAGAATACAAAAACAGAGGAAGAGATGAGGGAAGTGGGCACCAGATGAATCTCGTTCTTCTCTGAAATGGACAAAAGAGGTGCACGTGTGCACGTGCATGTGCCACACACACACACTTACACGTATACTTCTGTGTCTATAGAAATAAGAAGGGATGAAGGGCGGCTAAGGACAATGGGAAGGAAATAGTTGCATATTATACAAAATTTCTTATCCTGAAGGAGGCAACTAAAAGGAAAAAAAAATATCAAGACTCTAAGGAAAGCTCATTAATTGGGGAATGGCTGAACAAATTATAGTATATAAATGTAATGAAATATTATTGAATCGTATGAAACAGATGATTTCAGAGAATCTTACATAGTATGAAATGATGCAGAATGAAGTGACTAGAACCAGAAGAATAATGTGTATAAGATAACACATCATGAAGAAAAACAACTTCAAAAGACTTAAGTCATGTTCTTGGTTTGGCCAAGTGGCTTTGTCTCCAGAGGACCTGTGGTGAAGTGTGTTACCCATCTTCTGATAGAAAGTTTATGTACTTACAGAGACATTCATTTTTGGACATAGTCACAGTTTGAATTCTTTTTTTGGTGGGGAGGGACTATGCTTAGTTTTAAAAGAATTTTTTTTTATTTCAGTTTTTTAGTTGGAGGGGGGGTAAAGAGGGAAAGTGGAGGTGAGCAATAGTTATAACCGAAAATGAGCCATTTAATCATGTTTTAAGATGCATAAGAGAGAACAGAAGGAAGCACAGACACTTTTGATCACAATGTATAATTTATTATGTATTTTATAAAACAGTGTCAAATGGAGATTTATGGTTTTATTTACAATCTTCTTATAGTCTATTGTTTACCATTAATAGTCAACAAGCAATCACAAAGCATTAACATATGCCAAGTTCTGTGGTAAACATTTGGGATACAAAGAAAGGCAAAAACAGTTCTTGTTCTCAAGGAGTTCAAGTTCTAATGAGGGAGACAACATTCAAACAAATAGGTGCATACAGGATGTATACAGTGTAAATTAGAGGTGGTCTTAGAAGTTTATAATTTCTTGTAGAGAGTGGGATTTTAGCTGAGATTTGAAGGAAACCTGAAAAAGCAGGAGGCAGAGATGAGGGAGAACAGTCTTGGTATGAGGTAAAGCAATTGAAAATGCACAGATGAAGTATCTTGTGTGAAGGAAAACAAGGAGACCAGTGTTATATTACAGAGAATGTGGAGAGGAGTAACAAGTAAAATGATTGGAAAATTTGGAAGGTGCCAGATTATGAAGAACTTTAAATGCCAAATAGGATTTTATTTTTGATTTGGTAGGTAGGTAATAGGGAGCCTCTGGAGTTTGTTGGGAGTTAGATGAAATGACACGGTCATATCTGCAATTTAGGAAGCTCACTTTGGCAGTTGAATGTAGGATAGACTGGAGTGGGGAAAGACTTGAGTCAGGGATGCTAATTAGAAGGCTGTTGCAACTTTCCAGGTTTGAATTGATAATGATGGTAGCTATATCAGAGGGGAGAAGGGGATGTGTGTGTATGTGTGTGTGTGTGCATGTATATATATACATATATATATATATACACATGCATATATGAGATCCTTCAGAGGTAGAATTGCTGGGATTTAGAAACAGATTTGATATAGGGATGTCTATCTAGAAAGACACTTAGATTGTCAGCCTGGTTGACTGGGAGGGTGATGGTGCCCCCTACAATAAGAAGGAGGCTTAGAAGAGGGAAGGGTTTTCTGGTAAAGGTAATGAGCTCAGTTTTAGACATATTGCTTTTAATAGCTCTGTGAGAATGCAGCTAGGTGGTGAAATGGATAGAGTGCTGTGCCTGGAGTCAAGAGGAATTGAGTTCAAATCTGGCTTAGTTTGTGACCCTGAGCAAGTCACTGAACCCTGTTTGCCTCAGTTTCCTTATCTGTAAAATGAACTGGAGAAGGGGATGGCAACCTGCTCCAGCACCCTTGCCAAAAAAACCCCAAATGGAGTCATGCTGAGTAAGACATGACCGACAATGACTGAACAACAAGATGAGTATCCAGTCTGATGTATCTAATAGGCAGCTGGAGACGCATGACCGAAGATTAGAAAAGAGGTCACATCTTCATAAACAGATCTGAGAATCATCTGCAAGTAGATGATAAATGAATTTATGCGTGCTCGTGAGATTACCAAATGAAATAGTACAGAATGAGTAGAGAAAAGGGCCCAAGACAGATACAGTTTAGTGGGTATGACCTGTATGAATATCCAGTAAAGAAGACAGAGGAGTGACCAAACAGGTAGGAGAACCAAGAGAGAACAGGGAGGGACATTAAAACCTAAAGAAAAAGGAATTTCAAGTAGAAAAAGATGTTTGACAGTGTCAGACATTGCAGAAATTAAAGAAGAGAGTGAGAAGAAAGGAAGTGGATACATTGATTGTAGATGGATTTCTCAAAGAGTTTAGCCTCAAAAGGAAGAGGGGATATGGGCTCTAGTAAGCAGGGTTAGATGGACCAAGTGAGAGTTTTTAAGGGTGGGAGAAACATGGGCATGTTTGGAGGCAGTAGGGAAGCAACCAGGTGTAACAACAATGTGGCTAGCGGCTGCTGTCAGGGTGAAAGACCAATAACACCAGCACACAGAAGGGCTTCTAGCACAGGTTCTTTGATGTGCTTTTCTAAGGAAAGCAACTTTAAGGGGTTAACTGTCTTAATTAAACATACATATACCATTCACTTAGTTCAGGGGGAAAATCCAGCATCCTGAACTTCAGACAGTATACAAACAGAAATTATAAACAAAGCAAAATAACTCAAATCAGCAGACAGGCTTCTAGCTGTCTGTCCACGACATTACATACATAGTCACCAGAGAAAGAAGCACCAACATCTGGGTTTTTCAAAGTTGGGGGGCTGCTTAATGGCACCCCAGAATCTCCATACCAACACTTCCAATGAGTGAGCCCCAAACAAAATACTAACCTCTGAGCTTACATACCCTTCTTAGGGCCTGAAGGCTTGTAACAACAATGTGGCTAGAGGCTGCTGTGGGGGGTGAAAGACCAATAACACTAGCACACAGGAAGGCTGCTAGCACAGGTTCTTTGATCTGCTTTTCTAAGGAAAGCAACTTTAAGGGGTTAACAGTCTCACTTTAATCAAACATACATATATCGTTCCCTTAGTTCAGGGGGAAAAGGCAGCACCTTGAACTTCAGAGCAAATACAAACAGAAATTACAAACATACATTACGTAAACAGAGCAAATAACACAAACTAGTCTATCCACAGCAATACATAGTTACCAGAGAAGCATCAATATCTGGGTTTTTTTCCAAAGCCTGGGGGCTCCAGTGGCTACCCAGAGTCTCATCTAGTCAAATCACATGATATTCTTTCAGTGAGTGAGAGCCCCAAACAGAACCTCTGAGTTTATATACCTTTCTCAGGGCCTGAAGGCTTCAAACCTAATCATCAAAAGGGTGTGGCCTGGGGCTAGCACCTAGCAAGACTTAATCAAAGGCACTTGATTACTTTAGCATAATAAAAGAGAAAACAGTAAAAAAAAAAAAGTCCCACCTTAATTACCATTACACCAGGAAATGAAGATTTTATGAGACAGTAGGAATGATAGAGGGGCAATCTGCTTGAGAATATAGGATGGAACAGGATCCCTTGTGCATGTAGTAGAGTTTGTTTTAGGAGGGAGAAGGACCACTTCTTGTGAGATAGGGTTGTGAAGGAGGAGATGCTGGTGGAAGGTATCTGAGTGACATGAGATGAGGAGGAGAAAGGAGGTAAGAGAGAGCTCTTGGCCAGTGGCTTCACTTTTTATTGTGAAATATTAGGCAGGATTCTCAGCTGAGAGAGTGCACCCAGGATGACGAAGTTATGGGAGGTTTGAGAAGACAATAAAAGGTTTAGAAAAGCTGCTTTGGTGAATTGGATAGTAAATTGATTAGGAAAATATAAAAGGACTTTTTTCCCCTTCATCGAGGCTCTGGTTGAGATTATGTAACATAGATCTAAAGTGGACCCAGTCAACCCAGTTTCATGATTTTCTCCACGTCTCTTTAGTAGCACTGAGGTGAAGGACCAGAGGACAGCCAGTTGCATAGGGCTATCAGCAGGAGTGGAGGTCTACTGAATTGGATGTTGGCAGGGCAACAATAATTTCTCAATAGTGGCATTCATTAGGGCAGAACAGGCAGGGTAGGATTCAATTACTTGATTTATAGTCAAGAGGATTTCAGTTTAAAATTTGCTTAGGCTACTTATTACTTCTATGATCTGAGGCAAATTAATCCCTCTAGACCTTTTTACTCATTAATATAATGAGAACTGGGGATAAGAGAAACTCTAAAATTTATTTCAGCTCTAAATCCCTGAATTGGGCTATAAGCTCCCTGAGGTCAGGAACTGTATTACCTGAATTATCTATCTCCTCTATCACCTACCATAATGCCCTGTGATGCAGTTAATAGAATGCTGGAGTTGGACTCCAGAAGATCTTGCTTCAAATTCCACCTCTGATACTTCCTGTGACACTTGTACTGTTAAATATTTTAAAAATATTACAAAAGTCAGCTGCTATGTGAAAGAAGGGTGTGGGCTCAGATTGGTTTTCTATAGGTATCTTTTTTTAGAGTCTCTACTTTCTTCATTACAAATCTTAATAATAGAAATAATATTTACACTACCTATTTCATAGTTTTGTTGTGTTGAGTGTACTCTACTGATTTAAGCTTTAGTCATTATTGGCAATACATTTGCAAAATTATCTTTAGGATAATTGTCTTTAGGATAATTGTCTTTAGAAAAAGAAGAACTTCAAATGAATTCATGTTATTCCACTTAATCTTTAACAAATGTTTAGACATTTCTGTGACCCTTAATTGATTTTTGTATTTAAATAATCATTTGCTCACGCAGTTTATTTTGGAGTTTTAGAGTGCTTACAAACAAAAAGTTTTACTTGAATTTGTTCATTAAATCATCTTCTCATTGATATGATTAGTAGATTTATAGAATCATAGAATAACATTTTGAGTTAGAATGTCTTTTAAAGTGAGCAGGTTTAGCTTCATCATCTTAAAAAGCATAAGAAAAAATATACTGTTAGTAATTCAAAGCCTGAAAGCATCCTACTTAGTCTTGTGGAAAGAGCATGGATTTGGAAATCAAATGACCTGAGTTTCGAATCTGGGCTCTATTACTTAAAAGTTGTGTTATAGTAGGCAAATCACTTAACATTTTTTGAGTTTCATTTTCATTATTTGTAAAATGTAGATGATAATGCTTGCCCTAGCTACCTCAGAAATATTTTATGGAAAATATTTTATAATTTCAGTTATTGTAAACTGGATTTATTATCATTGTTATTGCAATTATTATTACAGATGAGACAAATTAAATTCTGAAAAGTTACTTGATTTATTTGAGATAATGCACGTTAATAGTAGGGCTAAGCATAAAACTGAGATCTGACTTAAAGTTTAGTACATTTTCCATTACACTAGACTTCCTTAGGCGACAGTGTGAATATTGGATGGAAAGGACCAGTCATTATTTATTATAATTTTATGCGAAATTATTTTGAGATGTCTTGATGCTGTGTTTTTGGCTTTATTACATTCAGTTAATGCATTTAGCAGTTATTTATGAAGACATCATTTGCTTTTGGTCAACAATTTTTATTGATGAAATGTCTTCAAGTTCTATATGTCTATTTGTACATTTTGTTGTTGTTGTTCATCATGTTGGACTTTTCATGTCCCTATTTGGGGTTTTCTTGGCAAAGATGCTGGAGTGGTTTGCCATTTCCTTTTCTAGATCATTTTACAGATGAGGAAACTGAAGATCAAGTGACTTGCCTAGGGTCACACAGCTAGTAAGCATACGAAGCTGGATTCGAACTGTAGTCTTCTTGACTCCAGGCCTGGTGCTCTAATCACCGTGCCACTTACATTACTGGTACTTACTCAGATTTTATGTTTTGCTAATGCAGAAGAGTGAATAGTGATCAATAGTTTCATCTTTAGTTCACTTAAATAAATATTTATGAAATTGAAACATATCATATTTATTCATATCAGCTTAATATGCTTATGAAGAACAGCAAATTATTAAGCAAATTCAAGCGATCAAGTGATATTTCTGTATACACAAAAATAATTGCTAAATGTATCTAATTGAAGTTTTGAAATAAGATTAATATGTTTGATCTTGAGGGATGTCAGTTCCTAGTTGAATTTTATAAAACAAATCCACAAATAACAATAAATATGCCAATAGAGTAATGTTTGCAATTTTAGATTGTTTTCTTCCTTTAATATCAAATTGATTGTTGTTAGTGATGTAAATAAATTGTGTAAAGGATTTCTTACATACTTATCAAATAATAAATTATTTAGTTTTCTTTAATTCTTTCATATTTCTCTCCCTAACCCTCCAGTTAGAGGTAGAATGCTTTTAGAATTGTTACTTTTTTATTTCACCCTTCAAATTAGTCAGCATCTTATGTTGACACAGATCTGTGATTTGTTAATATAATTATTTATTAAATATTAAATATAGCACCAATGATTTCAAATCTCATGAAATATTTATTTTAAATTTCTGGACAAAATTTAAAATTGAGCTCTTATTGTAAAATTTGTAAAGTTTACTTTTTAAATGAATAAAGAAAATTTATAGAATCTTAGCATTAAAAAGAGATCACAGTGGCCATTCATTCCATATTGCCTGACTCAGAATTCCTTCTACAGTATCTGTGACAAGTGCTCCTCTAACTGCTACTTGGCAGACCTCTAGTGGGGAGGACCCACATCTTCTGAGTTAGTCCATCCTCCTTTCAGACAGTGCTACTTATTAGAGTGATCTTAATAACTTCTACTCATTGTTTCTAGATCTGCTGTCTTAGACCAAGCAGAATAACTCTAATTCTAATATTCAGTATCTAGAAATGAACAAATATATACTGAACATGTGCTTTGTGTTCAGCACTGTTAATTGCTGGGGAAGGATGAGGGATTTGAAGGAAAGAACACAAGGCAAAATCCCTGTCAAATATAAACAAGACATACATGTGAAAAAAGACACATTATTCATTATTGATAATTTGATATTTAATATCAAATATATTATTATTTATTATTATTAATATTGATATTTGTTATTGTTTTATTCAGCGTCTCTAATGTGCACCTTATTATGTCAGTTTTTTATGTTAGTTTTATGTAATATATTTTGTCAGTTTTTATGTTAGCTTTATGTAATATATTTTGGTTGGCACAAAATCTATTCAAATATGTCTTTTTCATTCTTGAAGTACTTAATATAGTATTCACAAGAAAATCCACCCATGTTTTCTACATGCTGTGGGTATGGGTTTTATTAATAGCACTTTCCATATATTTAGTGTAACATGTAAAATTACACATATCACATTTTTAGAACTAGAACTCAATTACTAATTGGTAGAAATAAGTAGTAAAGTAGAAGATTATAACATTGTCCCAATGTCACTAACTGATTCTTAAATGTTGTTTTATGAGTTTATAAAGCAGAGAATACCCGTATGAAGCAAAAAAAAAATGTTAGTACACGAAGCCCACCTAAGAATGTTTTTTCTCTTGTATGAAATAAAATGTCATTGAACAATCAGCTCACTCATCCCCAGCTCCACCACATTAGTTCATTCAACAAATACTACAGTTGGTTCTTGGATGAAAAAATTCATTATGTACTGTAATTTAAGTAAAAACAAATCTTGGTAGATTATATGCCACGTAAGTTTTGCCAGTTTTATTCTTTGGTTTTAAACCCTGGGCTTTAAATCCTAGGCTTATTCTTCTAATGCAAAATATATTTATTTGTATATTTGGAACTGCATAAGGTTTTATTTTTCTTAACTCGAGATTTAAAGAAGATGTTCAAAGTAGCTCCAACAATAAGAAGCTCTAAAAGTGTAGAACAGTATACTGCTTAATGTAAATAAGGCCTTCCATACTTGTCATTTTACATTGATAGTATCATAAGACAAGTAATGACAGATTAAGACCTGCCTAGTAGAGGGAAAACTAAATTACAAGACTTTTATTAAGGCATAAATAAACCTATTAACCGTTATCTGGAATACCAATTAGGAGAAGGAGCACTGACAATTTTATTTATCAACATTAAACACAATTATTAATTACAGACCTGACGAATCTAGCAGTAAGCAGGACATGTTGGGTGTGCTGGGGCCTTAAGTCCATTATATGAGAAGGATGATTACCAAAATCCTGTGGGGAAATAAGTAATTGTAGTTGTAAAATTTTAATTGCCTTTGAATAAGGCAAATTATATCCTCTTGTCTCAGAATATAAATAGTGTGGCATTAAAATACTCAGCTATACTAGTTGGAAACAGGAAATAATTTAAGGTGTTATGATTTAAAAGCTAACAGTGCTAAAATTTCTCTGTTGTAAATATTGTAGATAAATGACATTCTTTAAAATATAAGAAATTTTCTTTATATATTTCTTGCATAATACCATATGAGTAATGCCCAGCCTTTAAATTAATTGAGGGGATATTACAAAGTAAGAAGGAGATAAGTTTTTGGATGAATGACTGTGGGTGATCACAAAAGTAATTGGAATATTTTTCATTTAAGAACATTTGATTCATTGTATTTTGAAATACATTACTGTAAAATAAGTAGGAGATAGATACAATAGATTTAATGTTTTTTCCTTCTTCCCCCCCCCCCCCAGATCCAAATTCTATGCTTTGTGGACATTTACTTATAAGTGCAGCAAGGAATTCCTTTGCAAAACTCATGGATAAAATTAGCTTGGCAATGGAGAATATAACACTGGGCAGTAGTAGAAGTTTTGCATATATGGAAAAGGATTCCCTGGTTCAGAGGCTGGCCCGAGGACTCCATAAAGTTAACACAGAAGCCTTGAAATATGGTCTAAGTGGCCCTGTGCCCATTATGGTAGGTATTTAACTTGTGATTTATAAAAAGAATATTTTCACAGTATAATGGAGATTATACTGTTTTTAGACAGCTAGTGCTTGTAAGTTAAATTTTGAATTAGAATTGTTTACTGATAATTTTTTGCATCAAGCAGCATCATGACATAATGGATAGCTCTCTAGTTAGTCTTAGAGCCATCCTCAAGTGATTATGGAACCCAGTTCCATTTGAATCTCGAAATTTCAGGCCATCCTCTCCAATACTGGATACTCTGACACATTGTGAGTTGGAGGAGTTAGTTTGTTCGTCATTGTCAGTTCCAGCCCCTCCCTCTACTGCCAGTTATTCAGCTACTTCTCTTCCTTTGTGATTCATATTAACAGTTTCTATCATCCTATCTGGATGTAGAGAGCTTAGCATAGAGCTGGGCACATAGCTGTTATCATGATTGTGATTATTGAATGGCCTTGGTGAATAGCCCGCAGGCTATTCTGTCTCCTTTCTGAAAGAATTCATTACCAGGCTTATAGTTTTCCTCTCCACCCCAACTTCTACCTTCATGATTAAGGACTTTGCTTTTTTCCTATCCCTTGCCTTCCACATCTTCACACCTTGACTTTCCAGTTCCTTCATTTTTTTCTGTTCTCATGTGTGATTTCTTATTGTACCATCAGAGGTTGGCAAACTGCACCCCATGGGCCAGATTGGGCCTGCTGCTTCGTTTTTACCATCTTGGGAACTAAGAGTTTTTTTAAAGTAAAGTTTTGTATTTAAAAAATGTTCTTAACTTAATGACTATACAAAAACCAGAAATTGCTGTATTTGGCCACCTGGCTTAATTTGCTGACCCCTAAATAGGTATGATAATCCCTGATATTGACAACTTCTAGAAATGTTATCTCTCAGTGAATGGGAACTCTGAAATGTCTTTCTTGTCATTGCCTTGTTTTCCTAAATCTTTTCCTCTGCTTTATTCTTTTCAAAGCTTTTGTTCGTTCTTATTATGACTTAGATGAGGGAGCCATGGCCTAGTAAACAGAGAGCTGGCCTCAAAATATGGAAGACCTAGGTTCAAGCCCTACCACTGACACATAATCTCTCAATAATCAAGGCAGCTCCTTATTCCTTAGAAGTTGAAGAGAAAGTGCTGACCTGCATTTGTAGAGGGAGTTTTCTCATACAAGAGTTGCCTGTGCCAATGAAATCACAGATGTAGTCTCTATCCTTATTTTTGCGTTTGACATAGTTTTAGTTTGTTGTATATGAATAGGTTCAGATTTTTATATTTTACTTTTTATGTTTTATGTTAGGTAGTAAATTAATGTATTTAATAAGTAGAGGATAAGAATATAAGATTTTGTTATTAATGCTCACAATTCATAACTGTACTAAAATAGCATCACAGGACGCAGGGATATATAAAGTTTTCTTGACATTATTAAGGTTAGGTTTTCTTTTTGCTGTTTCTTGTTATGTTTTACAGAAATAATTGTCGAGATAAAACAATCTTTTCAAATTATGCAAATGTGTCTAGATTTTGGTAGCTGTCGGTATGATTTTTTTTTCTTTTAGAATGTATTGTATAACCAATTTTTTTAAGATAGCAAATCCTATTGCTTTAATAGTAAAGTAGCCAATCTAATAAAGTCTAAAATTGTTTCCATTTGCCAACAGAAAAGTATAGAATGTTTGCAAAAGCAAATATATGAATTTACTCAAAGATTGCATGCAGCAGAAGTAGAACGCCGTTCACTCCGCTTAGAGGTCACAGAATTTAAAAAGAATGTACATGATATGAAAAAAGAGATTGACAAAGCCCAGATCCTCCAAATGCAATTAAAAGAATTTAAGCAGTCTGTAAGTATATTCAATTTAGAAAGGGTGACTTGGAGATGCTGTGTGTGTGTGTGTGTGTGTTTTACTTTATTTCTTGTTCGTTTTTCTAAATAATATAATTTTTTTCAGAAAAATTATCTTTTCAAATGCTGCCACTATTTAGGACCCAGGCATTTCTTTAAGAATTTTCTTGCCATACGAATTATATGTGATTTTGTTAGTGTGGTTGTTTCTGCTATTGATACAGAACACATTCTTTTCTGAATCGACTATGGTCTAGATGTTATTATTATTATTATCTTTTATAAAATGAGGATAGTAATAATAATACCCATTATGTAGTATATATATGTATATACAACATATATAACATCCATGAAAGTACATTACTGAGTTGTGTGAATTAAATGATATTATTTATACAATGGACTTTGCAAACTTCAAAGTACTATATTGTTTTATTGTTATTTAATCACCTTCATTTTACGGAAGAGACTCAGTTCAGAGACCTTTCCCTCAAGTCACACAGGTAGTAGGTAGCAGAGCCATAATTCTAGGTTTAGAGCTAGAAAGGACCTCAGATGTACTCTAGTCTAAATTCCTCTTTTTTATTGGTGAGGAAAATGCGGCTTAGAGATATTTAGGCATGTAGTGACGGAGGTTGAATTTGCACCGAGGTTCTTAGACTCCAAATCTGGTGCTGTTTGAAGGTAAGCCCTTTGAATCCTAAGCTAGTACTCTTTGCACAATACTAACTGCCTCTAAAATCAGAATTAAGATATCTTTAAGATATCTTTATTATCTTTATCTTTAAGATATAGGGGTCAGAAACTTTTTCTAGAGAACTAGAGATGAGACACACTGGTAGCCTCCTGTCAGAGGAGGTGATGGACTCACACTGCTAAATGAGACATGCCTTATCGGACGGGCCTGTGAGGGAATGTACTTTGCTTGACTGTGTAAATTTCTTATGAGGGCTTTGTTGTTAAGCAGGAAAGAAAGAAAATAAATGGTTGTTAATTGGAAAAAAAATATAAAACAAAACAAACCTCTTAGGACAATTGTTTCAGATTTGACTGGCCTAAGTATGACTTTAGTTGATGACACATGACAAAAGGAACACTGAAAGGGTATGGAACTTCCCCCCCTGACTCTCAGGGTTTAGAATCAAAAGGGGTCTTGGTGTTCATTTAGCTCAACCCTCGTTGATGAATTGGGTAACTGAGGCCCAGAGAGGTAGAAGGGCTTGACCGTGGTCACGCAAATCATGAGGAGCAAAGGTGAATTGGAATCCAGGTTTTTTGAGCTACTGATCCATCTTTGGTAACACAGATTATGACAAACTTACTTGTTGAAAAAGGCATGAAATAGTCAATTCTTCTTAAAGTTGCCACTCATCTAGCAAACTCATCTGATGAAGTCCTAGTTGGAAAATCTAAGACATAATCACAGTGAATTCTGTTTCCAGGCCAGGTCAGCATAGAACTTCAGACAGAGAGGTCTGGGGCATGCCACATGCAGCATTCTGGTACTCAGTAACTGAAAGAATGTTGAAGCTCTTCACCAGAGAAAGAAGAGGTCCTGGACACATAGTGGAATAACATCTTTGTCCAAGTTTGCCATAATTGGGACCGATTGGCAGCTTTGTTGCGCACTACCCAGTTCTGGGTCACATATCCAGGGTGAGCTCAGGTGGAGACTTGTACCTAGGGGTTTCATTCCAGATTGAAAAGCAGCTCTAGGATGAGAGTGGTTGGATGCCCTTATCTGTGTACTGAGCAAGGAAAAATTCAGAGGCAAATAGTAAATTTGAGCTGCTGAGCCCAGTTACTGAGTGGATTTGCAGTTCTAAGCTCCAGCCTAGTCTGGAGCCTGCAGCAGAACAACTGGGGTAGGAATCCTAGACTAAAGAGGTACCTGAAGTTCTGTTGCTCTAAGTTTTCCATTTGGTCCATAGTAATCTAATCCATTACCCCCATAAGTACACAGAGCATTACAAAGTCTCAAGTTAGGGAGTAGGGGGAAAAATAAGTAAACAATAAAAAGAACCTTACAGTAAAAAAGTTATTATGGTAAGTATGTTGTTAAAGACACAAACCCAGAAGAAAATGACTCTAAAACATGTATAAGCAAATCCTCAAAGATAAACACAGTGTGGGCACAAATTCAATTAGAATTACTGGAAGAGAAGATGGCATCTGGAAAGCAGGACTGGCGTGAGCTCCCCTCCAAGTCCCTCCAAAAACCTATAAAATGGCACTGAATCAATTCTAGAACTGCAGAACCCACAAAATAGCATAGGGAAGCAGGGCTGTAGCTCAGAACAGTCTGGATGGTCTCTGGGTAAGGTATATCCCTCACAGAGCTGGGAATGGAGGGGAGCGGAGCGAAGCGGAGCCCAGCATGGGCGGCGTGGACCAACCAGACTGGGAGCCAGGCGGAACGTGCCCTAGCACCCAGAATCAGTGAGCTGTGGCAGTTACCAGACTTCTCAACCCACAAACATCAAGGACAACAGAGTAGGTTAGTGGGAGAAGC
>CM053624.1:293511210-293548715 GCA_028646595.1 Phalanger gymnotis
GTTAGTCTTTCACAACATGAGTGTGGTGGAAGGGTTATACATAATGATACGCACGTGGCCCATGTTGAATTGCTTGACTTCTTAGGGAGGGTGGGTGGGAAGGGAAGAGGGGAGAGAATTTGGAACTCAAAGTTTTAAAAAATAGATGTTCAAAAACAAACAAGTTTTTGCATGCAACTAGAAAATAAGATCCACAGGCATTGGGGCATACAAATTTATGTTGCCCTACAAGAAAGGAAGGGAAAAGGGGATGGGAGGGGAATGGGGTGACAGAAGGGAGGGCTGACTGGGGACCAGGACAACCAGAATGTATGCCATCTTGGAGTGGGGGGGAGGGTAGAAAAGGGGAAAAAATTTGTAATTCAAACTCCTATGAAAATCAACGCTGAAAACTAAATATATTAAATAATAAAAAATATTAAAAAAAGAATTACTGGAAGAAAGGGAGCAAAAGTTGAAAACATTAGAAATGCTTTTTTAAATTAAATGGAAATGCTAGAGATAAAAGTTTGGGAAAAAATGAAAGCTGCACAATAAGGATTTGGAAAGGGAATTAACAAATTGGCATGAGAATTAAAAATCCTTGACCAAGTAACAATCTTTTGGAAAATTAGATTGGACCAAATAGAATTTCTTGACTTTATGAGATGACAAGAAATATTAAAACAAAAAGAGTGAAAAAAATAGAAGAAAATATGAGAATCATTGGACTATCTGAAAGCCACAATCAAAAAAATAACAGAGACATCATATTTGAAGAAATCTTAAAACTGCTCACTCCTCTTAGAAGAATAGGACCAAATGGAAACAGAAAGAATCTGTAAAATCTCCCATGAACATTATAACCCAAATCCAGAGTCATAGAGGAAAAACAGCTTTTAAGTAATCAGAAAGAAAGAATTTAAGTAACACAGTCACAGTCAGGATCTCGAAGGATTTAGCAGCCATAACTCTAAAAGGAGCAGATGGCTTGGAATTTAGTATTCCAGAAGGCAAAGAATATAAGATCACACTCAAGAATAACTTAGCCAGCAAAATTGAATATAGTCTTTCAGGGGGAAAAATGGATCTTTAATGAAATAGAGGACTATCAAACTATATCAATGCAGACTATCCAGTCTCACCTCCAAGAGGATACTGAGATACTGAAGAGAGGCCAGTCTTCATCAGCGTGGAAGTAATAGATTTTTGGGAAAGGATCTTAAGCATGATACCAGACCAAGGTGGTAAGAGGAAAGTGGTATATTTCTGCACTATATTTAGGCCAGGCCAGATATTATATAGAAAAATAATAAAGAAGTCTTAGTGCCAAGAGTTGGCCCATGGTCACATGGGTTGGTATATGTAAATTTCCCCATGGGAGCTATTTTACTGTATGCACTAATCATAATACCACAGGTCATGTTCTCAGGCTCTAGTTCCTACCATACAGAAACATTTCTGATGAAAAGACCGGAGATGTATAGAAAATCTGAAGTTCAAACACAAGAATTAAGAGACACTTAAAAAGGTAAATGTGAATGAACAAAGATAAACTTCTCACTTGTATTTTAACAAGGGGAGATGATACTTGTTTCCTGTGAACACTCATTATCAGGGGTCATTGGAAGTCTGATTAGACAAAAGGTTGTGGTTCTGTTGTGTCTTAATGATCTTTATAGAAGTACAAAAAAGAAAAATACACTGAGGGGTGAGAAAAGGTAGAAGTTTATACAAAAAAAGGAAGGAGTTGTGGGAGTGGCTGAGGATTTACATTAGCTCTTATCTGACGTAGTCAAAGGAGGCAAGAACACACACACACACACACACACACACACAGACATGAGACAGGTTCAGGAATGCATTTCATTTAACAGGGAAATAGGTGGAAAAGGAGAGAAGGCAAAAGGTATAGTTAATGATTGGATAGATGGATGGATTAAGGAAGGGATAGATAGTAAGCAAATTCAACTTTAAGAATATATAAAAATTTTCATAGCTCTTTTTGAATCAGAAAATAATAGGAATCTGAGTAGGTTGAAATTGAAATATTGATAAGTCATGGTTGTGGACTACTACTTGGTGTGAAAATGATGAAGGCATTGCTTTCAGAAAAGTCTTAAGAAAACTTGTTTGAATTGATACAGAATGAAATGAACAGAAACAGGAAAACTGTACAGTGACAACCAGATAGTAAAGACAAACAACTTTGAACAACTTAGCATCTCTGATCCACACAATGACAAGCTACAATTCCATAGGACTCCTGACTCTGAACCATGCTACTTTACTCCTATGAAAGAGGTGAAAGACTCTGTCATGGAGGAAATGGATCATAAATAGAATGGAGGACTTCCAGTCATTCCTGATGAAAAGACCAAAGCTGAGCAGAAACTTTGAAATATATACAGGGGAAGTAAATTGTTTCAGTTGTGTCAGACTCTTTGTGACTCCCTTTGGGATTTTCTTGGCAAAGATACTGGGGTGGTTTGCCATTTCTTTTCCAGCTCATTTTACAGATGAGGAAGCTGAGGCAAACAGGATTAAGTGACTTATCCAGGATCATACCATGTCTGAGGCCAGATTTGAACTCAGGAAGATGAGTCTTCCTGACTTCAGGCATGGCACTCTATTCACTGTGCCACCTAGCTGCCTCAAAAGAAATGTACAAAGGTAAATATGAATGAGCAATCAAAAGGAACTAAACAAGAATAATGTAGGGAGGTGATATACATATACCTTTATAATTTTTCATCATGAGAGGCATAATTAGGGTCTGCTTCAATAGAGATCCTGAAAATGGTTGTATTATATTTTGATGATTTTAAAAGAATATAAAGGCAGAGGAAATTATACATGTGAGTATGGGAGAAGTACCTGACATATGAATTTCACTGTCATCTGAATTTGTCAAAGTAGGGAAGAAAATTTACATAGTTGGATGTTGCTGTTCAATCGCTTTTCAGTCATGTCTGATGTTTCCTGAACTCATGTGGAATATTTTTAGCAAAGATACTGGAGTGGTTTGTCATTTCCTTCTCCAGCTCATTTTATAGATGAGGAAACAGGTGAACAAGGTTAAATGACTTGCTCAGAGTGACGCAGCAACTGTCTGAGGCCAGATTTGGACTCAGGAAGATGAACCTTCCTGGTTCCAGGCCTAGCATTCTATTCACTGTACTACCTTTACTGAAATACATTTTGCTAAACAGTGAAGCAGGAAGGAAAGGAAAGAAATAAAAGGGGGAGGAGAGGTAAGAGGAAGCATATATTAAAGGAAAGATAAGTCCTAAAGCAGAGTGTTTTTCAAAGAAGGGTTTAAAACAAAAGAAGGAAAGCATGAGAATTTGGTATTGGGCTCTGGGAGAGGAAACATGAATAGATTAATATTACATCAAACTTGGAGCACTGGTGCTGAGCTCACTTCTCTTTCACCTTTGTTTTCTCCTTTATAAAGAAATATGTAAGACTCTAAAATATGCAGTTAACAGTCATAACTGTGAATGTGAATGGGATGAATTCTCCTATAAAATCGAAGAGAATAGACTGGACCAATAAATACAGTACAATCTAACAATATATTGTTTACAAGAAATATACTTGAAACAGAAATATTAATACAGTTAAAATAAGGAGCTGCAGCAAAATCTATTTTATGTCTGCTAACATCAGAAAGGAAGGGGGGGTATAAACAATGATCTCATAGAAATATGCAGTAAAAATAGACCTAATTAAGAGTTCAATGGGGAAACTACATTTTGCTGAAAGTTACCATGGACAGTGAATTAATATTAATACTAAACATTTATATATAAAAGGGCATGACATCTCAATTCTCAAAGGGAAAATTAAAGTAGTGTTAGACTAAAATTACAGTAGTAGAGACCCTCAGTTTATCCGAGCTAGGTAAACATAACCAAAAAGTGAAAGTAAATAAAAAAAGAAGTGAAGTACCTCAATTCAATCTTAGAAAAATTAGATGTGATAGACCTCTGTAGAGTACTGAATAAGAATAGAAAAGAATTTACATAATTCTCAGCTATGTATGTTCTTTCAAACAAATTGAACCTCTATTAAGGCATAAAAACTTCATAAGGAAATGCATAAAGGATATTAGGTATTGATGACAATTTCTATACAATTATATTAAATAAAATGCATCTGAAGAAACAATTACAAATTAAATCAACATTAAATAAGTTGAACTTTAAGAATGGTCAAAGAACAAATTATAGCAGGTATTCATAATTTAATTAAAGGTCATGGTAATTTGATAACATACCAACATTTTTGTGATGCAGTCAAAACAGTCATTTGGGGAAATTTTGTTCCTCTAAATACTTTCATCTATTAAAGAGTTAAAGAGTGGACTAACACATTGGGCATACACCTAAAAAAAACCTAGATTTAACCCCACCTCCAAATAAATACCTAAATAGAGTCCCGAACATAAAAGAAGAGATTAGTAAAATTGAGAGCCAAAATCTATTGAATTAATAAATAAAACCAAGGGTTTTTTTTTATAAATAGCAAACCATTAACTAACTTGGTTTTTAAAAAATCAAGAAGAAAAGTTAATGAATTATCAGAAATATAAAAGGACAACTTATAACCAATAAGAAAGAAATAAATCATTAGTAGTTATTTCACCTCGTTGTGGACAATTAAACTGATTATACAAGTAGATGAATATTCAGAAAAATAAAAATTTTCCCATTAACTGACCAAGAAATAGAAGGTTCAAGTGACCTAATATTTGAAAAAAGAAATTGAAAAGACTACAAATGAACTCGCAGTGGATTGAGGGAATAGGACCAGATGAGTTTGCAAATTCATTTTAATTAAACATTCGAGAGACTATTAATTTCAGTGTTATATAAATTGTTTGAAAAAGTAGGAAATCAAGGGGTCCTAGTGAACTGCTTCTATGACAGAAATATACTTTTGATACCTAGTCTAGTGTGAGTTAAAGTAGAGAATACAAAATATAGTCCAATATCCCTCAAATATTGATGGAAGCAAATATTTTAAATGAAATATTAGTAAAAAGATTACAGCAATATATCACAATGATTGTATGCAATTACTAGGTTGAATTTGTAAGAACAATACAAGACTGGTTAAATATTAGGGAAATTATAAATATTTTATCGTTAATATCAAGAAAAGCAAATCATTTGATTATAACAATAGATGCAAAAGATGCTTTTTGAAAATATTTGACACTTATTCTTGTTAAAATGTTAGGGAATATATAAATAAACACATCTTTCCTTAATGTGATAAGTAATATCTAACTGAAACCAAGAGCTAGCATTTTTTTGTAATGGAGATTAACCCAGCTGCCTTTCTAGTATGATAAGGTATAAAGCAAGGGTGTCCATGATCACCATCAATTTAGTGTTGGAATTCCTGGGTATACCAATTAGACAAGCAAAATAAATTGAGTGGAGAAGTATATGCAAAAAGGAAATAAAATTACCACTTTTGGTTGGTGATATGATCACTTTCTTAGAGAATCCAGCAGACTAATAAGCATAATATCAATAAAGAAATTAACTGTCACGTTTATGGATAGGAAGGTTCATTACCAAAAAAGATTAAAAGGATCATGGAAGGTGAAATGGACAATTTTGATTACATAAAGTAAAAAAAAAAAAGGTTTTTGCCTAAACACAGTCAAGTAAAATTATAATGGAAATAGGTTACTGAGGGGAAAAAAATCTTTGCTGCAAATTTGTCTGATAGGGCTCTCATCTCTAAGACTTATATGGTGCAGATTTAAATTTATAAAAATAAGAGCCATCCCTGAATTGATAAATGGTCAAAGCATATGAATAGGCTGTTTACAAAAGAAAAAAATTTATCAATAGATACATGAAAAAATGATCTAAATCACTAATAACTAGAGAAATACAAAATAATGTAAGTCTAAAGCTTTGTATCACATACGTTAGATTTCATTTGTTGATTATTGCAATTGAATAACCTTGCCTTCCGGCATCTCATTGCATCAAATTATATTATCAGTTAATACTTGGTTCATTTTCTAGTTATCTATCTTGAATAGATAATCTGCTGATTCTCTGTACTTTCTGTTTTTGGCTATCTTTCCTGTATGTAGTGTCCTCCTTATTGGTGTTTGGTATGACTTGATAACTTCTAAGATAAAAGAGTCTATTTTTTTCCTGTGTCCCCTATATCTGTGAGATTGTGTGCTTAAAATAACACATAATTAATATCAAATGAGGCAAGCTATTGTACAGTGTTTCATTGGGCAGAGTACCTTTTTGCCTTTTTTTTTTAGCACCAAGTACTAGAATATTAGAAAATAAAAACTGTTTTGGAATTTACTCTGGGTCTTTTTAAATTAAAAAAAAAATAAGTACAACCTAAGAGAAAGAAAAAAAATGTTAAAGATGTTGCTTGGACAACTGCTCTTAAAGATTGCAGGAAGGGTCCGATTAACTACCTGAAAGGATTAGATCACCTAAACAAGTGTTTATAACATAAAGGAGATTCCTCTAAAAATTTTCATTGTCCAAGATGGCAAAATAGAGGCAGAAACCCAGCTGAAGTGTCTTAATATTCCCTTCCGAACAACTTTAAATTAATGCCTCAAATAAAATTTTGGTATAACAGAGCTAATAAAGGGTAATAGTGAAAGAGAATTCTGGGAAGATGGTGGAATAGATCAGAAAATTCCAAGCTCTCTAGATTTCCCCCACAAACAAGACAAAATAGTACTTCAGGGCAAATGTAGAGGGTAAAAATAAACAAGAGTTGGGGCAGAACAGTAGTCTTCCTGGGACAATGAGAGAAAATTGGAAGAAAACTCGTGAAGAAAAATTGGAAGAAAAATTGTGAAGTGTAAACACCTCTAGCCTAGTTCCACTGAAACAGCACCCTCAGGCTAGCTGGGTTGGGAACTCAGCCCCAGCCACCGGAATTTTCACCTCCCAGACAGTGTGGGCAGTTGGGCCTCTGATCAGGGGAAGATTGAGGGAACATCTGCTGATAGTGGTTGCCAGTCCAGTTGTCCAGCTGAGATGTAGCCCTGGGTGAGAAGGAACTGATGAGTGCAGAAGCAGTGGGGCAGGATGCTGCTGGATGTGGATACTTAGAGGAGGGCAGAGTTCTTTGTTTTGGTTCCAGGCCAGAGGAGAGAGCTGAAGGAGGACCTGAGACCACAGGCACCGTGCCCCCATACTCTAGTACTAGAGGTGATTACAATAAGTTGCTATAAACTCAAAAAAAAAATGAGTAGGCAAAGGAGAAGGAATTCAACCATAGAAAGTTAATGTCGTGTATTGGGAATCAAGATGAGCTCTTAGAACTTATTTAACCAAGTGCCCTTGAAGAGTTTGGCCTTTGTTTCCTTGATTAAATTAGGAGTCTTTGATGACCTCCTTGCCTCAGGGGAGAGCCTAGTTTACATGGGTTTGAGTGACACGTTTGTGACATCAGAGACTTTTAGATCATGTGGGTTTAAGTTGCATTTTTGTGACGATTTTAGGTCACGTGGGTGAGTTGCCTGTGTGACTCACCTTTGACCCTGAACAAGAAACATAAAACCAGGGGTTGGCTTTCTTTTTTTGGAGCTCTGACGCACAGCAGGAGTATCCCGTGACTCTGGGCCAGCCTTTGTCGAACTCCCAGCTGAACTCAGATGTTGGTAACTATGAATTGTATTTGACCTGTTTATAAATGTATGTTTGTAATTTGTTTGTATTTGCTCCGAAGTTCAGGCTTTTTCCCCTGAACTAAGTGAATGATATTTGTATGCTGGATTAAAGCAAGCTTGTTAACCCCTTAACGCTGCTTTCCTTGGTAAAGCAGATCAAAAGAACTTGGGCTTGCAGCATTCTGTGAGCTGGGGGTTGTTGGTTTTTCACCCCCACAGCAGCTGCTAGCTGAATTGTTGAAACATGTGGGAATAGAGAAGACTGAATTTCATCTTCAAAGGAGGATACTGAAGCAAAAAAAAAAAAAAAGCCCCTTTTACCCCAAAGAGTAATATAAAATGGTCACCTGCCCAAAAAGAATTCATAGAACTTTAAAAAGACTTTATAAATCCAATAAGAGAGAGTGAGGAAAAAATTTTTAAAAAAGAGCAATTGAAAGCAAAACAAAATTATGGAAAAGAAAGTCAACCAATTGGAAAAGGAGATGCAGAAGCTTAAGTAAGAAAACAACTCCTTGAAAATTAGTATTGAGCAAGGAGAAGCTAGTGCAGTTATAAGAGAGCAAGAGAAAGTAAAACAAAGTAGAAGAGAATGTGAAACATCTCATCAGAAAAAAAAATTGATCTGGAGAACAGATCAAGAAGAGAAAACACAAGAATAATCAGACTGCCCGTAAACTACAATAAGAAAGAATATTCAAAGAATAATGCAAGAAATAGTTAATGAAAATTGTCCTGAAGTGTTAAAACAAGAGGGGAAAGTTGATCTCACACAAACATAAAATAAAGATCAGGAGTAGCATTTATTAGGGCAAAAAAGGAGGAATAGTAATCATGGTCTTACACAAAATTAAAGCTAAAATAGATTAAATCAAAAGAGAAAAATGAGGAAACTATATGTCAGCCATATTAATATTGTTTTAGACAATTTGAAATAACTAGACAATTTAAGGTTGGAATATTGCTGTGGTATAGAAAATAAGAAGTTGGTGGACTTAGAAAAATGTGGAAAGACTTGGACTTATGAAGGAAGATGTTATCCACCCTCAGAGAAACAGAGGACAAGCAAGTATAGTATGGTCATACATAGATACATATGAATGTATATGTTTATATTTGAGTATGATTATAGATATCTAAGATACATATAGATTCGTATATGTATGTGTAAGTGTATGTACATGTGTCTATGTGTGTGTGTGTATACATATGTGTCCATGCTTAATTGTAGCCTTCTGGGGGAGGGGAAAGAAGGGAGATAAAAGAATAAAATAAAAAGTATTTAGCAGATAACAAAAGAAAATTCACAAGGGAGCAAAGAAAAGATTGACGGCTCTGAACACAATGTGTAGTATTTATTATATAGGCTTTCTTCAAAGAAACTTATTGCTGTATATTTTGAATTCTCTCTTACAGTCTGCTCTGCACATGACAATGTTATTTTTTTCCTTTTTTATTTTATATTTAAGTTTTAGTATATAAGTTTATAATATTTCCTTTTCTTAATTGTGTATTTAAGTTTAAAATAAATTAATAAAAACAGGTAAAGATGAGACATTTTTCCAGCCTAAGACAACTTAGGAGGTCTCAGGAGAAGTCTGTGACATTGAAATGGGGGCCAACCTTGAGCATATTCAGTGACAGTACCAGTAGTGGGCCTTGGACGTAGCTTCAAGAGTGGCAGCAACAGCTTCAGGAGCTCTCAGCCCAGACATAATAATGGAGTCGAATGACTAGTAAGAAAGAGATTGTAGGGGACCCTTTGCTGGCACTGGGTGCAGGACTGGGTGCTGTGGAAACTATTGTCTGTTTTTAGTTCTGAGTTGCAATTCTAGGGCAGAGAGGAATGGGGGCTCTGTTTGCAATTCCAAGTCGGAGGGGTGAACTAGCACTTGTGGCTGCAAGAGAGGATGAGACCTACAGCTCTAGGGCCAGCAGGAGGACTTGAAATTGTGGCTGCAGGGGAACAGGGGTCCTTCCTAGGTAAAGACCAGAGCACAGAGCAGGAGAGAAGTGACCACATCTCTCCCTGGATCACACCATTGTTGAAACACTGAAAACTCACGGATCCCCTAGAACTAGCTCTGAAAACAATAGGAGGAAAAAGGCTGAAGCTTGGGAGAGTGCCTCCTCAACCCCAGGTGAGTAGAACCCAACTTAATACAAGATGCGAGGTCAAAAAAATAGTTTGGAAAAGTGAGCAAACAACAGCAACAACAAAGAACTTGATCATAAAAAACTAGTATGGTGGCAAGGAGGACCCAAGACACAAAGAAGGAGACAATACCATGAAGATAGCTGCAAGCAAATCCTCAAAGGAAAAAATGCTAATTGGACACAAGCCAGACAAGAATTTCCAGAATTGAAGAAAGACTGGCAGAGGAAAAATTGGAAAAAGAAATGAGTGTGTTGGAAGAAAAGTATGAAAAGACAACAGCTTGGTAAAGAGGTATAAAAATACTGAAGAAAATAACACCTTAAAAATGTTGTTTAGTTGTTAGATCCTTGTTTGACTGTTTGTGATGCCTTTTGGGATTTTCTTTACAGAGATACTAGAATTTGTAGTTTCCTTCTCCACTTCATTTTACAGATGAGGAAACTGAGGCAGAGTAAGGTGACTTGCCCAGGATCACACAGTTAGTAAGTGTCTGAGGCTGGATTTGAAGTCAGGTCTTCCTCACTCCAGGACCAGAATTCTATCCACTGTGTTACCTAGCTGCATTTCCTTCAAAAATAGAATTGGACTAATGGTAAAAGAGACACAAAATTCACGAAAGAAAAGAACTCCTTAGAAAGCAAAATAGGCTAAATGGAAGAGGAGGTACAAAAACTCACCAAAGAAAATAATTGCTTAAAAATTAGAATTGAGTAAATTGAATCTAATCACTCCAGGAGACATCAATAAACGATAAAACAAATCAAAAGAATGAAAAAATTGAATAAAAATTGAGACATCTAATCAGAAAAATAGCTGACATAGAGGAGAAATAATTAAGAATTAATTGGACTACCTGAAAGCCAGGGCAGCTATGTAGTGTAGTGGATGGAATGCTGAGCCTGGAGTCAGGAAGACTCATCTTCCTGAGTTCAAATTTGACCTCAGACACTTGCTACTTGAGTGACCCTGGACAAGTCACTTTATCCTTTTTGCCTCAGTTTTCCTCATCTGTAAAATGAATTACAGAAGGAAATGGTGAACCATTCCAGTATGTTCGCCATGAAAATCCTAACTGATGTCCTAAAGAGTTGTACCTAACTGAAAAAATAACTAAAGAACAAACTGAAAGCCAAGATCAGAAAAAGTTCCTAGACATCACATTTCAATAAATAACAAAGGAAAACTGTCCCGATATCTTAGGTTCAGAAATTGAAGGAATCCGTCAATAACTTCCTGAAAAAGATCACAAAATGAAAATGAAAATTTCTAGGAATATTATAGCCAAATAAATTCCAGTCAAGGAGAAAATACTGCAAACAATCAGAAAGAAACCATTGTTTCACCATATTGTGCAGCCACCATCAGGATCACACAAGATTTAGTGGCTTTCACATTAAATGTGTAGGGCTTGGATTATGAAATTTGGGAAGGGAAAGAGCTAGGATTGCCAACAAGAATAACCTATCTAGCAAAACTGGATGATCCAGCTCCTTCAGGGGGGAAAATGGACATTTAACAAAACAGAAGACTTTCAGTTATTCCTGATGAAAAGTCTGAGACGAATAGAAAGTTTGACATTTAAACGCAAGACTTAATAGAAGCATAAAAACATAAACATGAAAGAGAAGCAGTAAGGTACTTAATTCAGTTAAACTGTTTACATTCTTGTATGAGAAAATGACATGTAGCTCTTAAGAACTTTTATCATTATTTGGGCTGATAGAAGGTGTCTACATAGATTGAGGACATAGGTTTGAGTCAATTATGTTGAGATTATCTAAAAAAAATGAAGAGTAAGAAAGAGGGATGCACTGGGAAATGGGGGCAAGAAAAGGAAAATGGAGAAAACTATCTCACCAAAAAAAGCATATAATAAAGAAATTGGGGGTGGGTAGGCAATGGTTGAACCTGTCATCAGAATTGGTTCAAAAATACACACACACACACACACACACAATAGGGTATAGAAATCTATTTTATCCAACAGGGAGGTAGGAGGAAAAGGGGATCAGAGATATTAGGGGGTAGGTGATAAAAGGGAAGGTGGATTAAAGGATACAGTGTTCTGAAGCAAGACAGACTTTTGAGGGGGGACAGTAAAAAGAGGTAGGGAGAAGGATAAACAGAAGAAAATAGGATTGAGGAAAATACATAATAATCATAACTGGAACATAAATGGAATGAATTTACCCATAAAATGAGCAGATAGCAGAATGGACTAGAAACCAGAACTCAACAATGTACTGTTTACTATATATGCACTTGAAATGGGACGAAACACATAAAGTAAGGAGCCAGATTAGACTCTATTATGCTTTAGCTGAAATAAAAAAGGCAGGTGAGGCAATCATGATCTCAGACAAAGCAAGAGCAAAAATAGACTAATCAAAAGAGATAATCAGGGAAACTACATCTTGTTAAAATGTAGCACAGACAAGAAATATAAAAAAATTTATCATTAAGTTTCACATATAAAGACCTCACTTCTCAAATATGTAGAGAACTAAATCAAATTTATAAAAAGAGCCATTCTTCAGTTGATAATTCGTCAGAGGATATGAACAGGAAGTTTTCAGAAGAAATCAAAGCTATCCATAGTCATATGAAAAATGCTCTAAATCACTATTGATTAGAGAAAAGCAAATTAAAACAACTATAGGATACCACTTCACACCTATCAGAAATGACAGCTACTAGATGGGAAAAGGATAATAGGTCCACTTACGAACTCTTGGTGGAATTGTGAACTGGTCCATCCATTCTGGAGAACAATTTGGAACTATGCCCAAAAGACTATAAAACTATATACCCTTCAATTTAGCAATACCACTACTTTGTATCCCAAAGAAGTCAAAGAAAATGGAAAAGGACCTTTTGCACATACACACAAAAATTATAGCAGCTCTTTTTGTCATGGCAAAGAATTAAAAATTGAGGGAATGCCCACCAATTGGGAGATGACTGAACAAGTTGCAGTATATGATTATGAAGGAATACTGTTGTGCTATAAGAAATGAAAATTGGGATGGCTTCAGAAAAATCTGAGAAGACCTATATATGAACTGATGCAAAAGTGAAATGAGCAGAACCAGGAGAATGTTATACACAGTAGCAGCAATATTGTAATGATGATCAACTCTGAAAGACTTAGCTACTCTGATCAATTCGATGACCCAAGAATTCCAAAATGCTCATGATAAAAATTGCTATCCATCTCTAGAAAGGGAACTGATGAACTCTGAGTGAAAACTGAAATATCATTTTCTTTTTTTTAAATTTTCTTTTTTGTTTTTAGTTTACAACATTCAGTTCCACAAGTTTTTGAATTCCAAATTTTCTCTTCCTCCCCCCTCCCCCCAAGACGGCATGTAATCCAACATAGGTTCTACATATACCTTTGCATTAAACTTATTTACATAATAGTCAAGTTGTTAAGAAGAATCAAAACCAATGGAATGAATCATGAGAAAGAAGGAACGAAACCAAAAAAGAAGGAAGAATAAAAACAAAAAAGAGCAAATAGTTTGCCTCAATCTGCATTCAGACTCCGTAATTCTTTTCCTGGATGTGCATAGCTTTTTCCATCATGAGCCTTTTGGAGCTGTCTTTGAAACTTGCATTGATGAGAAGAGTCAGATCTATTAAAGTTAGTCCTTCCAGATTCTGTGTCTATAATCATGTATAATGATCTCCTGGTTCTGCTCCCCTCACTCAGCATCAGTTCATATAAGTCTTTCCAGGTTATAATGAAGTCCATCTGCTCCTTATTTCTTATAGCACAATAGTATTCCATTACATTCATATGCCACAATTTGTTTAGCCATTCCCCAGTTCATGGGCATCCCCTTGATTTCCAATTCCACCACAAAAAGCTGCTATAAATGTACTCGTTGAAATATCATTTTCTTCATTTTTCTTGCCTTTTTTGACATGGCTAATATGGAAATATATTTCTCATAATTTCACATGTATAATGGGTAACATATTTGTTGCCTTCTCAGTGGGTGGGGGAGGGTCTGGTGGAAGACAGAGAATTTGGAACTCAAAATTTTTTTAAATAGCTAGAAATAAATAACAAATTGAAAAATAAAATTTAAATGACTAAAATATTTTATTTTTCCCAATTACATGTAAAAATTAATATTAATTTTTTAAAATATGGAGTTTTAAATTTTGTCTCTCCATTCTTCTTTTCCCCTCTCCCTGAGACAGTAAGCAATTGCCATATTAGTCATGTTGTGAAAGAAGACATAGACCAATTACACACACACACACACACACACACCCACACACACACGCAAAATAGTATCCTTCAGTCTGCATTCAGACTTTTATCAGTTCTTTCTCTGGATGTAGTTAACATTTTTCATCTCGAGTTCTTTGGAATTGTCTTTGATCATTGTATTGCTGAGAATAGCTAAAGTCATTCACAGTTGATAATCATACAATATTGCTGTTGCTGTGTACAATGTTCTCCTGTTCTGCCCATCTCACTTTGCATCAGTTTGTGTAAGTCTTTTTATGAAATCAGCCTGCTCATCATTTCTTATAGCACAGTAATATTTCATTACTATCATATACCACAACTTATTTAGCCATTCCTCGGTTAATGGGCATCCCCTCAATTTCCAATTTCTTGCCACCACAAAAGGAGATGATATGAATATTTTTGTACAAATAGGTCCTATTTC
The DNA here is from genome assembly GCA_028646595.1 of Phalanger gymnotis. Classification (NCBI taxonomy): domain Eukaryota; kingdom Metazoa; phylum Chordata; class Mammalia; order Diprotodontia; family Phalangeridae; genus Phalanger; species Phalanger gymnotis. Next base: position 293,525,723 of record CM053624.1, read on the forward strand.
CTGCCCCTCTTTTTTAAATCTCTTTGGGATACAGACCTAGTAGTGATATTGCTGGATCAAAGGTTATGCACAGTTTGGTTGCCCTTTGGGTATAGTTCCAAATTGCTCTCCAGAATGGTTGGATCAGTTCACAACTCCACCAATAGTGCATTAATGACCCAATTTTCCCACACCCTCTCCAACATTTGTCTTTTCCTTTTCTGTCATAGTAGCCAATCTGATAAATATGAGCTAGTACCTCAAGAGTTGTTTTAATTTGCATTTCTGTAATCCATAATGATTTGGTATATTTTTTCATATGGCTATAGCTTTGATTTCTTCCTCTGAAAATTCTGTTCATAGCTTTTGACTATCAGTTAGGGAATGACTTGTATTCTTATAAATTTTACTCAGTTCTCTATATGTTTGAGAAGTAAGTCAGAAGTAAGGCCTTTATCAGAAACACTTGCTGTAAAAATCCCACTTCCCCTTCACCCTCGCCAGTTTTCTGCTTCCCGTCTAATCTTGGTTGCATTAGTTTTGTGAAAAATCTTTTAAATCAAATGCAATCAAAATTATCCATTTTACAACTCATAATTTTCTTTATCTCTTCTTTGGTCATAAAATTTTCATTTTCCATAGATCTGTCAGGTAAACTATTTCATGCTTCTCCAATTTGCTTATTGGTATCACCCTTTCTGCCTAAAACATGTATTCATTTTGACTGTATACTGGTATACATTGTAAGATATTGATCTATACCTAGTTCCTGCCATATTTTTTCCCCCGGTTTTCCCAGCAGTTTTTGTCAAACGGTGATTTCTTGTCCCAAAATGTTAGATCTTTGGGTTTATCAAATACTAGATTACTATGGTCATTTACTGTGTGTATTGTGTACCTAATCTGCCCAGTGATCTACAAATGATATGACTTTATTTGTGTGAAAAGTTTTTTGTAATTGTGTTCATATAGTTCCTAGGTTTGTATTGGCAGATAAAATCCCAAGTATTTTATATTGTCTACAGTTATTTTTAATGGAATTTTTCTTTCTATCTCTTGCTGATGGACGTTGTTGGTTACATATGGAAATACTAATGATTTATATAGATTAATTTCGTATCCCTCAACTTTGCTAAAGTTGATACTTATTTCAAGTAGTTTTTTAGTTGATTCTCTAGGATTCCCTAAGTGTACAATCATATCATCTGTAAAGAGTGCTAGTTTTATTTCCTCATTGCCTATTCTAATTGCTTCAATTTCTTTTTTTCTGTTTTTGATATAGTTAACATTTCTGGCACAATATTGAGTAACAGTGGTGATAAGGGCATCCTTCACAGCTGATCTTATTGGGGAAGGCTTCTAGCTTATCTGCATTTCAGATAATATTTACTGATGGCTTTAGATAGATACTACTTATCATTTTAAGGAATGCTCCCTTTATTCCTATTTTTTTTAGAGTTTTAAATAAGAACGCATGTTGTATTTTGTCAAAAGCTTTTTCTGTGTCTTTTGAGATAATCATATGATTTCTGTTGGTTTTGCAAATTATGCTGACCGTTTTTCTTATATTGAACCAGCCCTGCATTCCTGGCATAAATCTCGCCTGGTTTTAGTATATGATCCTTGCGATATATTACTATAATCTCCTTGCTAGTATTTTATTTAAAATGTTTGCATCAATATTCATTAGAGAAATTGGTCTATGCCTTTTTTTTTGTTTTTGCTTTTTCTGGTTAGGTATCACCAGCATATTTGTATCATAAAAGGAATTTGGTGGGATTCCTTTTTGCTTATTTTCCAAATTGATTATATAGTATTGGAATTAATTGTACTTTAGATGTTTGGCAGAATTCACTTGTTAATCCATTTATCCCTGGGAATTTTTTTCTTTGAGATTTCACTGATGGCTTCTTTAATTTCTTTTTCTAAGTTGGGGTTATTCAAGTACAATATTTCCTTTTCTGCTAGTTTGGGTAGGGTGTAATATTTTTGTAAATATTAATCCATTTCACTTAGATTGCCAGACTTCTTGGCATATAATTGGGCAAAATAGCTCCTGATAATATTCATCATTCATTTAATTTCCTCTTCGTTAATGGCAAAGTCACTCTTCATTTTTGGTATTGGTAATTCAGTTTTCTTCTTTCTTTTTAAAAACTAAATTAACCAGTGGTTTATCTATTTTTCCCCCATAAACCAGCTCCTAGTTTCATTTATTAAAGGTTTTTTACTTTCAATTTTATTAATCTCTCTTAATTTTTAGGATTTTTAATTTGGTGTTTAATTGAGGATTTTTAAAGTTCTTTTACAAATTTCTTTAGTTGCATGCCTAATTCATTGATCCATCTTTTCCTCTGTTTTATTGATACAAGGAAATAAAAGAGATATAAGATTTCCCCTAGTACTGCTTTGGCTGCATACCAGAAATTTTGGTGTATCGTCTCATTATTGTCATTCTCTTTAATGAAATTATTGATTGTTCCTACTATTTGTTCTTTGATCCACTCATTTTTTTAAGATTAGATAATTTTGTTTCCAATGAATTTTTAATCTACCTTTCCATGTCCCTGTATTGAATATAATTTTTATTGCATTATGATTTGAAAAGGATGCATTCAATATTTCTGCCTTGTTGGCATTTGATTGTGAGGTTTTTATGCTCTAATACATGGTCACTTTTTCTGTAGGTGCCTTGTACCACTAAGAAAAAAAGTATATTCCTTTTTATCCCCACTCAATGTTCTCCCGACATCTGTCATATCTAACTTTTCTAAAATTCTGTTCACCTCCTTAACTTCTTTCTTGTTTATTTTTTGGTTAGATTTATTTAGTTCTGAGAGAGGAAAGTTGATGTCTTGAATTGTCATTAGCTTCCACATGGTCAGTTTTGCTTTTTAAGGATTTATTTTCTTCAGTTAACTTTTGTATTCCATTTTTCAATTAGCCCATTCTACTTTTTAAGGAGCTATTTTTTTCAGTAAATTTTTGTACATCTTTAAAATTTTTTTTTCTGTATTTCCTTTGCCAAGATCTTCTCCTGATTCTCTTGTACCACTCTGATTTCTGTTCTCAGTTTTTCTTCTACCTCTCTTATTTGGTTTTTAAAATACTTTTTGACTTCTTCCAGGAATATTAGGCCTGAGACTAACTCATATTTTACTTTGAGACTTTGCAGTTAGGAGAGCACTTAGTTTCCAGGTAAAAATTTCAGGATATTCACTGAGTTGAATACCACATTTATGGTGCCACCTGAGCTATAGTTTACATTCTGAGGATTAATTTCATATAATATTCATCCAGATCAGGTTGAAATGATTCTTTTTGTTGACAGATTCCTGTAGTGATTACCAAAATCTTAGAATTTGCATTAGTAATCTTTACCAGTCATAATTTTAGGAATTTGGAAAAATAAATTCATATGCTACAAACCATCATTTTTCTTGTCATTTTACTTCAAATGTGAATGAGTTATAAAAGTAAAGTTCAATATGAGTTGTGAAGTAGAGAAATTAATTTCCTTCTTGGGAGGTATATCAGTAAGGTAATAATAACATTGTAGATAATCATCGTCAAAATGCCTATGTGGTTCTGTATTGCAAAGTATATAAGACTGTCCACTTAGAAGTTAGAAGAAGTAAATGATTTATTCAGACAGCAGAGAACTATATCCCATAAACCTTCTACCCAATCCATCATAGCAGCAAAGCATTTGATATATAATAGCACAACATGCAGCCTTGCCACCCCAAAACCTCTCTGACCCCTGCTGGGGTCTTCCTAAAAACAAACTCACAGTACAGCTGTCACAGTCAGTTCAGCTATCAGAGGTCGATTTGCTTTACCTCAGCTCTGTCACAATGGCCATTAACAGCCATAACAGTGTGCTGTCTCTCTCTCTCTCTCTCTCGCTCTCGCTCTCGCTCTTGCTCTCGCTCTCTCAGCATTCCCTGTGACAAAACTTCCTTTTCCTCTCAGGAAACTCCTCCTACCACATGTGACTTATGCTTCCTGTGATATAAGCAGGTCACATGGCCTATTAATAGATAGGAAAGATCTTCAAATCTAAATTGCTATTACAGGAAGGTCTTTGAAAGCTTCTTTGAGTAAATGGTATTCTCGTTAGTTGAGTATTAAAGGTTGGCTTAGAATTAAATAGAGAAAGAAGGGATTATTAGCAATACTAATTAATCCTTATGCTTTTTACAGATGAATTTCTATTTTTTTAAAAAGAAAATAATAGTAATAATTGAGTGGGAAAGCCTCCTATTTTTCCTCAGTTAATCATTCCTTTGGCAAGCCAGGCTGTTTAAGCAACAAAGCTACAAGGAAGGCAATTCCTTATTACTTTGTTAAGATGGCTGCTTACTTGAATCATAGATGAAGCAATTAGGAGCAAATAAGTCATTACTCAAGATATGAACTTGATAATTCCCTGTCCTTGGCCCCAGGGCCACACTATGGCCCTTACAGTGAGATAGCTTTTGGGGAGCCATTTACTGCTGCCCAATGTTACCTTAGACTTATGAGAACAAAAGCTCTTGACTTTGAGTATTATTCATTGATAGTGACCTGGATCAGACAGGGACCATGTTCCTCTTCCTAGTGCCTCCTCAAGATTACTTAGCCATGGCTGTCTTCTCCTTCTTGACTTCTTCGCATCAGTATCTTCTCTCTGTCTCAGAAGGCCAGGTAGGATGTCTCAATCTTACTGAAAGAGGCAGGACTCAGAAACGTTAGAGTTTGAGCTTCTCTTTGGCCCCTCTCTGACTTTAAGTCCCACTCTGCCCATGCCAAGAAGTAACTCAGAGCATCTGTTCTACTTTGACATCTAGGTCTACTCCCCTTTTTCAAATGGTTATGAACTTGCACCAAGTAGCCTTGAGGTCTGCCTGGCCACTTGAACTGCATAAAATAGCAAGGAATTATCAATTGTAATCCTCCCAGTAATATCGATGGCCAGCAGGCATTGCCATTTGCCCTGCTACTGCACTTTCCAGATTTTTGAGCTTTTCCATCCACCCTGAGATTGAATGTTTTTATGTGTATCTACTCCCTAGTCTCTATCAGTTACCAATAACCAAAATCACACCACTTCTCCAATTTCAGCAAACTAGCCTAGCTGAAGCAGCAAGACTTTGAGGGGAGAGACTAGAATCAGCGTGTACCAGGCAAGTCAAATCACCACCAGCACTATGGCCACCATCTCCCCTCAGACCCTGATGGAGACATCACAGGATTTTGAATCCAAGATACTTAGGGATAACAATGATTCCAGCTTGGTTTTTTTTTAGTCATAAACTTGGGAAGCAAACCTGTGAAGATGAAGCCTGGCGACAGTTCCTGCAGGCACTACAGCCATAGCTACCGAAGACCTTAAAAAGAAAGTTCTTGTCACCAAAGTCCTTGACACTATCAAATGATTTAACATCAGAAACTAATGTGATTTTCTTTTTCAGCGGAAATAACACTAAAGAAGAGGCATGACCATCTGCTTTGCCTCTGCAGCCTAAGGAGTTTGAGATCTTTTCTTCTGATTTGTAGCTTAAAACCTTCTGTATATGCTGTTTCCTCCATCAGAATATGAATTCCTTGAGAACAGAGACTGTTTAGCTTTTCCAGTTGTATCCTCAGCAATTAGCACTGTGCTTGACACACTGTTTTACTTAATGAATGCTTATTCATTCATTCTCTCTTAGCTCCCTCAAATTCCCCCCCCTCCTTTTCTTGTCCACATATAGCACATAGGCTTTCAATTTATCCTTTTATGACAGTTGTCTTTCTTTTTTAAAATTATATTTTATTTTTTAAAGAAGAAAATCTATGTTTTGAGCCCTGTCTACCTTCCCTCTGCCTGAAAAGTGGAAAACAACCCTTGCAGCAAATATGTATAATAAGTTAAACTAATTCCCACTTTGGGCATGTTCAAAAATTTTATTTCTTGTTCTGTACCCTGAGTTCATAAACTTTCTCTCGGGATATAGGGTCACGTGCTTTACTGTATACCTAGTATTTAGCACGTTGCCTAGCCCTTGGTACGCTAAAGTACCTACTAGTTGCTAGTTGACTGTCTGACTCTGGAATCGTGGTTGGTTATTTTGTCGATCAGAATTCTTAAGTCTTTCAAAGTTGTTTGTTTTTATACTGTTATTACATAAAACCATCTCCTTGTTCTACTCACTTTACTTCACCATCTATTCATGCAAGTCTTTTCAGGTTTCTCTGAAGCCAGAATCTTCTCATTCATTCTTATAACACAATAAATATTTCGTTACACTGAAATGCCATAGTTTATCATTCCCCAATTGGTGTGGCACCTCTGCTTCTTTGCCAGTACAAAAAGAGCTGTTATAAATATTTCTGTACACATGGATTCTTTTCCTCTTTCTTGATTTTTAAAATATTTTAAAATATTTATTTAAAATATTATTATTAAATATATTGTAAAAATTTAAATAGTTATTGTAAATGGTTAATAGGTATGTTGAAATGGAAATAAACCCTTTTTTAAAAGTTCCCAATATTTGCATATTTAATTTAAATCTTGATTTGTATAGAATTGAGAAGAAAGCCTTCCTTTTATTTGAATGTATTATGATCAGTTGTGAGAAAGATGTGTGATTAATACTAATCAGTTACGTATGGCTTACTTTGTAAAGACAAATGGTCTCCTGATATGCTTTATATATTTTCAGATGTTTGGTTGATACCTTTGCATGTTAGCAAATACAATTCTGAAGGTCAAACATATAAATAGTAGAGTTACTTTATGACTAAATCACTTTTTTCCCCTTTTATCAGAAATTGATCACCCATGAGAGGTTTGAAAGTGCCTGTGAAGAACTGAATAATGCATTACTTCGGGAACAGCAGGCCCAAATGCTTCTGAATGAACAGGCACAACAGCTTCAGGAGTTAAATTATAGACTAGAACTGCACTCTAGTGAGGAAGCGGACAAAAACCAAACCCTTGGTGAAGCTGTTAAGGTACGAAAATGTCTTGTATACAAGTTTTATTTCCTCTGTGTATGAGTCTTTGTGAAAATAATATATATATATGTGTGTGTATATATATATATGTATATATACACACACATATATATATATATATTTACTCAAAAGGGAATAGATTTAAAACTGTGACATTTTCTCTTCTTTTGCTTCAATAAGGCTTTTTTTTAGAGGCATAAGCTGCTGTTGCTCTGAGAATATATAAATATCAACAAGCAGGTTTTCTTTCTGAGATGACTCATATGTACTTCAAATGTGCCAAAGTTGGTTTTATTTGTTAATAACTAATAACTAAGTGGAGATTTCTCTGCTTTTAATGTCCCCATGACCCATCCCACCATTCATTCCTCTGTTTTCTTGAATTTGTCTTCATTTTCCATTCCTGTAGTTTGGACTCTAATTTTTCTTTCTTCAGACATTCTTTTCTTCTTCTTGAAGTAAAATCCAAAGTTTAATATTATGTACTATGAAAGTAATGGATTAGACTTATTTTGTGAATAGAGCAGACCTGTCTGCCTCTACTATGTAGGTGAGTGGTACATTCAAAAGCATAAAACCAAAACCAAAACACTGGCTTTCCTGATAGGATAGATGTTAGGAAACTATTTTATAAGTCATACTTTTATGCTTCCTTCTCAGCATGGTTGAGTGTGACAATTGAAGGGACTTAGGCATTCCTCATTTACTCTTGAAAAAACAACACATAAATATGTTAAGAAGAAAAATGGCTTTTAAAAATACAGCTCAAGTGGAGGGACTGTCTAAAATAGAAAATGAACAAAGGAAAAAAAACAGGAGTTCAGTTTTAAAAAATATAATGAAGCAACTATATCAACTCAAATACTAGAAGCAATGCAAGATGTATTCAAACGAATAAACAGAATTTTAAAAATTAATAAAGAATTGACATAAATATCACATGATCAAATAAAATAAGAATTTGAAGAAAGTAAAAGAAAACAATGTCTCAAGTTTAAAATGAAAAAGTATAAAAAAGATTGAGAGAAAAAAATAAACAAAAATTACCAGAATGGAGCCTTTAAAAAAAAAAAACATAGAAGCAACTAATGACAAACAATATAGGAGAAGGAAGAAAAGCACATAATGCTGAGATGTTGGAAACACAAGGTGTCCCCCAAATTTTCCCCCAGAATATGTTCAGATTCAAGGGAGAGACTTTAAAGATTGATTGGATCAAAATGGCATGATCTCAGCATTATTGAAATCCCAGAAAATTTAGTAAATGAAAATTGCTTTCATGCAATGGAAAGAGCCCTGGATGGGAGCCAGAGGCTTCAAGTTCCAAAAGCAGCTTTGCACCTTGCTGTATGACTTTAGGAAAAATCATTTAGCTCTCAAGACGTCAGTGTCATCATCTATAAAATGAGGTGTTTTACTATATGAAATCTGAAATCACCGACAGCTCTAATGCTACATTCTTAAATCTGTATTGTAGGAAATTCTCAAAGAAAATTTCATAAAATTGGGAAAAATAAATTTTCAAATATAAACAGAAAGAATACACTGGACTGTGACAAGAAAGAATCCAAGATTTAACATGGTTAAATATGTAGTTCAACTCCTACATTTCAATGATAAAGAAAAGTTACTTCTGGCTTCCATAATTCAGAAATCACTTACCAAAGTGACAATTGATTTTTAAAAGAAGATAAAAAATTATAAAACTTAGAATTTTTTATGTAGCTAAAGTCAGAATTTCTTCTGAGAAGCACTCAGACTAAGTTTTCAGAGACATCTATTTCAATATAGTTTTCAAACAATAATCAAGCTTCCCACTCCCCAAACATTCATTTAAAACAATTTACATGTAGTAAGTCGAGATGATTTCATTGCTAACAAAATATGAGACTTCTTTTAGCCTAAATTGCTTACTGTTTCAGAAGTGTGTTTCAGAGAAACAGTAAGAAATAAAAAGTTATATGCATGTGGGGGTAGAGTGACTCAGGGGAGGTTGGGAGAAGAGAGAAATTATCTAAACCCAGAGCAAAGCTATTATCATTGATAAAAAGGAAGCCTAGGTTAAATAAATTTCCATAGTTATCAATTTATAAAGTATTTTAAGGACTTTCATATGGAAGAGGAATTGAATTTATTTGTTCTGTGCAGCTCCAGAAAGCAAGACTACAAGGAACAAGTGGAAGTTGCAATGAGAAAAATTACATCTTATATAAGGAAAAAAACCTACCCTAATAATTAGAACTTCCCAAAAGTGGAATAAAATACCTTTTGAAGTGATGGATTTTTTCCTCTTTAGAGATCTTCAAACAAAGGCTGAATGATCAAGATAGAATCATTGCTATTCCAGAACCTATATGATTCACATTAAAAAATGTTCATTTGTGTGCTGTATTATTTTTAATGATAGCTTTTATCAAAAAATATTGTCAGTGAAAAGCTAGGAAGCAAATAAACATTTCCCAAGTGTGAATATAAATGCAGTTCCTTAAAAGCTATATCAGCTTGTCATCAAGTATTTACTCTGAATTTTAACCTGAAACATTTTGAGATGTGAAATAAAGTTTTTTGTTTTTTAAGAGGTTTTGTTTTTAAAAAATTCTAATTTGTCATTTACTTTTAACATTCTTTTATTTTAAAATGTTGAATTCCAAATTTTCTCTGTTCCTTTCCCACCCTTACCCACCGAGAAGCAAGCAATATATCAACTATACAGGTGAAATCATGCACAAAATATTTCCATATTAACTATATTTCAAAAAAACAAGAAAAATCTAAAAAGTGGTAAAATTATACTTCAATTTGCACTCAGAGATCATCAGTTCGAGAGAGGGGGATAGCAGTTTTTCATCATGCATCCTTTGGGATTGTGGCTTTTTTTAGATATCATTCTAACATAATCAGCTCACACCTGTGCACTCTGTGTAAACTCCTTTTAACTGGCCTAATAATGATAAAGTTCTTAGGAGTTACATGTATCATTTTCCCATATAGGAATGTAAATAGTTTAACTTTATCGAGTCCTTTATGATTACTCTTGCACGTTTACCTTTTTATGCTTCTCTTGAATCAGATGTTCTATTCAGCTCAGATCTTTTCATCAGGAATGGTTGAAATTCCTCTCTTTCATTAAATGTTTAATTTTCCCTCTGAAGGATTATGCTCAGTGTTGCTGGGTAGATGATTCTTGGTTGTAATCCGAGCCTTCCAGAATATCATATTCCAATCCCTCGTCTTCTTTAATATGGAATCTGCTAAATCTTATGTGATTCTAACCATAGCTCCATGATGTTTGAATTCTTTCAGTTTGCTAGCAATATTTTCTCTTTGACTTGGGAGCTCTGGAATTTGGCTATGATATTTCTAGGAGTTTTCATTTTGTGATTTCTTTCAGGAGGTGAATCAGTGGATTCTTTCAACTTTTAGTTTACTCTCTGGATCTAAGATATCAGGGCAGTTTTCCTTGTTAATTTCTTGAAATGTAGTATCTACGCTCTTTTTTGGATCATGACTTTCAGTTGGTCAAATAGTTCTTAAATTATCTTTTTTTGATCTCTTTCCCAGGTCACTTTTGAAATGAAATATTTCATATTTTCTTCTATTTTGTCATTCTTTTGACTTTATTTCATTGTTTTTTGATGTCTCATGGAATGACTTGCCCAATTCTAATTTTTAAGGTATTATTTTCTTCAGCGAGCTTTTGTATCTCCTTTTCCAATTGGTGAATTCTCCTTTTTAAGGAATTCTTTTCAGTGAATTTTTGTGCCTTTTTAAAAAACTATTTGACCACTTTTGTTTTTTAAGATGTTTTCTGCAGTATATTTTGTGCCTCTTTTATCAAGCTATTAATTCTGTTTTCATAATTTTCTTGCTCCACTCTCATTTTTTTTCCCATTTTTTACTCTATCACTCATTTTTTTCTTTAACTCTTCTAGCAATTCTTATAGGCTTTGGGTCTAATTAGCATTTTTCTTTGAGTCTTTGTTTGTAGCTGTTTTCACGCTGTTGTCTTCTAAATTTATGTCTTGGTCTTCTCTGCCACTGTAGTAGCTTTTTATGGTCAATTTTTTTTTGTTGTTGTTGTTTGCTTACTTTTCCAGACTATTATTTGACTTAGAACTTTATGTTAAGGTTGGTCTCTGCTTCCTGGGAATTGGGAGTTGTGCTGTGCTAAACTTTGGGCTTTTTTGTGCTGCTATTTTCAGAGCAAATTTTGGTGGTCTGCAAGTTTTTGGGGCTTCCAAAGTGATATGACCTGGGGAAAGATATGTCCACTTCTCTCCTAGTCTGTGCTCTATTTATTTATGCAGAAAAGGTCCCTATTCCCCTGTAGTCACTAACACGTCCATTCTCTTTGCTGTGGAACTGTGACCAGGGCTGCCGCTCACTTGTGTCTGACCCCCAGAGCTCTTCTCTACCCTGTAACTGTGCCCCAGAGCTATGTGAGGGCAATACAATTGCCAGTCAGCACCATTTGTACCCAGTGCCAGCAAAAGGTCCCTTGTAATTGCTTTCTGACCCATTATCCAACTACCTTACCATCTCTCATCTGAGAGCTCCCAAAGCTGCTGCTGCTGCTACTGCTGTGGTTGTTGTTGTGGCCCTGAATGTGTGGCCTCCTGACAGACCTCTACTCCTGCTTCACAGACTTTTTCTTGAGTTTTCTTAGGCAGGAAAAAATGTTTCATTTTGACTTTTGTTAGCTCTTCTGCTCCAAAATTTGATTTTGGGAGCTGTTTTAAAGTTGTTTGGAGGGGAATGTTGGGAGAATTCAGCTAGGTGGCTACCCTAAATCTGCCATCTTGGCTTCTACCCTCTTAGGTCTATTAGAGGTTTTATGGAGGCTTTTAAAACATTAGTTTAGATCCTGTGTTGAGTTAAATAAACTTTTTCTTTTGATTTTCTGATTTGAATTCCTAATTATTAAAAAAAATTATCATTGGGATTACTACCTTGATTTTTTTTTATATCCAGGGATCCAAAAAGTGCCATTCTCACATCTGTACTACTTTTTTTAGATTCTAGGTACTTTATCAATTGGGTCTATTGGTATAAATCATAACAAAGTAGGGAGAACAATATTATTTTCTGATGTAAATCCCTTTTGTAAAATATCGAAGTCAACATAACACCACTTTTATGTTAATCTACCTATTTAAAAGGTCAAAGATCAATATATTAATTGCCATTTCTTTCTCCATATTCTGATGTTTGTCTGAGCTGAGCCAATACTATGAGAACTGAGAATTTTATAGCCTAGCACTTGAGAGTGAGACTAATTCTCACATGAGTCTTTTTAGAATCTAGACTAAAGCATATTGGAAATGTTGATTTCAAATCAGAAGCTATTAAATGGGCTAAAGAGTGATTCATCTATGCAGAATCATTTTAAAAGCATGTAAGGATAAAACTAGAAGCCAAGAGGGAAGAAAAAGGAAAAGCCCTAGTAAGTTTAACAAACTATCTTCATCATCAATAATAGTGGAATTGTCACACTTGGACTCTACCAACACAGTTACTGATATGATAAAAGAGGATATCCTCCTCCTTTCTGTTCAAGTGCTGCTGAACGGAGCTGGAAGAAATCAAAAAACCTTGTGGATTGAGTCCAGTGCAAATTTGTGTTAGCTCACCTCACCTGGGCTTTCACTGTAATAAGGTGGTCCTTCAGCTCCTCCTTAACAGATTTACTATTCTCTCCATTGTAGCTATTCCAGACCTTGTGTCTTCTCAAACTCCTCATAACATTCCTTCTGCTCTCTCCTGCTGTTCTCTCTTCTTTGTCCAACTGCCCTTGTTCTACTTGCTGGATCTTAATTCTTGTCATTCCCACTAACTAGCTCCCACAGGTTCAATTATCAACTCTATGCAGATAATTATGGTTCTAGTCTTCTTGAACTCTAGTTTCACATATTATTGTGAAATACACTTATAAAAACATTTTTTTAAAAAAAAGACTCATGGTCTTTAGGTTAAGAATCCCTTATGAATAGAAAGTCCCCGTACTATTTAGACGCTGCTAAAAACTTTCTCCTTGGCAAATACCTTTCATGAGGAATGTGCTTCCTGCTTTATGCTTTGTTTCATATTAATCATCAGAGCGTCATTGAATAAAATCATCTTATTGCTTTCAAGGAACCTTGTATGATTTTGATTTAAATGGTGGATAGACATCTTTGTTGCAAGGCATCTGTTCAAGAAGGCATTTTGATATATTGTATCTATTTTTAAAATATAATTGTCAAACAATAAAGAGAAGAAGCTTGCATTCCCTATACCTTTTGGTCAGTTGCGTGGCTTTAGATACATACTAGGCTGTAGAATTTAGGCAGTTAGGTATCACAGTCACTGGGCCTGGAGTCAGGAAGACTCATCTTCTTGAGTTCAAATATGACAAGACACTTACTAGCTGTGTCATCCTGGGCAAGTCCCTTAACCTCGTTTGCCTCAGTTTCCTTATCTATAAAATGGAGAAGTATCCACTTCAGTATCTTTGTCAAGAAAACCCCGAATGGGGTCGCAAAAAGTCAGACACAACTGAAAAAACTGTCGAATATTGTTTACAAAAGTTTACTTCTTTCTTTGTTATACTTTCTTCAAGGATGCATTGGATATGTGTGCAGATTATCTCAATTCAATTTTTGTTTAGATGTAAAAGTGGATGTGTTAGTTGATAGTTATTAGTATTCTTTTATTCACCAGTTTTTCATTACAATAAGATATAGAATTTTCCCGAACTATAGTATCCTTTCCTCTTTCAGATTCCTTGAAAACTGATTATTTAATGTCCTCAGAATCAAAGTGCCTATAGCTCCAACTGTCTGTATTTGGACTAGTCTGGCTCTTTCTGTATTTGTTTAATTTAATGACATTTCTGTGTCCTCTTTTATCATATCAGGAACTGTGTTGGTAGAGTCCAAGTGTGATAATTCTACTATTATTGATGATGAAGATAGTTTGTTAAACTTACTAGGTCTTTTCCTTTTTCTTCTCTCTTGGCTTCTAGTTTTATCCTTATATGCTTTTAAAATGATTCTGCATAGATGAATTGCTCACAAAGTTTTCTGTAAGCTAGTTTTCCCTCCCATTGTCTTTTAAAACATTTTTACTTTTGGCTTCATGAGGTGAGAGTATCCGAATTTTCCATTTTCCCCCCTCCTTAGTAAGGCTTAGAAATGAGTTTATGTTCCAAGTCAGTGTTTCTCTTGATTTCTATCTCTCTTTTGTTATAATTGATTTGCATTATTGTGTTAAACTTCCTAGGAAATAGTACTTGTCTGTGTCATTGTTTATTCTTTTGTTACTTACCATTCTTCAACATTAACATTTTGCTTAAATAGGTTCAGACTAGAGTGGTCTTAGTTGCATCATATTCATCTCATTTTTTCCTCCGATACTGACTCTTTACTGATGGCTGTTTTTTTTTAACAAATGGCTCCTATACAAATTACTGGTCATTTTTTATCCATTAAAATAAAATTAATTAATTTTTTATGTTGTAACTTGTTATAGTCACTGCCTTCTGAATTTCTCAACATATTCATGATATAGGTGTGAGGCTTCTATTTATTCTGTGAGTCTTTGACTCCTGGTTTTTTTTTTTTCATCTAAACCTAAAACCAAGATAATTTTTTATCATTCTCTTCTATGACCCATTTTTCACTAAAGCATTAAAATATATTTTGATATAATTTGGATGAATTTGTAGAATTCTTCCTAGAATTTCTCAACGTCATTCTATACAACAGCTTTAAATTCATAAGCTACAATTATTTTCATGATGATCTCCTTGCAAACGGTTATCCTAAGTACTGCAATATGAGCTGATCAAATGACCTAAGAAATTTTGTTTCTTATTGGGTAAATACTAACCCCAAATATATTAGTTGCTTTATTTGCTTCTCTAAGAAGTACTTGCTAGCCATCCTTCTATTTAGTACTAATTTCCTTTTCTGATTTCATTTGTAGCAAGAATGTCAAGATCAGTGTTATCAATTTCCTCTCAACAATATTCTCACATTTTGAGTACCAGTGGGTGAACTAATATTTGTAGATAAACTAAACATTGTGTGATACTTAATGTACTCTCGTTCCCTTAACCTGCTATTCTGTCATTACTGTGGAGACTAAGTGGCACAGTGGATATAGCATAGGACCTGAAGTGAGCAAAACCTGAATATAAATCTGACCTCAAACACTTACTAACTTGTGACCCTGGGCAAGCCTTTTAACTTCTGTTTGCCATTGATTCTTTAACTTTAAAATGCAAATGATAATAGTACCAACCTCACAGAGTTATTAAGATGATCAAGTGTGATATTAAGTTACAAACAAATAAAATATTGTTATTCAATTTAGAATGTTTACTACCTAAAGGAATCCTATTCTGGATCTTTTCATACAGCAAAAAATTCTAAAAATTAACTTTATTGATTTGAGGTTCAATGATTATATATGGTATTAAGTGCAAGACATAGTATTGGTTGATTTAGGTGGTATACACAGAATTTTATTTAAATGGAGAGTACTTGTATCTGTTGCTTGATGTGATTATTGACAGAATGCAGATGAAAACATGAAAACTAGGTACATTGTTATAATTTTTATCTTGTCTATGTAATGGTCAATTCAGGGCCAAACTTTCAACCACTTAATTTTGTCTGACCTTGAACCTACCTATATTCCTAGTCTTACTCTCACCATTGGTTCTCCAGGTTACAAGAATTATTCAGTTCTTTCTGTTTTTATTTTTCTTCTTAATCACAGCCTGGGAACAGCCGTGAAAGGTTACTATGGCTTGTTTCCAGCAGTCTCCATTATACATTGTGGTACTAAGATTCTTAGGTCTACTCCAATAAAAATCTGCTCTACCACTCCCAGTGCTTCAAATGTAGTTACTTTGAGTATGAAAAATAAAGACAGGAAGGAAAAGAAAGAAGCCATTTTTTCAGAGATTAGGGTATAGAAACCAATATTTTCATATAAATGAATTGAGACCATTCTAGTTATTGTTAAAGTGGGACATGTTTCATTTATAATTATATTTTTGTTTCTTTATGTAGTTTAAAATTAACTAAAAATCTAATGGTTACGACAAGTCACCTCAAAGTAATATGTTTAAACTGTAATGTCTTGAAGATACACAAAAGATGAAATAATTTGTCATTAGGCAGTTTTCTACACTAATGAAATAATAGATATGAACAAAAATATTAGTAAATTGCTGGTCAAAAACATTGCATGCCTTTATGAGTTCATTAATTTTAAAATTAACATCCAAAAATTTTAAAAACAAAGTGTATTAATTTTCCATAATTAAAAAAGTTGTAGGAGCAGCTAGGTGGCGCAGTGAGTAGAGTACCAGCCCTGGAGTCAGGAGGACCTGAGTTCAAATTCCGAGTCAGACTAGCTCTGTGTGACCTTGGGCAAGTCATTTAATCCCAATTGCCCTGCCTTCCCCCTTCCAAAAAAAGAAAAGAAAAGAAGTTGTAAGAAGAATGTTATGCAGTCATTTTGTTGATGATCTAGTTTATTTTTTTAATGATCTTTTTTTTTGTAGGGGAAAGGCAGGGCAATTGGGTTTAAGTGACTTGCCTAAGGTCATACAGCCAGTAAATGTGTCAAGTGTCTGAAGCTGGATTTGAACTCAGGTCCTCCTGACTCCAGGGCTGGTGCTCTACTCACTGCTCCATCTAGCTGTCCCAGTTTTTTTTGGGGGGGGATTAACAGTCTTACTTTAATTAAGCACACATAAAGTATTCACATAGTTTAGGGAAAACGGCCAGCACCCTGGACTTCAGGGAAAACACAAATAGAAGTTACAAGCCAAAATTATATAAACAGAGCAAAATAACACAAATCAACTGGCAGGCTTCTAGCCATCTGACCAAGACATTACGTACATAGTTACCAGAGAGAGAAGCACCAACATCTAGGTTTTTCAAAGCCAGGGGGCTTCTTAATGGCTACCCAGAGTCTGATCTGATCAAAATCACATGACACTCTTCCTGTGAGTGGGCCCCCAAAGCAAAATGCTAACGTCAGAGTATATCTATGCACTTCTTCAGGGTCAGAGGGTGTCACAACCATGTGACTCAAATTCATGTGACAGGCTTTCTAAATATCTATTATACCATCCATTTTCATAAACTAAGATTATTAAAGCTTTTACTTAATTTAATGGTCTTATCTTCCATTTTAATTCTGTATATTTTTATCTTCCTAATGTCATATACCATTGAGATATTTAAGGTAGTCAGTTATAGTCCATTGTCAGGAAGAACTGAGAAACAGATTTTTATAGATCACTTGTTTTATATTATTATAACCTGCTCTAAATTCAGTGTGTGAATTACGTGACATTCATCTGGTGTCCACTGTATGCCAGGGACTGAGTAAGTGCTTTGGAATGTTATCTCATTTGATCCTCACAACAACCCTGCAAGGTAGGGGCTATTATTGTTCCCATTGTACAGATGAAGTAGCCGGGACAGACAGAGGGTAAGTGACTAGCCCAGGGTCACATTTCTTGTGAGTGTCTGAGGTCAGATTTGAACTTGTCTTCTTGACTCCAGGCCTGGCACCCTCTGTTCTCCTTGCTAAGTAGGATGTCATGGCACAATGCATGAGCTACAAACAAATATACCTAGAAACATGGAATTAGAAGCATTTATCTTTTTAATGTAGATGACTGTGAGAATACCATTCTTCCTGTCTTATGAAGGAATGAATGAAAAATAATTTATTAAGTGCTTACTTTATGGTAGGTGCTTGAGATACAAAGAAAAAGAACAACATGATTCCTGTCCTCCAAGAGCTTACATTCTTATACAATGAGATTTGTATAAAGTGGTAGTGGTGAAGGAAGACTGTTTGGTAAGAGAGCCCGAAGGATGAGAAGTAAGGCAGTCAATTAACACGCTCTTTCTAGAAGTAATGGCAATGTTGCTCTGATACTAGTTCCTGGAACAAGAGGTGGAAAGAAAGCAAGGGCTTGTGGTTTGGGGGGAAGCTTCAGGGCTAAAAACTGCAGAGTGAAGTATCTTTGTATGGTCTGGGCCAACTGGATAGATTGAACTCTCAGTACAGTTCAGCTCCTGGGTAAGAGTTTTAGGGGCAGCAGCAGAAAATGCAAGGCAGAAAATACCCTGGGTGAAGAAACATTAGTTGCGCAGAGTGCTGGGCCAGCCTCAGGACAGGAAATATACATACATATATATGTATCATTTGAAAATTTTGAAACATTTTAATTAAATGATCCTAAGACATATTTACTATATATTTCTGAGTTCATGGGCAGTGTCTCTTGGGTACATTATATTTTGAAATGACTTATGTATCTTAAACAATAAACTTAATTATGGATTGGACTTTTTTTTGTATAAAGGGTTTTTATAGAGGTTTTTAAACTTGAGAGCCTTTAAATTGATTTAAAAAGCATTTTGACAATTACACTTCAATATAATTGGTCTTATGTAATTTTACACATTTTATTTTATGCATTCAAAAACATTATTCTGAGTAGGGATCCATGTGCTTCACTAAACTGCCAAAGGACTCTATGACAAAAAAGGTTATTTTGGTTCATTTGGTTTATTTTCTTAATGAATCAATGAAAGATTTTTTAAAATGTCACTTTCACTACAGATATTTTCCTTGCAAATAGTTTAATGAGATAATATTTATAAAGCACTTAACACAATGCTTGTCACATAAGAGTCACTTAATATATGCTAATTCCTGTCTCCCCATATATGAAGTTAATTCCATATTTGGCATTTAGAAAAATAAAAGTAAATTCCAAAGAATTTGAAAAAATTTGCATGATGAAGTTGATTATTTAAAAGATATCTACACAATTGCTTACCCCCCCTTCCATTTTTCAGAGTGAAATCAAAATCTAGTTCTTTCCTCTCCTTCCTTGATATTCATTAGCTGCTGTAGGAAAGATACCTGTACCTTTGACCTCCCTGAGGTCAAAGACTGTTTCATTCTTTATTTTTGAGCACAGTGCCTAGAAGTTATCAGGTGCTTAATAAACACTTGCTGATTACTCTTTTAAATTTAAGAAAAAGATAAAAAAGAAAACTTGGCAAGTAGCCTATTTCTCACTACATATAACCTAAGATACTTTACCTGCAAAACCAGAAAAATTTTTTTAAATTAATGAAATCGTTTGAGGTTGGTTCTTTTAGTGCATGAAAGTTTAGTGTTTGTATCCAAAAACTGGCCATAAGCAGGTGCAATTCATTAAAGTTCTATTAGATTAGAATAATTTCATTACCAAGTTGATTCATCATTAGTATGTGCATTAATAGGATTTTTAATTCATTAAAAATGTAATTTTATTCTAAATTGGTTATAGAATAAATTTCATAATTAATTATAACATTTATTTTTGTTAGGTGCATGAAACAATTGTTTAAAATCCATAAATAGTATCAGTGTCAGAAAAGAATCAAAAAGAGTTTCCTATTTTGCATAATTTGATATTTAATTTGCAATTTTGTAAGTTTATCACTTCACTGATTATATTTTTAACTTTACTTATTTCTTTCTCCTTGAACATTTTCCAGAGAGGCAGTTGATTGGCAAGGTCCTGACTTTAGCTTCTAGCTTTGTGACTAACCCTGGGACAGTTGTAGGGTCATGAGCACACAGACTTATGGTGGGAAGGTGCCTTGGAGGTGCCTTCGAAGTCATCTAGGCCAATCTCCTCATTTTACAAACTAGAAAACTGAAGTTTAGAGGACATTAATGACTTGCCCAGAGCTACCCAGAATCAAGGCCAGGATTTAAACCTAGGCCCTTTCACTCCATTTCACCATATTGAAGTTGGGTCAATTCATTGTTCTGTGTCTCAATTTCTGTATATGTAAAAAAATTCCTTATGTTATTGATTGTGACATAAACTTGTGCTACCTATCTCACAAGTTTATTTTAAGGAAGATACTTTGTAAATATTAAAATACTTATAAACTGAAGTTCTCAAAATCATTCTTTTTATGTCATTACTATATACTTCTGCTATATGGTAGTAGCTGGCTTGATTCATATGATGTCTAAAATGTAGGACACGTTATTTACCTGAATTTCTGTTTCTATGAACTCTTGAAACATGAAAATATATTATTATCAAAAGATACTTCAAGACTTACAGTTGAAATATCAGTAGTGAAGTACAAAATTGGGCAACAGCTAAATGTAGCAAACATGAAAGTGATATAATTCCCATAGAATGAAGTATTTAGAAAGCTAAATACTATTTCCAACAGCTGGTACATTTCCTTGAATATTATATTATGACAGATGTTTGCTAAGTTGTTACTACATTGTATTTCATTGAATTGTGTGTGTCTATGTATGTATACATACATTTTAATAGTTCATAATATTACAGATATGAACTTATATTTTCTATCCTGGCATTACCAACATAATTTCGAGACTTTCAAATTCTCTTTCAATCCTATCTTGGGGTTTTCTACATTCTAGAGTTTATATGTGACTCTAGCCAGCTCAGCATTATAAACTTCCTTTTCTCCTTTCCCTACATATTTCCCAAGTGGCTTTCTTCATCTGCCAGCAATGTCATCATATCACTTACAGGTGATCCAGTTGCCGTGGTTAGACAACTAGATCTAACAACAGTATTAGTTTGATTTTATAATACTCTTAATAATTAGAATGTCTATATGTCTCTTCTTTCATATGTGTTGTTTCCCAAATTAGAATGTGAATCCTTTGAGAACAGGTTCCTCACCCCTCCCCCAAACCCCCCACTATTTATATCCTTAGCACTTCACACAGTGCTTGGCAGATATTTAATGGTTTTTTTTTTCCTTCACATTATCCCTTTCATGAGTCAGAATGTAAAAAGAAGAAAAGAGCAACATTGGGTATTCTTATATTGAGAACATAACCCATTCACAGGACCACAAATTTAGTTC
Source organism: Phalanger gymnotis (assembly GCA_028646595.1). Taxonomy (NCBI): domain Eukaryota; kingdom Metazoa; phylum Chordata; class Mammalia; order Diprotodontia; family Phalangeridae; genus Phalanger; species Phalanger gymnotis. The sequence goes on from CM053624.1 coordinate 293,546,635, forward strand.
TAGAAGGGACCTTTATATTAAGTGTAGGCCAACCCTATTATTTTGCAGCTGAGGAAGCCAAGGCCCACAGAAGAGCAATGACTGGCCCACGGGTCACATAGGGAGCAATCAGCACATCTGAAATTTGAGCCTCTATATGATTGGGCCGGAATGAGGAGGAATTGATGTGCTGCCCTCATTTCTGAGGAGGAGTGTTCCTTCCATGTTCATGGCACTGTAGTCTTGGAGCCTTCTTCCTTCTTTCCTTTCACTTTTTTTGTACTTCATATCCAAAACATTAATGCTTTTTACCTTTTTACACCACCATTGAATTGCATCATCACAGTTTTTCTGCTTCTCCAGATTGCCCATTTCCCGCCATTATTAATTCTCTTTAACAAAAAGAAGAGAAACCTTTACTAAACTGTGCTTGTACTAAACCCTTTGAACTAGCAATAGAAAAGTCTATTAAAGAAAGAGGAAAAGGACTCATATGTACAAAAAATACTTATACTTGCTCTAAGCCTCTAAGGAGGTATCCATAGTGGGGAATGACTAAACAAATTATGGTCTATCAATGTAAGGCAATAGCATTGTGTTGTAAGAAATGATGAAGGGCAGTTTCAGAGAAACCTGGGAAGCTTGCACATACTGATATGATATAGAGTGAGCTGGGCAGAAGCAGGAGAACAATTATACAATAACAATAGCATTATAAAGATGGACAACTTTGGTAGCCTTGAGGTCTCTGACCAGTCCAGAGGTCACATGATGCAACTTTACTCACATCTTGACAGAAATATAGTAGATACAAGGTATTGATTGAGACATGTTTTTTTGGAGATAGCTGAAGCAGAAATTAGTTTTGTTTCACTATTCATGATTTTTTTTGCAAGAGTTTTGTTTTTCTTTTTCTTTTCTAATTTGTGACTAATTGGGATTGAAAATAGATTTGTTAGTTAAAAAAATCTAATTTAATTTAAAAAATTAAATGAATGATTGGAAGTTTTCTATTTTGTTAAACATCTGCTTTTTCCCTGTGTAGAATTATACCTTTTTTTTTTTTTGCTGAGCAAGTTCTTCATTTGCCTTTTGGAATATCAAATTTCTTAGCTATCCACACTTTTATGGTGGTAGCTGCGCAGTCTAGTGTTATTCTGATTTTAGTTACTTGCCACTTGAATTCTTTTTTCTAGCTTCTTTCTTTATTTTTTAATTTTATCTGGAAACTTTGAATTTTGGCTCCAATCCTTCTGATTTTTCGTTTTTGATTTTCTTTCTGAACCTGAGTGGTAGATTCTTTCTGTTTTACTTTGCCCTCTTGTTTTAACAGACAGGGGAAATCTTCCTTAATGATCTCTTGAAATATGATGTCCAGGGTCTTTTTATAGTGATTGCTTTTAAGTAGTCCAGTGATTAAATTATTTCTCCTTAATCTGTTTTATGGGTCAATTAAAAAAAAGAATATTAGAGACCTTACATTCTTTCTAAAGGTTTTTAAAAAAAAAAAAAAACTTAATGTTTCCTGTCTCATGGAGTCATTAATAGCCCTTTAGTCCATTTAATTTTTTTTTTAAATTTTTTTTGGAGGGGGGAAGGCAGGACAATTGGGGTTAAGTGACTCGCCCAAGGTCACACAGCTAGTAAGTGTCAAGTGTCCAAGGCTGGATTTTGAACTCAGGTCCTCCTGACTCCAGGGCCGATGTTCTACTCACTGTGCCACCTAGCTGCCCCAGTCCATTTTAATTTTTTTCTTTTTTTCTTTTCTTTTTTTTTAATTTAAAATTTTTTTATTTTTAGTTTTAGTTTGCAACACACAGTTCTACATAATTTTGAGTTCCAGATTTTCTTCCCTCCCCAAGACGGCATGGAATCCCATATAACTTCCACGTATAACTTGGCATTGAATTAATTTACACCCTAGTCAAGTTGTGGAGAAGAATTACGATCAATGGAATGAATCATGAGAAAGAAGAAACAGAACTAAAAAAAGGCAAAACAAAACACAACCCAACAACAAATACAAAAGAGAAAAAAAAGGGAGGGGGAAGGTGAGCATGAAGTGTGCCTTCATCTGCATTTATACTTCATAGTTCCTTCTC
>CM053624.1:293549215-293580132 GCA_028646595.1 Phalanger gymnotis
AACTGCAGCTGTAGTTCTAAAGCTGCCCCACCTCTGCTGCCCCAGGGGCAGTGGCCTAATCGCAAACTCAGTCCCCCGGCTTTTCCCACTAACCTTCTCTGTTGTCTTTGCTGTTTGTGGGTTGTGAGGTCTGGTAAATGCCACAGCTCAGTAATTCAGGATGCTAGGGCATTCTCCGCTAGGCTGCTGGTCTGGTCGGTCTGCGCCGCATCCGCGCTGGGCTCTGCTGGGCTCAGCTCCACTCCCCTGAGCTGGGAGCTCCGTGTGGGACAGACCTTACCCAGAGACCATCCAGGCTGTCCTGGGCTGGAGCCCTGCTTCCCTCTGCTACTTTGTGGGTTCTGCAGCTCTAGAATTGGTTCAGAGCCATTTTTTTTATAGGTTTTTGGAGGGACTTGGTGGGGAGCTCACGCCAGTCTCTGCTTTCCAGCTGCCATCTTGGCTCCGCCACTACCTCTTACCTTTGTGTAACACTTTGTTAAAATATTTTTGGGTAATTTCACTTAAACAACTTAAGGAAGTGTTAAACACTTCTATTTGAACTATTTTTCAAACCAAAATTCCTTTTGATTGTAATATGGGCACTCATCTATAACCAGCCCGTGCTCTATATAGTTATATATTTTCTTTATCTTTATGCCCCCTTGTACTTTTCTGTTACATTAATTTACAGATTGAATTTAAATGATACTGTGAAAATGCTCCTTGAAATTTTGAATGGTCATTTTCCTGCTTTTTAATATACCTAACTCAAGTTATTCAAAATATTAGAAACTGAGAAAGCAATAAAGATATAGAGCTCCCTGAGTTTACAAAATACATACATACACACACATGAATACATATGTATACACATACGCACACACACACTCACACACATACAATATAACTTAGGCCAAAACCCTACATAGTTTATTCTCCTGCATTCTTAGGTGTCTTCTAAGAGAACTCAGAAACTATATCAAAGTTGATTTTATTATGGTGGCGTTAAGCTAGTTGCCATCCTCAGGTAGTTTCTATCTCATGAGATCTGTAGAACAGCTGATGTCATTTGCTTTATATGCTGCAAAAACATTACTGTCACATTACTGGTTACATGCTGTGTGTCACAATAAATCTAGCTACTGCTTGTCTATTCTGCACTTTTCTGAGTATATTTTCCAGTTGAGAGAATTTCTGCTATTCTCTTCACAACACTCCTCCTCTTGTCTGTTGAGATATGTTAATGTCTTGGTTCCCATCATTCTCCCATCTCCCTCATTATTTAACCCTTGCCACAATTTTGTATACTATATGTGTCTTAATAATTCCGTCTTCAGTGAATTTTAAATGATCACGAATGTTTTTTTTTCTTTTTTCTTTCTGTTATTACATTTTAATGTGTAGTACTTTCAATTTATTTTACTAGGAAAGACTATTTTCCTTTTTTATTATGGGCAGAAATTTAGAAGTATATTTTCAAAGGAATGTGCAGGAATATGTAACAGCATGGTTCCAATGATCAGTAGACATTATACAGTAAAATCTTGCACTGTGATTTGAAATTTTAAAGGTAAATATTCACAGCTCATTTGCTTAGTCTTATTTGTGTTTCTTTACAAAATCTAGTTTTGTTAATTATCTAATTGTATACTTCCTATAATGGACATTTGTTTGGAAATACTTATCTGGAAAAGGGGTAGATATTTGCATATAATTTCATTTTCTGCTTAAGATTTATCACACATAGTTCTAGATATTTCTTTCTGTCTCTTTTCTGCCTTGATGATAGTGCTATTTTAATTATCTGAGCACAAGTACTCTACAAAATGTGAAAAAAGGCAAGGTGACACATAAAACCAAATTCAATTCCAAATGCAGAAGGAATTTTACATGCATGTGTGTATGTATATGTGTATTCATGTGCTTGTATGTACATATGTGTGTGCGCCTATATATTTCCATTCTGCTTTACAGTTTACAAAATATTCTAACTGTAATCCTTTGAGATGGGTAAATTAAAAAAAAAATTAATATTAGCACTCATACCGTAGATGCTAGAAGCAAGACAAGTTCTATCTTGTTCCTGCCATTTACTTTTACATAATCATACAATCTAACGTGGTTAAGGCCCCTCAGAAAGGTCCTAAAGTCTAATCTGCATCCAAACAAGGATCTCCTCCACCGTATCATCAACAAAAGGTTAGCAGTGTCAGTTTCAGCCTTTGCTCAAAGGCCTGCACTAAGGTAACATACTACATCTTGAGGGATCCCATTCCACCTTTGGAGGTTTTTCCTCACATGCAGCCTAACTATAACTCTGTGCCTTCCATGCCTTGCTCTGAATTCTTTTCTCTTTGGCCCAGCTGAACACACCTTACTTCCTCTTCCACATGATAGCTTTTCAACTACTTTGAAGACTGGTGAAATTATACACAATTCTTTGATAGATGCAACCAGCGAGAAAACTTGCTTCAGTGATCCTCTGATTAACAATATCAAGCGAAGCATAAAACATCCGTACTAACAGTGTTTGCCACTGTCCCATGCAGAGTCCTCCTAGTAATTTTGCTTAAATGACATTGTGTACTGACTGCAGAATACTTCAGGGCCTCCTCAATGACATCATAGAGTCATTATGTGAAAATGAATTAGAAATTCAGCCTTCTTCTGCCTCAGTTTATAATGATTTTCAACCTGCCTTTTATACATAGATATTATCAGAACAAATTTTAGGTGTCTGTAAAGTGCCAGCTTTTTGGAGAAATTTCCTTTTAAAAATAAAGTTTTATAAGGTGTAGTAGAAAAATCATTGGACTTGCAGTCCAGAGACTTAATAAATATCAGTCAATAAATGTTTATTAAGTGCTTTCAATAAATGTTTATTAAGTGCTTACTATGTGCTAGGCACTGTGCTAAGCTCGTATGACTGTGGATGTCATTTAACCATTATTAGCTTCAATTTTTCATCTGAAAAAATGAGTATATCAGCTAGATGATCACAAATTGGCCTTTTTAGCTCTAAATTCTGTTATCTTCTTGATGCTTTTTTATGATGAGGGAAATCCAGAATGATGTATCTTTCTATTAGAATTTTCTGAGAAAATATAAAATGTTAAATTCAAAATTCCTTATGAATGTATTGTTTGTGCCACACAATCAGTATATTAAAATCCTGTGTACCTATTACTAAAATGAGAACAAAACTTAATAGCAAGCATTTTTTTGTTTCTTTTTTCATTCTCAGTTTTTAGGAGCCTTCGGGTATTTCACTTAATACATACCAACATTGGATAGTATACCCTTAGGGAGCAGTAACTAGTGTCTTTTATTTGTTCTTTTTGTCTATTGTTATGATTAAGAAATTAGCTCCTTGTCCCTGTTTTGTTTTCCCACTATCATTTTGTAGTATTAACTTTTTGTTCCAAATTGAGTGAACCATTAGCTTCTATTCCATAGGAATGTAGATCCATAGACATTTCCCAGTAGACAAAGGAAAATCTATAAAAGCTGTGTCATCCGCTGGGGCGCTGTCTTCCTAGTTGGCGTAATGGCCTAAAGTACTACTGGTCTTCACCCTTCTGTGGAAGACCTATTTGACTATTTTCTTGACATCAAGCATCTGTCAGTGATTCCAAGTTGTTCACTTTTGATATATTCAAATCCATACGTAGAACTTTTATAAGTGTTTTATACCATACTTAATATTAATGAGGGGGCTTAATTTTATAATTTTTATGTTTTCAATAGTTTTTGTTTGTCACCACCACAGTTACATCATATGTACATTTTTTATAGTTTTAAGTTACCTTTATCTTTGCCAAAGTACACAGGTATATGGTATTTATAGTCATTTTATTATGCTAGCTTTTAAAGAACTTTTTGAAAGCACTACAAAATAGACATCTACTTAATGAAGTGTTTTGACAAGATGAGATACTGTACAAAATAATTATTTCAATTCACAACTTATTATAAAAGATTTCCAACCGTAAATGTTTTAAGCCTTAGAAAAAATTTATTTGTAGTACTTTAAATATCCCAGTGCTTTCCATTTTTGAAGTTTCCTATATCTTACTTGCTTTCCCCATTTCTTCACTTTTATTCCATCTTGTTAATTTAATCTTGCCAATTGCAAGTTGCTTATCACATTCTCCTTAAGACAAAAGGCATAAGAGTTCTGATAATAAGTGAGTTTGTTCGTAAGATACTTTTGTGGACAATGAAGCATGATGTTCAGTGATCATATGAATTCCTAAATATATATAATAATTACACTAAAGAACAGTTTAATAAGTATGGGTAACTTAGGGGCTTGGTTTTTGAAAGTTGCCTTAAAACCTTTTGTATATAAAGTGAAAACTCAGCATCTTTAAGAATTAGCATTGTGGCATATAGGGGTTTTTTACGGATAGAGTTTTTTTTCCCACATTTCCTTTTTTTAAAACTCATCATATTTAGACTTAACTTTTTAACAATGGAAATTATTCGTAGCAATGTTTAAAGATAAATGCACTATCAGGCTTTGAAATTTTCTTATTTTTGTAAATATTAAGACCCAGGATACAAAGTGAGAGCTATATTGTGGATTAAGTGAAATATCTCAAGGCTGTGCTGTTCTGATAACTGAACCTGAAGTGACCTTTCTCAGACACAATTACAGAGCTGTATGTTTTTCCTTTAATTTCATCAGGGGTTTAATTAGTATACAAATAAAACTTCCCTTATCTTCCTTTCTACCTAATTGGCTTGTCTTTGCTTATATATGAAGTATGTGAAAGTGGGCTGTAATTAGGGTGACCGTGTTAACCTTTTTTTCTCAAATGTACTGTTGCCTAAAGGCCTCAAGGCCTAAAAACGGTGCTTTGGATTATTGCTTTGCAATCACTATGGCTGTCCCATAGGTTTTCTCATGAGCAGAAGGGCTTTGGGTGCTGCAGGTTCCCACTGCTTAACAGGATCTTCATTCTTCTCCCCACTAAATGTTTATTGATTATCTCACTGTTCCAGGCTCAGCCTCCAACAACTTAATATCAGGTGACAGTCAGGAGAGTTCTCCAAGTAATTAGAGTTGAGCATTGGGGGAACAATTAGGAGCAGAGTTATTAAACTTGATTTATCCTATTCTCTCCTGAACAGTTTCTTGGATATCAGAACATCACACTTTCACAATCTACCCTGGTTGAGAAATTAGTGGCTAACCTGCTGCTTATCATTGTTGCCTTGCTGCCTTGAGGCGCACCCTCTTGGTTTCAGTCACTCACTTGGAAATATTAGAGTCCATAAAGTTTATCAAGGGTTTTAATTAGATCAATCTGAACAGAAGAAAAAGAAGCTCAATAAAAAGGCATATTATTTCAAGCACAGTGTTAGGAATTTCAGCAGTTCCATTTTAATTCACAAAGGTAGGGTAGTTGAATAATAGGACTAAAATTTTGATTCTTTAAACCAACATTTGGCCCTTGAAGAAAGAATGCCTAGGTAATTGAGTAGTCTTTTTTACTGATACGGCTAGTTGGTGTTAGGGGTTTTTTATAGTGTTATTCCTTATTTCTTTAAAATGGAGAGCATTATTCTGTTAGATTTGATAGACATTTAAAAAATTGCACTTGTGATTTTATCAGTTATAGGGAGCTTCCTATGAGGAACTTCCTCTGCCTTTCTAATATAGATAACATTGCCCCTGTTCTCAAGTTTATAGTCTTAAATAGTTGCTTGGGTCATTGAGAGATTAAATGGTTTACTCCGGTTCACACAGCCCATAAGGGCCAAGAGGTGGGAATGGAACCCAGGTTTTCTTGGCTTTTAGGCCAGCTCTCTATCCACTATGCCACATTGTCTCTTGTGTCCATGATTATTCCTCATTTTTTCTCATTTTTATTTTTAGTTTAACTACTTTGCAAAGCTTACTTGTAACTGTATATGTATATAGAGTGTTTTTTACCAGATTTTTTTGGTGTTAATGTAGGATACTCAGCCATCCATGAAGATATTTATTCTGTAGAACAGAGTATGGCAGCTAACTTTCATTTTGTGCCTCTGTTCACTGGAAGGTGAATGATATATGCAGTTGAAATGGCAATAAAATGTGTGTCTGTATACACACATATATGTCTATATGTTAGTGTCACAATTTATATCTTTGAAAATGTCACAAAATTTTTAAAAAGTCAATTTTATAGTGGTATTAAGATCTTGGATTTGATTCCTCTGTGGGGGAAGTTAGCATCATTTTGTTATAAAGCCATAGTCTATATTCTTCACCCCTGCCAGGTCTCTCACACATTAATTCTGTTAATCATCACTGGGACTAGAAAAGAAGAAACAGTTTATTGAAGCACAGTGTACCAAACTCTGCACTTGCGAGTAGAACACATCTCTTCAAATCCTAGCTCTGACTTGTATTAGCTTTGGGATCATGGTCAGATCACTTCACTTATTTGAGCCTCAGTTTGCTGATTTGTAAAAAAGGAGTAATGTTATTTCCATTATCTAACTTGCTAAAATTATCTTCTACTACTTTCTCATGGTGTGTGACTAAGACTCTAGATACTTAGAGATGATGACAGTACTGGACAAGGTTTGCAACACCCTTTAAAACTGGAAAGGGTTTGATTATTTGTAAAATACTGTTGATACTACCTCTACAACCTCTCTTCCAGCTGTCTCATTTCCATTCCCATGTCCATCTAGTTCAGGCTATCATCACTTCTCATCTGAACCATTTTAATATTTACCTAATTGGACCCTTTATTTCACCAGTGTGGGAACCAAGGCCAATTCCAAGTTAACATTAACTTACAGTCTTACAGCCTTCCTGTGATCAGAGAAGTGACTTGGCCAGGATGATACTGGTAATAAGCATCGGAAATGTCTACCTGGCTTCATGTGTGGCACACATTTAGCCACTAAAGTTCCTTTGCAATGGCTTGATATTTTATGGCCAGCTGTCAAGTTTCAACTAGAAACAAATTGCTTTAAGTATTTCTTTTCCAATGCGTCTTTCACATAGATGCCAAATTAATCTGCCTTAAGCACAGATTTACCCATAACACTCTTCTGCTCAAGAGCCTTCATTGACTATTGCTTTTAGGATGAAATATAAACTCCTGATTTGAGCATCTAAATACTTCCCAGTCTGGCTTCAGCTTCCTTTCTAAGCTTATTATGGAATATGCCTTCTTGCCCTCTCCTTGTACTCTGTATTCTATTCATAACGGTCTTTTGGCTCTTAACCTGAATTGGCCATTCCATCTCCTTCCTCTCTTTCTTTGCACAGGTTGTCTTTCAAGCTTCAAATGCTTTCTCTCCTCACCCCTACTTCTTAGAATCCTTCCCTCAAAGCTCAACTTAGGTATCATCTCCTCTGGGAAGATTTTCTTGATATCCTCTAGTTGTTGCTTTCTCTCTGTCCTTAAATTACTGGTTTTCGAGCATGATTATGTATGTATGATCTGTTTACATACTGCTTTGATGCAATAGAATGTAAGCTCCTTGAGAGCAGGGACTATTTTTCAATTTATCTTTGTATCCCCAATGTCTACCAAAGGCACTTAAAAATATTTGTTGGATTGGATAATATTATGACTCTGTGATGGATTGTATGGTTTCTGTCAGAAAAGCATCCTAAGCTTTGGAAGTATCAATACCAGATTTTCCTTAAGTAATAAAATTTTCAGATTTAGCCTTCCTTACAGATACCATCCACCAAGTCACTGAGACATCATAATCTGTTTCAAATGAAGGAAACACCCTTCTCCTTCCCCCTTCAAAAAGAAAAAAAACCCAACACGTATCAAGTATCTAGTTTCCAGAGTTGTGAGGAAAGTGTTTTGTAAATCTTTATGTACTACATAAATGAGTTGTTATTTATAGAATCGAAAGTTCATAGATTAAAGCTGGCAAGGGACTTTGGAGGTCTTATAGTTGAACACTCTGATTTTAGATAAGAAAGCTAAGGTCTAGAGAAGTTCAAGGACTTGTCCAAGATCTAATGACCTCCTCTGATATTATTGACATGAATATAACCTTGGGCTTTCAAAGGCAATAACAACAAGATGCAAGCTTTAGTAGGTCTAACAAAGCTAGAAAGTCTCAGCCCAGTGATGGTTTATAATGTATGTTTGTCATCCAGGGACAAACCCAGCAAAGGTTTGAGAGACACCTTACCAGAAAGTTGGGTACTAGGTCGTAAAATCTTTTGATCTTACCAACTAATAAAGCTGTCTAAAAATGTGAGATATGTGTTATGGAAGGAATTACTCAATGAGATGACAGATTCTTCATTTTTACTCTTAGTAATTCTACTACTAAATGTAGTAAAACAACTAAAATGTGTTCTACTAGTGGTAGGTCACTAGTGACATCTTCATAAAGGAAGTACAATATTTTTACATTTTTGCTTTGAAGATCTCAGGGGACTTCAAGTTTCTAAATATACTTCTACATTTTTAAGGATTATTTTTGTGCCCTTGAATTCCTTAATATTGACAAAAGAAAGTTTCATGTGGGTTTTGTAATTTGATGTATTTTACATAGCTGGAAATTTTCAAGGACCTGTTAATTCTGAAGATTTAACATTTTTGTTTTACTTAATAGGCATTTACAATACATTTATAATGAAACTCCTGGACTTTTGAAGGCATTAATGTGTTGCATGACATTAATTTGTAATTAAGCTTCCATATATGCGCTGTGTTGTGTATATACACATGCGGCAAGTTATATGGATCATTGCCCTATCAATGAGAAATACTTGAGAAAGAATGTGAAAAAAAATTTAAAGGAGAAGATAATAATCAATAAACATTGATTAAGTACCAACCTATGTGTCAGACACTGTCCTAAGTGCCTGGGCATATAAATAGAAAAGAGAAAGGCATCCTTGCTCTCAAGGAGTTTACAAGCTAACAAAGGAAGAGAGCACACAAAAGGAAACTGAAAAGCTGGGGTGGAGTGAGGAGAGGAGAAGGCATTGGAATTGGAGGCAGGGTGGAGAAGTCAGTCAGAGAAGTTCCAAAGTAGTGCAGCCAGGTGAGAAATGAGACTTCTGAGCTGAACTCTCTTCTTAAATGGAGGTTAAGTAATTTTTAGCCTTTATTTCACCTTTTATCTGTACATTTATGACCAGTTATTTCTAAAGAAATTTTTTTACATCTTTTATTTTCACTTTACCTACCTTTCCCAATGTATCTTGCTCGCTCTGTGCTAGTCCTTATAATAAAGAATGAAAAAGATAAAAAAACCTGATCAACAAAACTGACCAACATATTAAAAATGTCTGACATAAATTACGAGCATTGTTTGAAATGCATAGTGCCCACCTCTGTATAGAAGAGGAGGAAGTTCCTTATCATATTTCTCCTTTGGGGAGTCACTATAGGAAAGACCCATTATTTCATCAGTGTAGGAACCAAGGCTAATCCCGAGTTATTAATTTACAGTTTTAGAAAGGGTAGAGAACTGAGAATCAGAGAAATCACTTGGCCAGGACCACACTGCTTATAAGCATTGGAAGTATCTACCTGGCCTCATGTCTAGTATACATTTGTCCACTGAAGTTCCCTTGTGATGGCTTGACATTTTAGGGCCAGTTGTCAAGTTTCAACCAGAAACAAATTATTTGAAAATGTAGAATTAAAAAGTTCTGTAAGTATTAATAATCTTTTATGGTTGAGTGATACTTGGTGAATAAATTTTTATTTATCTTGATGTCAACATTAGACATCTTCAGATAAATTTAAATACCTACTAATTCCTACCTCCACCTTAAGAATTAGAGATTAACAGTAAAGAAGCTAGCATCAATATATTACCCAATCATAAAGTTAGGAGGGAACTGAGAGGATATAGCTGATTGCAACCTATTCTTGAAAAAAGAATTCTCCCTGTACCATAAGTGACATATATGGTCATTCAGCCTTTGCTTGAAGTCCTTTAGTAAAAGAGAACCTACTGCATCCTCAGGTGCTCTATTTAATTTTTAAATAACTCTAATCATCAGGAATTTTTTTCTTTAACCTAATTTACCTTTTAGAAGTCTATTATGCTTAGTTTTGCCCCCTGGGGTCTAGTTGAAAAAAATATCATCAGTCTCCCACATAATAGCCTTTCAAATCCTTGAAGAATTAATCTAAATACTTAAAAGAAAAAAACTAATTTAATAAGAACTATACAGTAAAACCATTTGGAACTATAATAAAAATGGCAACAAACTGGACATACCTTTTGACCCAAAATTACCACTACTAAACATATTCTCCAAGGAGATAAGAGAGAAAGGTCCTACAAAAAGAAAAAAAAATATTTATATCAGCCCTTTGTTGTAGTAAAGCACTGGTAAAAAATGGATACCTTTCAATTGTCTAATGGCTTAACAAATTGTGGCATGTGAATATAATGGAATATTATCAAGCTGTAATAATTGTGCCTGAATAATTTATAGAAACTTAAGAAGACTTGTTTGAACTGAGGCAGAGTGAAGTTAGGAGAACCAGGATAGTTTAAATGTTTGCTAATGTCAATAATGTAAAGGAAAACACCACTGAAAGACTTCTGAACTCTCGATCAATGAAGTGACTAAGTTTGACTTCAAAAGACTGACATTGAAGCATCTCTCTGCCTCTAGATAGAGAAATGGTAGATTATAGGTGTAGAATTAGGTATAAATCTTCAGACTTGACAAATGCATTGATCTGTTTTGCTTAACTTTGTAACTTTGTCATTTCAAAAGGAAAGTTCTCTTGACTGGGGAAAAATAACTGGAGCATGATAATGATAGAAAAAAGCAGGAATAAAACATTTTAAAATGATTTAATAGCTACATAGGTTCATTTAAACATGATTGTGGGGAGTTTTTGTTTTGTTTTGTTTTGACAGCAGATACTGATTAAAAGAAATATATATTCATAGCTTCTTCAAATGGGTTTCCATACTCCCAATTTCTATATTATCAATATTAATGAATATTTTAAAAGATCTTGATCTGGCCCTTTTATTGTCTTTGATTGCCATTGAGTATTTATATTTTCTGGTGTGCTGTGGTCCGTTGGGGTTACAAAGAGTCTAGACACAAGTGGACAACACCAATTTATATACTCTGATGGAATATGTAGAACTTTGGAACTAAGTAATGCTAGAAAAATATTTCATCATATCTTTCCATTTTAAGAACTTGAAGTTTTCATATATTCAGAAATTTCGAGGATGAATGATATTTTTTTACCTTGTACATTAAAACTAGGTATTTCTAAAAGCAGATAGGTAATGTTAATAGCCACATTCTATTTTTAAATCCTATCAGATTTATAATTTTTAATTGGCAAGTGAGTAAGAATTTTGTTGAAAATTTGTTAAACCTTGGTGTGTAATGGCCCCAATCTACTTTACAGTCAGTCGGTATTCTTTGTTTAATAGCCTATGGCATAAATTGAAGTTAATTATCAGGGCTGACAAGTAACTCTGTTTTCTGTCTGCTTGCAGAGTCTCTCTGAGGCAAAGATGGAGCTGAGAAGAAAAGATCAATCTTTGCGTCAGCTCAATAGACATCTTACCCAGCTGGAGCAGGACAAGCGGCGACTAGAGGAGAGCATCCATGATGCAGAGAGTGCCCTCCGCATGGCAGCAAAGTGAGCATGCAGACCTTGGGGAGATCACTTAAAACAGACAAAAAGATCAATTCTTACTTTCATGAGCAGGGTTTTAGCCCTGGATAATACAGTGTTAGCAAACAAAAGTACAGCTATTTCTCTTTGAAATTCACTGATACAGTCTTAAAAAAGAAAACTCTTTGCTCAACATAGTAAGGGTGTATGTTAAGGAGGAACTTCAGAAAAGCATAAAATCCTGTCCAGTCTTATAATACACATAGTTCTGGCTCTCTGTAGTCAGTGCCTCTTTGAAACTCTGGTGTTACTGAGTGTGAAATATTTGATTCATCTGTTTAAAAGTCAGATTTTATTTACTAATCTTTCTCACATACTTCTTCCATGATCGAACTATGTTTATATTAGCTTGTGCTGTAGTTTACAAAACATTTGTATAAGTAAATGTTAAGTAAGTTAGGAAGATCAATATATTTATTATGGAATTTGTAGTGACAATATCAATATGTAGGAAAATTTTTAGAAAGAGGTTTCATTATGAATTTTGGGTTTTTTGACCTTGTATAACAATTGAAATATACTTTATAGAGATAAAAGGGATTGAGAAATGGCATAAATGTACAAAGAGCATATTTTGTTTAGCAGTAATGAAATTGAAATCAACTATAAAACTGAAACTGAAAATTTTTCTTGGTACTTTCATTTTTCTCTCCCATAAAATTCCAAAGAAAATTTATTTTTCATTGTACAACCTAACAATAACCTGCTTAGTGTATATAATAGTATTATCACAATTTATATGATAATGACAATAATATCTTATAACAATATTATCACAAAACTACCCTGAAATAAGAGGGAAACTATCAGATTAGATCTCAGGGAAGGGAGTTTGCAATCTTTGGCTTTATATCTGTAGATTCACTTCTGGCTAGCTTTGGAGAAATCACTTTTGCTCAGTTAAAAGATTAACTGACAAAAGGCCAACCATATCACTCATGTACAAATAATTTATAGTTTATAAATATATTGCCTTATATATATATATATATACACATACATGCATACATACATATGCATACATACATATATACATATACATACATACACACACGCACACACACACACATATGTGTGTGTGTATATATATATGTGTGTGTATATATATATATATATTTGGTCTAACTATGTGGAGAATGCTACCATGTAGAAATTCCCTCCATTGATAAAAATCAGCAACTTTTTTCTAACTTATAGTCTTGGAAAGTTATTTGGGACACTAAAAAGGTAACAATCCTTTTCAAATAGCCAGTGTGTCAGAGGTAGGGTTTCAACCCATATCTTACAGACTTCAAAGCCAAATTTCTATCCCCTTTGTTATCTGGCTCTCAATATGTGTTCCAGCCTTATCTAATAAGGTTACATGGATATGTGTTTATACATATGTATATATTCATATATAGAGGCAGCATATGTGAGAGACAGAATGGCGTAATATGTCTGTGTAGGTATGATACAAAATCTTGTAGGAATATAACATTGTACACCCATGTTTTTATATATAGAAGTGTTAATTTTAAAAATTCATAAAACTTAACAGTTTTGCCTTACAGTTTTCCCAGTTCTGTAGTTAACTAATGGTAACAGTATGACCTTGGAAATGTCACTTAACCTTTCTTAGTTTCAAATTCCTCACTGTCAAGTAAGGTGATTAGAACTAATCATCTCTAATTCCCTTCCAATTCTAACTTTCTTTGATTTTGAGAAAATTAGATGATTTAACTTTATTTGTAAAGTCCTTTTATGTTAATGAACAGGAAAACTCAAAATCATTGTTATTAGGATTTTACACAATCTATAAATCTATGTTAATAGAAGAGCAATGCAATAATAACTAATTTTTTAAATAGATTTTTTACCTTTAGTAATTATATTCATCAACTATTTAAAAATTCATGTACATCTAATAAAAGAAATGCCATTTTATGATAATTTTATGTATTCCTAGCCAAAAGCAATGATATAGATTTTTGTTAAATTTTTATGACTCAGAAGATGATACACATAAAATAAAGGCTAAAGTCTATTTGGGTAATGTTTGTATGCATAATATATTGACATGAGTGTGATTTTAAAAATACTTTTCATGAGAATAATTCAGTCTTCAATTTCTTTAGCACATTGTCCATTATGAACAACATGATCATTTTTTAAACTTGAAATTTGATCCATAAAGTCCTCTTCTTCCTCTCAAGTTCTCCTTCCCTTGGTAATTTGGCAACTTCATAGTATGAATTGGGGTGGGAGGAGCAAGAATACTATTAATATAGTCAGTCTATACATTTTTGAGAGAACATTAACTATTATTCTTAATAATAATGATTTATATTTGTTTATTATCGTCTTAATCAAGTTTTTGTTTACAGAAAACCTAGTCTTTTCCTTTTCTTTTTCTAGAGACAAAGAATGTGTTGCCAATCATATGAGATCAGTGGAAAGTGCCCTTCATAAGGTAGTACTATTTATTTTTATAATTTTACTCAGCTTTGTTATTACACCATTTACTTGGCTTTGTTTTATTAAAAACATATGAAGTACTTTTGCTCATTTTAAAAACATTTTTGATAAAATCTCTTAATTAGTTATGAAAATACTATTATTTCAAAAGACAAATATTTCTTACTTTTATTGACTCAAAATTTATACAAATTTAAAAACTACCCCTTGAGTATTCTTTATTCTCTTAATAAAATTATAGAAATGAAAATTGTCCCCAAACTGCTATAATTGCACTTGAATCATTTGTGGTCTTTGCTAAATGAACTAGAGGTCATTTAAGAATTTCATGTGTCTCCTAATCATAAAATGTTTGACCACACGGCCTATACCATTACCACCGTGGAGCCTGCTGCCCTAGAAAAATAGACCTAATGTATTGCCTTTGGTAGTACTTAGATACCTTTGCATGACTATAAACTTATTTAATTAAAATTTATCATCATCTTTAGTTAAAATGAAGTAAAAGAAAAAAGAAGGGAACAGAGATATATAGAAAATGTAATCATAATACTTAAACTAGTATCTTTTATTTTAAAATGTAGACATTTGAACTATTTATATGTATCTTTATTTGTACATATGTACATGTATATAGGTGTATGTGTGCGCATATATAAACAAATATGTATTCAGGTATACATTAGAGTTGAAAGGGAACTTAAATATCTTCTAGTCCATCATCATTTTATAAAAGAGGCAGCTGAGATCCAGGCAGATGTAGTAACTTACCTAAGATTATGCACCTAGTCATTGGAGGAACTTGAACTGAAACCCTATTTTCTTGACTCCCAGTCTCATGTCATAAGCTGGCCGAGGCTGCCTGCCAGGCTGGAGGGCAGGATGAGAACCTGTGGTTTCCATTTACTGATCCTTAGTGGGAATCAGTCTGTAGAAGGAGCCTTCGAAGAATGGGAAGAGCATAGGAAGAAATCTTGTGGTTAGTATCAAAGAGAATCACTTCATAAGAATTCAGGAAAGCGTGTGTGTGTGTGTGTGTGTGTGTGTGTGTGTGTGTGTGTGTGTGCGTGTGCGTGTGCGTGTGCGTGTATGTGTATGTATGTATGCATGCCAGGAAATAGCAGATAAGGTTATATCAGGTAACCAGGAGTGGGTGTCTGTTGGCAGGAACAGGAGGAGATTATGGAGCTTATATTGTTCTAGAGGGCAACTCTGAACACTCAAAGGGGCAATTTAGACTTTTGTCTTTTTTACTTGCTGGTGCCTGCTTGTACCTTATCTCACTATCTCTCACTCTCCCCATTTCCAATCTGTTGTCAGGGCCTGTCCATTTTACCTTTGTAACATCTCTCGAATATGCCCCATTCTCACCTCTTGACAGTGCCACCACTCTGGTGCAGTCCCTCATCTCATGCCTTCATTATTTCAGTAGCCTGCCGGATGGGTCTGCCTGCCTCAAGTCTCTCCTCACTCCAATCTAAATGATTTTCCTCAAACACAGATTTAATCATGTCATCCCCCCCCCCCCACTCAGTAGATCCCATTGGCTTCCTACTATCTCCAGGAGCGAATCAAAGCCCTTCATAACGTAACCCCCCTTGCTTTTTCCAGACTTCTCACACTTGACATGAACACTTTAGTCCAGTGACACCAGCCTCCTGGTTGTTCCATAACAAGACTCTCCATCTTTTGGCTTCCAGGTGTTCTCTCTTCCTCCTCCACTCTGAGTACCGGCTTCCCTGGCTTCCTTTAAGTCTCAACTAAAATCCCCTCTTCTCCAGTCCCTTCAGGCTTTTAATGATTTTCTATTTGTCCTGTATGTAACTTGCTTTGTATTTATGGTTTGCATGTTGTCTTCTCCATTAGAGTATGAGTTCCTGGAGGGCAGGGGCTGATTTTCGCCTCTTTATGTATCCCCGGTGCTTATTAAGTGCTTGGCGTTATTGATCGATTGATTTATATATGTATTTTAGCTGGTGCTGTCACAGTCCCTCCATGATGCTGTATCTGCATGCACATTGTTTGTAAGAGCTGTGAACTAACTCAGGGGTGTGAAGATTTATGAGTGAGTTCTCAAGTGTGTTTCTTAGGCCTGTCATCTTCAGTCTGGCAGGTAGAATTGAACACCCTTAGTAGCACAGTAATCAAATTATGGGACACTGTAACCAGGAGCAGTCGTGGAACTTTCTTAGCAATGCCTGGTGAAATAGAGTGAATCTTTCTGAAATTGGGGGATTTCTAAGCAGGCCTAACTGGAAGGCCACAGCGCTAATGCCTAGGTGATCAGAAAGTATCTTAGGTTTCTATCTTCCAGTTTTCAAGGAGGGGGCAGCCAAATTTTAAGGTTCTGTCTGTCTGTCTATATGTACTTATGCATATATAAATTACATATATTTATATAATCTCATTCATTGATAATTTAATGATGATTTGCTATAGCTTGTAGAGCACGTTCTAAGTTAGATAGAGGGACTTAGTTCTTCTAGGAAGTAGTTGAATACAAGTTCAAACGAGGCTGTGAGCGTAGGAGGGCAAATACCATAAGTGATGAGTAAGGACACGTTCTGGGCGGGTGTACACACAATGCAATGATCCTAGGAAGGATAACTCTTCAGAATTCTGTCCAGTGAAGGGACATAATAACTTTATTGTTAACTCTTCAACAATGCTGAGTTCACCAATTGCTGCTTTTGAGAGTCTGGTTTGTTCATTTCATCTGACTACTGAACTGGCTTAATATAGTGGATAGGTAGCTCTTAATATTAAATTCAACGAGAAGTTTGCTTATAGTATGTAATGATGTGCTCAAGAAGGCCACAAAGGTGGAAAATTTTACAAAATAGAAAGTGACCAATTTCTGATGAAGTAGAAGATCCAGAATGGTAGAAATAGGGTCATTTTTGTGGGAGTACAAATACTGCTATGACTGAGTCCTAGTTGTGGGTTGGGTAGGACTATAATGAAATCTAGGGGATACTGCTGCCCAAGATTATGATGGCATTTGTAGCAACAATAACCATAATAATTGTAATGATAACCATATCATTTATGTAGTATTTTAAGGTTTGCTAAGTGCTTTACATATGTATTTAATATATAGCAATTTTGATGTATAGCAAGAGCCCAGTGGGCGGGGGGTGCGGGGAAGCTGGCCAATTTTTCATTACAGGTACTGTCTACCATTGGATGGCCTAGTTTGTCAGAGGAGTTAGAACCTGCACTTTGCAGAACAGATAGACTCTATAGTGGGGACAGAACTTCTTATACTGCTATGCTTTAAAAAGGAAGCCTGCCAATTAAATGTGAGGAATCTCAGTGTGCTGTGGCTGAGGAGGCTGAGGAAGCTGTTGAGGTAGCCAGTTAGTTTTTTCCTTGAGGAAGATCATTTAACTCTAGAGGCTAGCATTTCAAGGTTAGAGAGCTCTAAGATCCGTTTATTAAAATAGCCTCTCTTTGGACAGGTATCTGAACATACTGTTTCGCATTTTGGTCAGCTGCTTACGAGGAAGAAAGGCACCCCATCCCTCCATTTCTCTGCCTAGGGGCTGCAGTAACAGAAAGAGAAGGGGTGGAAAATTTAAATTGTCATAGACTGTTTGAGGCTATTTACTTTCACTACTGCATACCAAGGGAGAATTGAGTTCCAAACTGGTGTTTCCTCAAAATTAGCCTGTAAGAAGATCTACCAAGAGATAGGAAGGGAATAAGCAGAAGCTTTCACTTTTTTTGGCTTGATATTTCATGCATAGGAAGATGAGTCTACAGGTAAATGTGAAAGAACTAATGAACAGAGGTACTAAGATGGAGGAACTAAGGGCAAATTGAGTAGCTAGACAGGAATTAGGTGTACACAGATAGGTGATGAACAATGATGGTGCTCACAAGCATTGACACAAATCTTTGAATGCTCCTAGTAAATTGTGGCCTTTTCTGGCTGTGTACTAGTGCCACTTGTGTCCATAGCTTTTTGGCTATGAATATTAGGTAGCACTGATACCATCTACCACAGCACCTATGACAAGTGCCTTTTTGTCCTTCCCTCTCACTCTCTTTTTGCAGTCTGGCTTCTGACTGTGTCATTCGACCAAAGCTGCTCTCTCCAGAATCATTGATGGTCTCTTAATCACCAGCCTTTTTTCCATCCTCATCCTTCTTTGACCTTTCTGAACTCTTTGATACTATCGATCACCTTCTTCTCCTTGATACCCTCTTCTCTGGGTTTTCACGATGCTGGTCTCTTGTGGTCTTTTTCCTATCTGCCTGACTGACTGCTCCTCTGCTTTCTTTGCTGCGTCTTCATCCCTTTCACACCGGCTAACTGTAGGTGTCCCAAAGGGCCACCAGGACTCTGTCCTGGGCCCTCTTCTCTTGTCCCAGTCTACTATTTTACTTAGTAATCTCACCAGCATCTGTGGATTCAGTTATTATCTCTATACTGATAATTCTCAGATCTGCTTATCCCACATTAACCTTTGCTGACCTCTAGTTTTGCATTTCTAGTTGCCTGTTGGACATCTTGAACCAAATGTCTCATGGACATCATAAACTCAACATATCCACAACTGAATTCATTATCTCCTCTCCCCACCCCACTTCCCTCTTCCTAACTTCCTTATTACTGTGGAGGGTACCACGATCTTCCCACTTATCTAGGCTTACAACCCAGATGCCACCCTAACTTTCTCACTATCCCTTACCCTCCATTTCCAATCAGTGATTAAATTCTGTCATTTTTATCTTCATAGCAGTACTCATAGACTCCTTTCTCTTCTTCAAAGTGGCAGGTATCATCAGCTTCTGCTCTAAGTCTCTCCAATCCATCCTCCACTTAGCTGTCAAATTGGTTTCCCTGAAATGGAAGTCAGACCACATCACTCTCTTATCCAGTAAAATTCAGTGGTTCCCTCTTACCTCCAGGATCAAGTGTCACATCTGTTTGGCTTTTAAAGTCCTTTGTAATCTGTGACTGCCCTCACCCCCAACTCCTTTTACTCTCGTTCACTTACTCTGTGAACCAGTGACCTTGCTGTTGTGATCCTTGCTATTCCTTGCACACAACCCTCCTAACTCAGAGCATTTCTTGCATGCCTAGAGCTTTCTCCCTCTTTATCTCCACTCTCTGGCTTCCCTGGCTTCCTTCAGGTATCAGCTAAAGTCCTACCTTCTCTCACCTTCTGCAAGAAGCTTTTTCATAGTACCCCTTAGATTTAGTGTCTTCCCTCTGAGACTACCTTCAGTTTATGCGGTGTATGTCTTGTTTGTATCTAATTGTTTGCATATTGTTTTCTCCAGTAGGTTGTGAACTCCTTGAGAACAGTTTTTGCTTTTCTTTGTATCTCCAGTTCTTAGCCCAGAGCCTGACACTGGGCTGGAGAATTTAAGTTGTCATAGACCAGTTGAGGCCAGGCCATCCTATTCCCAGTCTGTTTTATTGTGATTGTACAACATTGCAACTTCATTGTGATTATCAGTACACATCTTGGCACACAACAGGTGCTTAATGAATGTTTATTGACTATTAGTGAAAACAAAATATTCTGTATACATACAAACATACACAGTTTTTAGTACTAAAGGTCCAATGATATATATTCTTTTCATTAACAAAGAGTAGAAATTTATGTCTCTTAATGTCAAAGATCATGCTAAAATGCAAAATGTAGGAATTTCATATGAATGTAGTTAATAAATATATCATTCATTATTTTCTGAATCTAATTAAATTGTAGTTTTAATTTTCACTTTTTAAAAAAAGCATCAAAGATTTCCTGCCTCCCAAATGATGCTATCAAACAAATATTTAACACCTAGACAGGTTAATTTATTGGCCTTTCTTTTTAACTTGGATATTAAGAGAGGCTAATCTTACATTTATAGTGCTAAAATATTAAATGTAGTTTTCTAGATGACATTTATCTTTTGTAATATTTTAGACTATATAATTTTCTCATTTAAAAAAGTTTAGTCAGCTGGTATATTTTTTAAAAAAATTCTGTGAATATACTTAATGTGATAAATGTAAAATTTAGTTATACCAAGAAAGAATTTTTGTTACATTACTTATGCTTATTAAATTTTTCACAGGAAAAGCCAGCTACTTCATGTACATGACAAATTTTTTATCCAGTTGGAATTGTGTTTCGTTGCAAACCCTCCCACCTGGTAGTGATAGATGTTGGATAGCAGCTGCTGCAGGAAATAGATTGGGAAAGACAGAGAGAAATCATCATTAAGAAACGTAAATGATATACCTTCTGCTTTCTTTAAGAGGCTGGCAAAATATTCTTTTATCTACAATCAGGGCATTGCAGCTGGGCAGTCATAATTCATGCATCTCTTGAATTTCACTGCATTTTTTGAATACATTGTTACAGTGAAATGGAAAAACTCCACTACTCATAAATATCCTGTAAATTCCACTTTTGTTTTGCACTGCCTAAAAATCTTTTCTTTATTCAACTTACAGGTAATTACTCTTATTTTAATTCTATCACAATTATTTTCCTAGTAGGTGATTTTTTGTTATTTTTGCATTTACAGAAATTTTCATAGGTTATTGAGGTTAATGATCTCTTCTAAATGAGTTTTGGCTGGTTGGGATGGAGGGCAAAAAGGAAGTTTTTAGAGAGTAGCACAGGTATTCCTCTGTAGCTTTCAATGGAAGAGATTTTCCCCCTTCAAATTTAGGTATAGAGGCACGATATCCCTACTTGCCATGTTTGCCCTTCAGCCCATATACTAAAATTAGAACAATCTAGTCTTGGTTTCCTTTAGAAATCAGAATTGGGACAAAGAGAAATTCTGAATCTTTCCTTAACATGGGAGTCTATGTTACTGCTACCTCTTAGCTGCTATGTTTTTCCTTAAAATATTTGAACATAATTTACCATTTATATCAGTTATTATTCCAGTTGTTGAACCCATTTTTGTTTGGGATTAATTGTTAATGCTTGTGTCACACTTAACAAATAACATTTTTTTATAGAAATATTATTTTCGGTCATCAAGTCTATAATTCTGTTTTCAGGGTTTTATTAAGCACATGTATATTCTTGAACTAGATGCATTCAAATTATCTACCTCAAAACTTAAAACTGTATAAGGAAGTTAGCAGGGAATTTTTTAAAAATCCCATTTGAGGCTAATATATAGTCCGCTTTTAAAGTGGACTAATCACTTTCACTTGAAAGCTTCATTGTTCTTGGTCTGTGTACAACTTTCTTATAACCTGTTTCTCAACCACAATACAGAATATTTTGAGTCCTTTGATTGTAGGGTGCCCCAGTCATGAAGAACTACCAAATTTTGTGATGTTGAAAAAAAATGGAAAAAGCATAACAAAACCACTTACATTATGGAAGAATATGCTTGTGCATCTGAATCAGCAGAGGCTTGGCCATCAACAAGCATTTATTAAAGGCCTCTTATTTGCCAGGTACTATGCAAGGTACTGGGACCACAAAATCAAAAGTAAGGCAGTCCTAGCTGTCAAAGAACCTTACAGTCTAATTAATTGAGCACAATCACTATATAAAAGTATAAAAAAGATATTTCTTCCATGACTGAATCCTTAGAAGCTTAGCTTAACTAAACAGATATTCATTCATTCATTTATATTATTAAAAAATAATAGCTTGCATTTGCATAGTCCTTTGCAGTTTGCAAAGTGCTTATCCTTATTATCATCCTCATTTTACAGAAGCATAAATGGAAGCAGACAGAGGGTAAGTGACTTATGGAGGGTCGGTTAGCTAGCAAATATTTAAGGATAGATTTAAACTCAGATCTTAAAGACTCCAGACCCAGCACTATCCATTATACCACCTAGCTGCCTATTTATAGTATTCTCTAGTAACTTCCAATTTATCAAGTATCAGTTAAAGCTGCCATGTGTGAGGCACTGTTATTTAGCGGAGGTGATTAGGTTATGTCCCTGCCCTCTAGGAATTTCTGATCTAATAAGGGGAATATGACATGTTTTCATAAGATTTTAGAGTTGAAAGGGACTTTAGTGGTCATTTAATCTAACTCCTTTCTTTTATAGATGAGGAAACTGAGGTCCATAGAGGACAAAAAACCCCTGTTTCTGTTCAAATAGAAAATAACAGAACTAGCATCATAATCTAGGTCCACGTAATTCCACATTCATTGCTCTTTCTATTTCATGCTTCTACCTTCTAGCCAAATAGCTGATAGATATGCAGGAGAGATCCCCAATTATTAGGCAAATCTGAAGAGGGAGAGATCTGAGCTTCCTTAGTCTCAGTTTCTCAAGTTTAAAATGGGGATAATAATGTACCTACCTCCCAAGGTTGTTAAGAGAATCAAATGAGATATTATTTGTAGAGTTTGAACAGTGCCTGGCACAGAATAGCTGCTGTATGAATGCATATTCATCTTCCCTATAGTGTCCTATCGGTTTGCCTATAGGTTCTCACTGTAGAGACAGAATAGGAAACCCTAAGGCATTTCTAGACTTTACATAGTAATGTTTCCCGTTTCAACAACAGAATTGTTGCCCCCTCCCCACCAGCTTTCCATAAAACAATACACAAATAATTTTCTTGGCTTATATTTATTCAAGTTAAATAAAAGCTTTATTGTATTTATAACAGAAATATTAAATATATAATAAAATAATCTATAAAATAATGTATATAATTTCTGTTACATCTATTGTCATGGGATCATCAAATCAGATTTAGAAATGTAAATGCCCTTCAAGGTTACCTGGTCCCTCCATCTCATTTTATAGTATATACTTTACAGTTTATGGAACAACCTGAATCCTAGAGACCTGTAAGTCAACATATGAACTCAGGTCCTCCAACTAAATCCAACACTCTTTATTCACACTGTACCATGTGGCTTCCCAAATTGGAGGCTTCAATTTCTCACTCCTCCTCCACTAATCTACAAGCCACTTTGGGTGGCTTGTAACTAACTTTAGGTCCTCAAACCAGGGGCTGGAGAAAGCTTATGTGGTTTTCTGCATCTGACCCCTGCTACATCTCCTAGCCAGGATCCAGGAACTTCCTTTACCTTTGGAAGAATGAAAGGCTCAGCTTCAGGACAGAGTTCGTGGCATGGGAGGGCCCAAAAAGCAGTATGGGAAACATAGGCATCAGGGTACCTGGCATCTTTAGGGGCTCGTGGGAGGCATCTAGTCGGCATTATAGCATTTATGCTGTGAGCTGCTACCCTTTCCTTACTTAAGGGAGATCCTGGTCTTTTGGTCCTTTAGCCCTCACTTTACGGGAGTAGGAAGAGACAACCTTTCGTGGGATCCCTGGGGCTTATATGATGGAGGGAGAAAAACCTGTGCCTCCAACCTTTGCCCAATGAGGCTACCCCTCTCTCCTCCAACTTCCATCATTTGAAGAGAATTCATTATATAAATCTTCCTTTTGTTGACTTGGATTTAACTATTACTTTGTTTAAAAGTGATTATGTATCAATGGTACTAGAAATATTTAATAATTTGGGTTATTCTTCATATTCTTCCTCTCTGTCTGTCTCCATGTCCCTCAGAGGGGCTTGTGCCACATTTTGGAAAACTCTGGGCTTCCAGAGACTTAAAAGATACCATTAAATGTGTTTCTATGCATCCCTTGCTTCAGCTAAGTAATCCAAGCTTGGCAGGCTGGGAGGGAGCAAAAGGAAATCTCTTCAGGCTCTTCCTTTGCCAATCTGTTTTCTGCACTGCTGCCTAATTCTTAGTCTGACCCTGACGTTTGCCTCCTCAGAAAGCTCCAATGAAGCCCTCTGACCTCTAGGGTAAAACACACCCTTCCCTGTTTGGACTTTCAAGCCCTTCACACTCACATACAGCCTACCTTTCCACACTGATTCTACATCGTTCTTCTTCAGAGACTTTGTATTCCAACCCAAATAGCCTATTTGGTGTTCTCAATACACAGCTTTTCCTGTTCCAACTCTGGACTCCATTCCTTCCTTCCTTCTGTCTCATAGATGTCGTAACTTCCTACAGGGATCAACTTAATTCTTCCTGCAGAAGGCTTTTTCATGTTCTCTTTGGTTCTCAGTGCTCTGTCTCCACCTCCCACACCCCTCACCCATTACTCTGTATTTGTTTGTGTATATGTTATATTCGCTTATATGTGTACGGGTGACTTTTCTCCAAAAGAATGTACGCTCTGTGAGGGCAGCAGCTCCTATTTTCTCTGTATCCCTAGCATCGAGCACAGTGCTTGGCATATAATAGGCAGATAGATAGATAGATTGATAGGTGGGTGGATAGATAGCTTACACTAAGAACTTATTAAATGCCAGTCATTGTGCTGAATGATGGGGATATAACTACAAGCAAATAAGACAATCTCTTCCCCCCAAAAGCTTACATTCTAAAGGGGGATGAGCGCCCAAAAAGTCAACTGGAAAGGGGAGGAGTACGGATATTTTCCTGCCGTGGTTTAGAGCTGGTGGCCAGGAAATGATGTGGAATCTTTGTTCTGGGAATGATCAAGTGAAAGCTCATTTATCAGAAATAAGATTGTTCCATCAGTGGAGTCGAGGTTTCGGGGTGGGGGAGGAGGTAAAAACAACTCTTATTAGAATCAGCTAGGGAGCAAGGGAGGAGTGGGAAAATTGAGCAGTCCTATTTAGTCTGCTATGAAGCATGGTCTCATGGTGAGTGTACTGAATTTGGAATTAGAAGACGCAGATTCAAGCCTTAGTCTCCTTTCTGAGCCACATTTTCTTAAATGCTGTAATTCATAAGATATTAATTAAACAACTATTGTTTGCTAAGTTCTGGTAATACAGGAACAGAAATGAAAGTCCCTGATTTCTAGGAGCATACATTTTATAGGTGATGTATAATCTGAGTATAGATAATTATAACAGATAGGCAGTAAGCAGAGTGAAGGAAAGCCTAGACACAGAGTTTGAGGAAAGTTTGAAGTGGGCGATAGTACCATATATAGTACTGTTGCCTAGAAGTATTAGAGGCCTGACAGAGAGGTGGCACCTGCCCTGAACCTTGAAGGAAGACCAGAATTCTAAAGGAGAGGAAAAAATGCATGACCTAACAGGGTTATTGTATGGAAAGTGTCTTTTGTCTAAAAACTTATTTCATTATTTTATGATTTGCAAATATGGTACCATATATTAATCAGCATACATATGCTCTCTATGTTTATATACATATATAAACATCTTTTAATTTTTAGTTTTCAGTGAATTTTAAGAAATACAAAAGAAATAAGCATTATATTATATTCATGAGGATAATAATATGTTTAAAACTGAAAAAGGATTTTCCTTATTTGTTTAATGTTACCACAAACCTATTTTTAGTAGTATATAATAAATGACTTTTTGTTAGGGACTCATAAACCTTCACTTCCCTCTCATACTGTCCCCTCTCATTTCACCATTCTGACTTTCTTGATCCTTGTTCCTAAAGATCAGTTGTGCAGGACATACAGGTGTTAGCACAGCTGGCTTGCTGATGACAGCTCTGTCCATATAGCTATCTAGTGTGTCATCACTCATATTGTTCAGTGTCATTCTGACCTAGCCAAGCTAAAAATGGTACTCCAGCTCAAGAGGGATTTAAAAACCTTGACAAACTAAAGATAAGACATTGCAGAATGTCATATGCACGTGCTTAACTGTTTGTAGCTTAAAAACTCTAAATAACTCATTTAAGACTTCATCTGTCTCTTCATTTGGAGCAATTTACCTTAATAAAGGAGATATTGTTTTGTAGGGGACTATGCCATCAGTTAATACATTACACAGTCTTTTCTGTCTTGGAAGTTTTTCTTTTTGTAGATCAAGGTCATTAAAATCCATTTTGGTGGCAGACTCCATGGAACATATTCTGCAACTAAAACATAGCTTTGAAACAATGATCAGTATTTTAAAGAAAGATCTTGATCAGAATATGATATTTTCTAGCTTAACAATTGTAAATTTGGGTGGTAATTCCTATAATAGGAATACATTTCTGATGTAAAGACCTCATAGTTTAGGGCATTTACAAAATAATTTTTGACATTATATGAAGATGATTATTATGTAAGTGATTTCTTTTCCAGTTATGTGTGTAATGCATATGTGTATGTATGTATGTATGCATTTATGTGTATATAAGTTTGGGGGAAACGTCATAAATTTAACTACTGCTAAAATTTGGACTGTGATTTTTTTTGGCCCTATTTATACTTTCCAAATTAGTCCCTTGATATAAAAAACAATCACCATTTCAAAATGTCAATTAAATAGCAATTTCCATAGGTTATTAGAGAACCATTTTTATGAAATTTTAAAAATCTTAACTTATGCTCATAAACTTAGGGATGCAAACTATTAAGCAAGTATTATTATCACTATTTTAAAGGTGGAGTAACTGAGGTAGCAAGAACTTAAATAAGTTCTGTTATTTAATGACTGCCTTGGTTTGTCTAGTGAGGGCATCACTAATACACTGGAAAGATTACTAGGCTCTTTCACTAACTGACTTGGACAAGTCACTCAATTTCTTGAAATCTTTATATATTTGTGTCTATAAAACGAGGATAACTAGATTTCCATGAAAAGATTGTCCTAAAACTCAAAGGAAATAATGCATATGAACATGCTTTGAAAAGTCTAAAGCTTCACAAATACAGAATAAAAATTCATCATTATATCTAATTATTTCATAAGCATTTTTGTTACTAGCTAATGAAATTACCGAAGTGTACTTTATTCTTCCTCTTTTTTTTATTCCGTTTTACTATCAGGATAACCCAGAAAGCCACAGGACAGGACAGTGTTTCTCATTTTGGCCTATAGGAGAAAACCACCTTGGGATACTCTCCAAGTTTCTCATCCATTACTGCACCTGCAGCCCCCACTGCACCCCCTCTAGCCCAGGCTGGGATTCTCTCTGATTTCTTCTAGCACTTGAGGAAAGAAAGAGATCTTCAGGAGAGGAATGATAAGAATATAAAGACCAATAACCACTAATATCATTTATAACTCTCCAAAGTACTCTTTTGGACCCTTTTGTTAGACATTCATAGATGTGAATTTGGATTTGACTTGAGATTGGGAACTAATTCTCTACAATGTGTCCCTTCCTTTATTTATTTTTTTAAAAGATGAAAAAATTAGCTGGGGCTACCTGTATTTTCCAAGCCAAATTTGTGGAGCATGAAAGTGAGATATAAATGAAAGTTACTATTGTAGTTGTAGTACTAATAGTATTCTCCACAAATGGATTTTAGGGACTTGGAGCCATATACTAGTAGTATTAGATACCCAGCTCTTTAAATAAATAAGGAGGAGAAGGGAATTCAGGAATTTATTTTCATATTGGTATGGGAATTTTAAAAATTTAATGAAGCTCTAGAAAGAGAACTAAAAAGTATCGATGAAGCATTAGTACCACTATGTTCAAAAGATCATAGATCATAGAATCATAGATTTAGAGCTGAAGAGCACCTTAGTGGCCATTGAGGGAGAACAATTAGGTGGCTGTCACAGTAGGTGTGATTAGGCTGTGAACTAGGTAAGTGGAGAGAAAGAGATAGATGCAAAAGATGTTTACTTAGTCTTTACAGGTCATGCCTGCTTACTGTAAGTGTTCCCCAAGGCACTTTGGCACTTTTCTCTGTTATTTCACTTGGTTATCTTACCAGCTCCCAGGTTAGTTCTCTACAGGCAATCCTCATGTCTATTTAATCTAGCCTTATCCTCTATCCTGACTTCCATTTTCACATCTCCAAATGACTCTTGGACCATTGGAACTGGAAGTCTTATAGGAATTTTAAACCCAACATTTTCAAAACCGAACTCATCTTTTCTCCAGACTTCTCTTCCTAACTTCTCCCAATCACCTAGGCTTGCAATCCCAGTGTCATATTTGACTCCTTTCCCTCACCTCCCACCTCCAGTTCTGTTGTCAAGCCCTGTTTATTGTGCCTTTGTAACATCTTTGGTATATACCCCCTTCTCTCTTTTGATACTATCACTGTCTTGGCCCAGGCCCTCATCATACCATGCTGGGACCATTGCAGTAGCCTGGTTGGTTTCCCTGCCTCATCTCTTACCCTCTCCAGTACATTGTCCACTCAAATAGCAGTGATCTTCCTTAAGTTCAGATCTGACCATTGCACTCCTTTTCCCTTTTCCTTCCTCCTCCCCAAAATTCATAAACTTCAGTGGCTCCCTATTAGCTATAGGATTAATAAAATCCTCTGTTTGACTTTAATAACCTTCTATAACCTGCTTCTTTTCAACTTTTCTGTTTTTCTTACAACTCTTTATTCTCATCACTCCCAATGACATTGACCTCCTTGCTGTTCCTCATACGTTACAGTACGTATTCCAACTCACTACATTTTTATAAGCTGTTTTACATGCCTGGAATTCTCTCCCTCTTCTTCTCTACCTTCTGGCTTCCCTACTATCCTTAAAGTCTCAGCTAAAATCTCACCTTATAAAAGAAACTTTTTCCTGATGTACTTCAATGACAGTGACTTGCCTTTTAGATGATCTCCAATTTATCATGTATAGCTCTTGCTTATCCATTACGTGCATGTTGTGTCTCCCCTGTTAGACTGAGAGCTCCTTGAAGGCAGGAATGTGTCTCTGCCACTCTTGGTATCCCCAGCCTCAGCATAGTGCCTTTCACATAATAGATGTATAACAAATGCCTGTTGACTTACCTTGTAGAGACAGAATCTACAGCACAGCAACTGATTACATTGTCAATATAGCAGAGTGGAATCTTATGTTGCTTTTATTTTTCAGTCAATTGTGTGATGATTAAAAATATGTCCTTCTGCAGAATAATGCTTGGAAAAACCTCGTTCCCTCTTAATATGTTCATTGAGGATGTTAACAGATTCATAGAATTGACAGACAGTTTTCATTCAGATATTTTTGTAGATGAAAAAGTAGGCTGATAGTTATTGATGTGCTCTGTCACTTTTTTAAAAAATAAGGTCCAAGCTTTTTCTCTTGGCCTTTGGTGTCTTCCCCTCTTTCATAGGTCTTAGTGATCAACCTCTCAATGCATTCAAAAGTGCGCATCTCCCACACAGACCTTTGTTTACTCAGGCTGGTTTTCCTGTCTTTGTTTTCTTGAGTACCAAATTTTCCTCAAGAAGGAGATCTGGAACTACGATATCAGATTCCAACTGTAGCCCCTCTAATAGAGAACAGAGTTTTCTTGAAATCCTTACAAATCTTTTAAAAAAAATCTTTTTTCCCAACTTTTCAACCACAATTGCCTACCTAATGACTTTAGTTAATTAGAGCTTGTGCCAAGATAACTTTAAACTTGTTCTTTTTTTCTACTGCTTCTTATTTTTTTTAACTAGGTAATTGCTCATAATCTTCCACTATCTTTTTCTGAAGATTTTATAAATGTTTTAGTGAAAAATGCCTATTTTCCAGACTGTGATATGTTAAATGAACAACCAACAGAGCTCGTTCATCAGTATATGCATTTTACAAACCACCATAAATGGAAAATGATTTAGGTCCAGAGCTGAACAACAGAAGTGATGAATAGAGAGGTTTGGGAAACTGAAATCTCTTTAATGACCCCCAACCTTCTCCCTGAAATTAAGGCATATCATTTTAATGCCGATGTTCTTCTAGTGTTGTTATGCGATTGTGAGTGATGGAATACAGTAGTCTCCAAATAACTGAAGATGATGGTCAACCAATAAGCATTTATTAAACATCTATAATGTGATAGGTACCAGAGGGCAACGGAAAGGAAAAAAAAATATTATGTGGCTTTGCTTGATATAAGGTGTCTGTTGTTAGCCATTGCTTTTAAGTAGAAATGTATGTAATTTTGAGATTTTTTTCTATAGTTATTATTGGTAAATAAATTGGATTAGAAAGGATCATAGCATCTCAATTATAGGGTAAATGATGCCAATAGAAACGAAAAAAATTGGGTCACATACTAGTTTGGGGCATCAGAAAGCCCTTAGTAGTTCATAGATACATAAGCCTCTAACATGTATAAGCTATATATCAGGGTTTTTAGAAGAATAAAATCATTTTGTTGTTCTCTCCCTCATGCTTCAAATTTTGATATAGCAACAAAGAACTTTGCTTATGATTACAATTCAGTTTTTCCTACCTTTCGCTTCCCAAATTCAATACAATAAGATGAAATTCACCTATTTCTTTTCTCTCACTGTTCTCCCTCTTCACTTTTTTTTTAATCTAAGACTTCACTACTTCATTGGATTGATGATCTCATGTTCCCTCTGTTGTTGTGGATCACAACTTTTCCCACACTTTATCCTGTACAATTGTTAGCTACATCATCCTGCACATCTTCTTTAAAAAATCTCCCCGGAGTGGTAAACATTATCTTTTCATTCCTTTTACATTTGGCGGCTATTCCAAGCTAATCTCTTTTGATTAATTATGGATCTCATCGAGGGTTTCTGTATTGCTTCTACTGATTGTTTTAAGCAGCAAAATATCATCTTGGGAGAATCCATTTTGAAGAAGAGTCCTTAACTTGGTGTCCTATGATAAACTTTTGTGGGCTTATGAACTGAGACAGGAAAAAATTGAATCTTTATTTTCAATAACCTCTAACTGAATATTTCCTTCAGTCAGTGTGAAACATTCCCATAAACAGTCCACAGATTTTGTTAGATTGTCAAAGGAGTCTATCACACACACACACGCCCTCTTGATTTAGGCCCTGTACAAGACATTCTTCATGACAATGTTGAAAGAAAACCCTTGTCAAGTACACATTTCCCATTTCTTTTTTTTTTTAATTTATTTTTGACATGTTTGGTTTTCAGCCTTGATTTTCACAGG
>CM053624.1:293580632-293610684 GCA_028646595.1 Phalanger gymnotis
GCATGTATAGCAGTTTCTCAAAAAAAATACATAGGAGGAAAAGTAAGTTTTTTAAAATGCTGATTATCTGTCATGTTTTTAATTATTAGTAAGATCTAAGGTTTTTTTCTATGATCTTTGCCTTTAAGCGTCTTCTGGTTGGTAATAATTTGCTATTCTTCTTTTGAGATCTGTTGGTTCATATTCATTAACCTACTTTCCATTGGTAAATGACTCGATCATATATAATTATGATAATTCCCTATGTATCTTGGATATGACTGTTATTGGAAGTATGCAGTGGAAAGACTTTTTCTATTTGATAGTTTCCCTTTCTATCCTAGCTGCATGATTTTGTTTGTGTAAAAGCTTTTCAATTTCTTGTCATGAAAAATTATCAATTTTGTCTTTTGTGTTGACTTTATTCCTGGTTTAGTTAAGAATTCTCCCCCTGGAGAAAGATATCTGGGGGGGGGGGGGAGAAACAGACAGAGAGATAGAGACAGAGACAGAGAGAGAGAGAGATGTATGCATGTAATATTTAAGATTCAAGTTGCATATCCATTTAAAATTTATTGTGTAACATGCTAGTATAAACCTAATTTCTGCCAAACTGTTTTATAATTTTCTCAGAAGATTTTGCCAAGTAGGGAATTTCTTTTACCATATAATCTACTTATGAAATGAATCTATACTATAGCATACTTAATTGTTCTTTTGTATTTTTTAACCAGAGCCAGCTAGTTTTGATAATTGCTGTACTACTTTAGAGTATAACTTGAGGTCTGGAAGTACTATTCTCCTTTCATTCATACTTCTTTCATTATTTACCTTGAGATTCTATACATCTTATTCCTCCAAATAAAATTTATTCTTCTTTCTGCCTTTATAAAGTATTCCCTTGGTAGCATGATTTATATAGCATTAAATCTCTAAATCAATTTAGGTGGATTTATCATTTTTGTTAGACAGACAGAGTCTAATGTTGTTCCAATTATTCAATTCATCCTTTTTTCCTTTAAAGGGTTTTATTATTGTTTTTTTATGTCTTGAATGTGCTTTGGTAGATTTTAATATTTTAAAGTAATTATTTTGAATGGGACTTTTTTGGGGGCTATTTTCTATTTGATTTGATCATTGCTTTGTTGAAAGCCTATTGATTTTGTGGGTTTATTTTGTATCCTGTTATTTTACTAAACTATTCTTTGCTAATGTCTTAGAGTTTTCTAAGTAAATTATCTAGTCCTCAGCAAGGAGGGCTCATTTTATCTCCTCTGTGTTAATTGCATGCCTTCTTTGTCTTTTTGCAGTTACTAGTATTTCTAGACCTATGCCACATCACAGTGGGAAAAAATCGTCTTTGATTTCTTTCTCTATTTATTGAGAAGGCTGTCAGTGTTTTCCCATGGCAAATAATGCCAACTTTTGTTTTTAAATATAAATTTTCTATTATATTAAAATGTCCCTTATTCTTATGCTTTGTAGGCGCTTTTACATAAACGAGTCTTTATTCTTTATCAAAGAGCTTTTTTAAAAAAAAAGATTTGTGATATAAGCATGCCATTTTGGGTGTTTATATGTCTGATTATGTTGCATGTTTTCCTAATGTATAACCACCCTTGAATCCCTGGTATCAACCAATCAAACGATTAGCATTTATTAAGTTCCTATAGACACTGTACTAGGCACCGGAGATATGCAAAGAATGAAACAGTTTCTAGGGCTTTTCATGTTAACAGAGAAACAGGGACATATATAAACATATGCAGAGTATATATAAAGAGAATAAATGCAAATGAACACATGGTAGTTAAACACAAGGTAGTCAGGGATGGATAGAGGATTGAGGTATTGCGGGTTGGGGGGAGATCAAGAATCTTCAAAGATGAGAGGAATTTTATGAGACTGAAATGAAGTGGCTGTGTGTTCCTGCATGGACTATAGACAGAACAAAGTCAAAGACTGAAGAGATGAAGTGCTGTTTGAGGAACAGAGAGACTATATAATTTTAGCCAAATCACAGAGTACAGGAAGCGGCACTAATGTAGAGTGTGGCATGAAAGATAAGTTTTGCTAGGGTTGTAAAGGTCTTTAGGGGCTAAAAAAAGAAATTTATAATTTAATCCTAGAGGCAATAGAGAGTCTTTGGAGTTTATTGATTAGAGAAACGACACAGTCAGATCTGCTTAATAAAAATCAGTTTTACATCATCGAAGAGTTTCCTATTGTAATCATAAGGGTTTTCAGGTGAGTACTGGACACAACTGGATAAAACATTATAAGATTTGTTAGGTAGTTTAAAAAAGAAAGAAAGTATCTCAATGACTTCCTATTGCCCCTACAATAAAGTACAAACAACTCAGCTTGGAATTTAAAACCATCTATAATCTAGCCCACTTGCCAATTATTTAATATTACACCCCTTTAAACACTCTCAATTCTACTCAAACAGGCCTACTTTTGCCCCAACCCTACCGCCTCCCCTTCCCCATCTGCTTATATTCTATTCCATCTTTTATAAACTCTATGCCTTTGCATGAATTATATTCCTCCATGCCTGGAGTACATGAGATCATAATGACTAATTTAAAATATATTAATGAAGTCTTTCTGCTAGGATTTTATTTAAAATTTGTATATGAATATTAGTGACATTGGTCTCTAGTACTCTTTCCTTGCTTTATCTTTCCCTGGTTTAGGTATTGTCAAGCATCTTGGCATAGTGGATATATTGCTAGACTGGGAGTCAGGAAGACTTGTGTTCAAATCCTTCCTCAGACACTTCACTTACTAGCAGTGTGACCCTGGGCAAGTCACCTAATCTCTCAGCCTCAGTTTCCTCATCTGTAAAGTGGGGATGCCAATAGCACCTATCTTACAGTTGTTAGGTTCAAAGGAGATAACATATTGGAACTGCTTTGCACACTTTAAAGCCTTATGTAAATACTAGTTATTATTAGGTCTACTAATGGATAGTAAGTTCTAATGATCCTTCTTCTTTTGGTTTTGTTTACGATTTCCTTAGCCTTTTTGATCTTCAGTTTATCTTTTATCTAATCTTCAAGATTTCTTTTGTGCTTCTTTTGGGGCGTTTTTTATTTTCTAATTTTCAAAATTTCATACTTAGTTCATTAATACTCTATTTTGTCTCGTGTTCTCAGAGATAATTTTTTTCTGCTTTAGCTGGAAAATTGCTGTAGTTATGCATAAGAAATTTTGGTATTTTGTTTCATTGTTAGAATTCTTTTTCACATAGTTAAGTGTATTTATGATTTGTTCTTTGACTATCTCATTATTTGAGATATCATTATTAAATATCTATTTAGGTCTATATTTTACTTATTTTCTCTGTTTTAATTAATTACTACTCTTATATTATGGTATATTAATCATATATTTAATATTTCTGACTTTAAAATTCTATTTACTATTTTCCTGTGTCCTGTGGTCTATTTTTTAAAGGTATCATATATGCTAAGAAATATGTTTATAAACCAGTCATTAAACATGCTTACCATATTGCCAATCTTTATACTAATCCCTGGGTATACAGAGAAGGGCAAAAACAATCTCTGCTTTCAAGGAGTTCACATTGCAATAGTGAAGGACAACTCATTACATGCAAAATAAATACATTGTAGATGGAAAGTAATTGTAGAGGGGATGGCTCTAGTAGCTGAGGGGGGCTGGGTGGAGGAGAATGGAAAAAGCCTTCTGCAGAAGGTGGGATTGGAACTAAGGCTTAAAGGAAGCCAGGGAGACTAAGAAGCTGAGTGAGTTGGCAGACCTCAGCTTTGGAAAGAAAACCAGTGCAAAAGCACAGATCTGTGTTGTGTGTGAGAAACACCAACTAGCTCAATGTGTTTGGATTGTAGATTGTGTCTAGTGTAGTAAAGTGTAAGAAGATGGGAAGTGTAGGAAGAGGGCAAGTTACAAAGAGCTTTAAATGATAAAGAGAAGATTTTAAATTTAATCCTGGAAGTAATTTGGAGTTTCTGGGGTTTATTGTGTAGAAGAATGACATGGTTAGATCTATGTATTAGGAAAATTACTATGGACTGGAATGGGGAGAGAGTTGAGGTAGCAAAACCAGATAGGAAGTTATTGCAGTAATTAAGGCAAAAGGTAATAAGTACTTGAACTAGGAGATTATTATATGAATGGAAAGAGAGGGATGCCATCAGAGATATTGTGGAGTTATAAATAACAAAATTTAGTAATTGACTAGATAAAAAGGTTCGGTGAGAGAGAAGAGTCAAGAACGACACTGAGGTAGTAAACCTGGATGACTAGAGGAATGATAGTTCCCTTGATAGTGACAGGGAAATTTAGAAGAATGGGGAGGATTTTGGAGAAAAGGTAATGAGTTTGGGTTTGAATATATTGAGTTTGAGATGATGTACATCCAATTTGAGATATGCATAAGTCAATTGGTGAGTGAAACTGGAGCTCAGGAGAAGGGAAGGGCTAGCTTAGCTGACGAGAGCTCCAAGTGAAATACTATAGAAAGTATGCAACAGGTCCCAGGTCAAAACCTCAGGAGAAATCAGTCTGACACAGATGAAGAATCAGCAAAATAGACTGAAAAATAGCTGTCACATTGGTAAGAGGAGGACCAGAAGAGAGAAGAATAATGAAAACCAAGAAAGGAAAGGATATCCAGGAGGAGAAAGTGGTCAGCAGTGTTAGATGCCATAGAAAAGTTGAGAAGGATGAAAATCTAGAGGAGGCCATTAGATTTGGCAATTAAAAAATCATTGGTAACTTTGGCAAAAACAGTTTTACTTAAATGATGATGTCAGAAGTCAAATTACCAAGGGTTTATAAGAGTAAGAAAAAAGGGAGTGGAGGCACCTAATGTGGAATGACACTCTCAAGGAGTTTAGTTGAGAATGGTAGAACAGGTGAAGGATAATAACTGGCATGCATGGTAGGATCTAGTGATGCTTTTTTTTAGGGATGGAGGGGACATAGATGTATCTGTAGGCATCTGGGAAGAGCCAGTAGAGGGGGAAACATTGACAAATATGAGAGAGTAGAGGAAATCTGCTAAAAAGAAGCAGGGGGGAGGGGGAAAGAGGATATGAGATTAAGACTACATTTTGAGGGCTTGGCTTTGGCAAACAAAAAGACCACTTTAGAGGTTGGGGAGATTGAGATTGAAAAAGAGTGTGAGATGGAGGAGTAGAAGAAGAAAGAGCTGTCATTGACTCTTCCTTCTCCTCCTCCTCTTCCTTGTCCTCATCCTCTTCCTTCTCTCTCTCTCTCTCTCTCTCTCTCTCTCTCTCTCTCTCTCTCTCTCTCTCCCCCTCTCACCCTCTCTCCCTCTCTCCCTCCCCCCCATCCTCCACCCCAAGCAGAGTATGGGGTTGATCAAAGAAGATGCCTTAAGTCTAATGGCTCTAATTCTCTGTCAACTCTGTATTTTTCATTTTTAAAAATCTTTGTGTTAGATTTGTCTGTCTCCGAATGAGGCACATTAAGATCCCCTTCAATTATTATATTATTATCTGTGCCTTTTTTCAATTCAGTTAACTTTTGCTTTATTGATTCAGATGTTGTACCATTTAGTGCATATAGTTAATTTTCATACTGATTCATCACCTGTGTTCCTTTGATGTTTCCTTGTTTATCTCTTTTGATATGAATTTTTTATTTTTGCTTTGTCTAATAGTTTAATTGCAAATTTTGCTTTTGGAGAATTTACACAATGCACACAACAAATTCTATTCCAGCCTCTGATTTTCATTCTGCATGGTTTTTTTTTTTTATTTTTAGATGCCATTCTTTGTACAAAGATACATTTTGTTTTCTGACCTGTTTTTCCAGTCTCTTCTGTTTTATTAGATTATTTTATCCATTAACATTTAACACTCTTATTGTTGGGTTTGTGCTTTCCTCTCTTCATTTTGTTTTATTTTTTTTCCCTTTAATTCAGCTCTTTATCTCTGTCATTAGTTTAACTTTGATGCTATCTAGTATTGTAGGCATTTTTCTCCTACTCTACCCATTTCCTGTTCACTTGCTTTATCCCAAGTTCTAAAATTTTACCTTAAGTATTCATTTCTCTTTGTTATTTTTTAAATTTCTGAAGTACCAGGTTTCAGCTCCCTTTTCTCTTTTTTTTCTATTTATTGCTATCTCTCTATTATTACCTTTGTATGTCTTACCAGATTGTCCCTATTTTTTGCTGTGACTTGCTTTTGAAATATTTGTTAAGGAAAGTTTATAGCAGGACTTTTTTTGTAGTAATAAGGAAAAGAAGATGAAGTAGGTGCTCATCAGTTGAGGAATGACTAAATGAATTGTTATGTAATGACAGCAACCTGATAAATACAGAGATATGGGGCAAGACTTTGGAGAATTGAGGCAAAGTAAAATAAACAGAACCAGGCAAATATACTGAATGACTGTAACAATGTAAAGGGAAAGAACAACCATGAAAAAACATAAAATGAATGTTGTGAAATTATAGAGAACTCACTTAGCCCCAAAGAAGAGGCAGAAGATAACTCCCCCTATTCTTTTCAGAGGTCGAGGAGTTATCAATGTATATAGAACACTAGGTAATCCAAGATTCTTTTTTCAAAATGTTGATCAGTTTTGCTGAATTTTTATCTTCCTCTTTTTAAAA
The DNA here is from genome assembly GCA_028646595.1 of Phalanger gymnotis. Lineage (NCBI taxonomy): Eukaryota > Metazoa > Chordata > Mammalia > Diprotodontia > Phalangeridae > Phalanger > Phalanger gymnotis. Next base: position 293,587,246 of record CM053624.1, read on the forward strand.
AAGTTTTTTTTTTGTTATAAAGGATGGCTTTCTTGGAGGAAGGAAGGGGAGACATTTAGCAGTTTTGTTAGGCATTGTAGTAACAAAGGATATTGATAAAAAAATCTATTTTTAAAAAGAAGTTTTAATTCATTAATGAAGCAATGTTGTAAGAAAGCAACATTGGTAGGAATCACTATGCCCCAAGTCACAAAGCCCTTACCATGTCAGTTGCTGTTCCTTAAGGCAATGCTATCCCATCTCTGGTTCTGTGTTCCCCATATAATTCTGGGTGCTGGCTGGGCATGACAAATCCAACCTCCCCTTTCCTGGGGAGGAATGTTATCCTGGGACATATACTCCTTTCTTAGAGCAGGTAGTTTCCTACTATGTAGATTCCTCAGATGAAAAACATTACAAGCTTCCTGGTTCTTGTTGCAGACATAATCTTACTCTCTCATGGGAAAGTTTTTTCGTCACTTTTTTCTTTTTCCCTCTTGGGGTAAAGCCTCCCATTCTGCTACCCTTTCCTGTTGTTTTGTATTATTCTTCCATAGTCTTCATTCTTTTTGAGAGACTCAGGGATTATTATCTCCTCAGTGCTTCACTATGGATTTGATAAGTGTGCATCACATATTCCCCTTAGACACTTACCTCCCTTCTCTCCTTTCACAGTTTTCCCATTCCTATTTCCTCCCCTAAAATATATTGATCAATTTAGAGAGAGCCATAGAGTTTTATATTCCCTTCTAATGCTTTAAGTTTAAGTTTTTAGCCTCCTGGTTTTTTTTTTTGTCACTTGATCCCTCTCTGTTCTTTATTTTACCACAGAGATCAATCTCTCTCTCTTTTTATAATAATGCACAAATATGAGAGAACTGATTTTATTTGTCATTTCTTCATAATTCTATTTATTTACCTATCCTGCGCTTCTGCGGGTTAGAATGTTTGCCAGCTAATACTGTGTCCCCTTTTTTTCCTTCCAATAATGCCTCTCCTTTTTCAAATGTTCATCTTTGTTCATTGATGATTTGGCTCGAGCTTGCAGCTTGAGCTCCTTTTGCATTTTGGAATATACTTTCCCCCTATTTCTGATTTCTCATGAATATAGAAGAATCCTGTGTTCAGATTGCCTTTCCTTTATATTTGAAAGTCTTTCTCCTGGATTTCTAAGATTTTTATTGTTATTATCATTATTGAAATTGGTAAATCTCACCACTACATGCCCATGGAGTTTAAAGCAGAAGGTAGCATCTGAGATGAGTCTTAAAGGAAATTAAGGATTCTAAGTAGATGTCAAGAGAGACAGCCAGTGTGAAGCTGTGGGTATAGATCAAGCATCAACTGTAAGGAAAAACAAGAAATCCAGTTTGACTAGACCAAAGGTTGTCTGTACTCCAGGAGGGAACTAGTGCGTCATCATCATCATCATCATCGTCATCATCGTCATCATCATCGTCATCATCATCATCATCATAATGAAAAGATAGGATAGGTTCAAGCTTTGAATTGCTTTAAATGCCAAGCGGAGAAGTTTGGTTTTGATCCTAGAGGCATATTAGGAACTCTTGGAATTTATTGAGTTTTATAAGGGAGTGACAATTTTTCATGTTCTATTCTTTAGTTGAAAAAAAATTCTCCCTTGAGAACTCTTATTTCTGACTGAATTGTATTCCTTATTTCATTTCTTGAGTTTTATTCTCTTTTTAACCATTCTGGAGTTTCTTGTTATTATTTCATCATCTCTGGGAAGTTCACAGGATTCTTTCTTTCACTGGGTAATTCTAGTTCATTTTTAGCTCTGGCTTTTCTTTGAGATTTCATTCATCTTCTTTTCTTTGTTTATCCAATTGTGACTTAGCTTTTTATTCAAGCTTTCTTTCCTGAACCTTTGGCCTTTTAACCTTTCATATTCCTTGTTATTCCCCTTCAGTCTCCTTCTTCAATCTTCGATATGCCCCTACTGCTACAAATAAGATAATATTTGTAAAGCTCCTAACACATAGTAGGTGCTATATAAATGCTTATTCCTTTTGCCTCCTGGACCTCAGCTCTTGAGTATCCTCATCCTCATTTTATTGGAAAAATATGGTTTTCTAGCGCTGGTCCCTGCACTAAGCAAACTCTAGTGGAGATGAGTTTGTCCAGGTTTACAGTTCCATTTCCCTTGGGCACCCGAGCCCATTCTTATCTAGTCTGTGGCTTTGTAGCTACATAATGAGAAGCCAGTATTTATTGCCAGGCAGCCTTTGCTCGCTTTCCCTTTCCTTTGATTGTTTTAGAATTAATGTCTGAGGCTTTAGAATTAGGAGATGTTCAAATTGAGGCACTGCTATGGGGGAATCAGTATATAATCAGACCATGATTCATAAGCCTATGAATTTGCTTATGCTAACTGGTTTGGGTGTAAGGAGGTAGTTAGGTATGGGGATGCTACATGGAAGGGCCAAGTATTTAAGTAATCCGTAATGATTTTTGACCTTTTATGGAGTTTCCTGTACCTTGTGGATCTACCAGTGATTGATCTAGGGGGAAATGGTCAGGGAGTAACATTAAGTGTGGCTGAAGCATGGCTTATATGCAGTGGATAACTAAGGAAACCAACAGTCAGGACAACAGAGTATGTGGGTGGGTAGGTAGGTGAGAAATCCTTTGTCTCCTTTTTCTGAGGTCTTTGCAATGCTCTAGGTTGAATAAGGTAAATACTTTGCTATTTCGGTGATCCTAATAATTTATACAGTAATAATTTCATACAATTCTATTTAATTGATGTAAATCAAGTGTCATAATAGGACACCAAAAGAATGTCTTTGTCTAGAAACACTTCCTTGCCAAGCAGAGAGATATGGCAGCTGAACATAACATTGCTTTAGAATATAAATTTGTTTGTATAATCTTACAAAAGAGACATGATAGAAGGTTATGAGCAGTTATTGCCTTATAAATTAGAGAGAAGCAGTGGACAGTGAAACTATTTTAAAAAGAACTTGATGAGATATCCCATTAAACAACATCATCCTAAGGGCATCTGAAGATGAAAACAAAAGACTGAGAACAAAAAGAAGGAAAGGAAAAGATTTGAAAATATTTTTCCCAACTTTATTTTTCACCATGAAGTACAGTAATATCACTACACTTGGACTGTAATAGCATAGATGTCAAAGCACTTATAGGAAAGGTAGAAATAGTACCGAAGAACCAAAATGGAGAAAAGTGTTGTATGATGCTGTATACGTAGAGGAGATCCATCTTGGAAGTGACTCAGTGTAGACAGTTAATGAATGTTTAAATATCCAGAATCTTGATATCTTTTAGTAGAATAGAGTGTCTGATTTTGTAAGAGTAAATCAATTTCTTTGAAAATTATGCAATAAATTACGCATAGAATAATTAAAGAGACCAACGTGAAGTGTCAATTATCTATTTTAAATGAAGCCCTCACTTCATTTTGTCCAAAGAGGGCACAAAGGTAATGTATTGAATTGTAGATAGTGGAAAGAATATTGAATTTGGTGTTAGAGACCCTGTGTTTGAATCCTGGCTCTACCATCTACTACATGGGTGACCTTAGTAACTCACCGTCCCTTTCTGGGGTTCAGTTTCCTCATATTTAAAATGAAGGTATTGGATTAGGTAACCTTCTAAGCTTCCAGGATCCATGATCCTGTGATCCAAGATCAAAGTGCATACACATGCACACATGCATACCATCCTTATGTTTAATCTCAATATCATCCATACTACCCATCATATACAACATGAAATCAAAGACTATAATACAACTTCCTCAACTATGGCTATATTAATTGTTTTTCATATTTAGTAACCGAGGTTTGGTACTTTCTTTGTTGTCAACAATATGACTGAGAATAGAGCTTTAATGATACCTCTCAATATGTGACCAAGGCCATTGGCAAGATTGTGACTTTATTGTGTCATGAGCACTTTGTTGTATTGCAGGATAAATGGGTACATAAATGCATGAGTCTCTAGGTCTATTATTAGTAGTAATGACAACAATAATATTAAGAATTACATGTGACTGGATTTTTTTATCTCGTTGATGTGGATATTCCTTCCAGTGATGCACATCACAATTTATCTTTGTTTTCTTACCCCATACAAATCTTTTCTGTGTTTTTCCATAAATTCTCTGCAGAAGCTTTACCAAAATGCCCAAGTCATTCTTTTAGGTCTCTTAAAATAAGTCTTCTAGGACATGTGATCAAGATGTAGAACTAGGCATTTTCTCTGATCCCCCTTGACCTCTCAAAATTCCCCCCAGTTAGATTAAGATTAAGCAACTTAAGGTCTATCCATGAATTAAGACACTCATAATCATAAAGAAGGTTAAAAAGAACAAAACCAAAAACAAACCCATGAATTGACTTCTACACCGAACTCACTAAGCACACCTTTCACACCTACTACTCTACCAGCAGCAAGTATGAACTTAGCAGACACAAAGGACCTGGCACATGGACTCATAAAAAATTTCTAACCCACACCTGGGTCCCCCTCTCCCCAGTGCCATGGAGATCCTAGCTTCAGGCTACAAAAGTTTGCTCTTACTGTGATAGCCGCGATAGTGCTCTAGGGGTGAAAGTCTTCTGGCCTCTCAACCTCCATCGCAGCCCCAGACAGCCAGTGCTGTAGCAACACTCCAGGGGCACAGGCTTAATAGGAGACAGAATTTTGTGCTGCAAAAAGGTTTCTGTAGGAGAGCCAGGAACAGAGGGAAAGAGGTAGAATACATGTCTCAGCTTGAAAATAGAGCTCAACACCTTGTCTCCACCTCCTCCTAGAGCCTCAGAGACCCAAACTACAGAACTGAGGAACAGAAGGATTGAGACAGGACACTGGAACAGGGATGTGTGTGTGTGCGCGCGTGTGTGTGTGTGTCTGCCCAAATACACACATGTGTGCATGAGCATTTTGGTACTATGCGGCACTCCACCAAGCTTGAAGGAAAGAGCTCAATATCCATCTGGGGACCAGGTCTGTCCCCCCAAAAGTCACATGGGGTAGAGACATAGGCTGGTAGACTATGAATTGCTCAACATGAGAAGAGTTTCTATGTCTAGCCTCCAAAGAAGCCACACTCAGAAAGGAAGGTGTCAGAAAGTGAGTGATAGGGAATATAAATGAGAGAAGAAATCCTGAAATTGACAAAGATATCAGAAATAAGCAAATGAAAGGGGACACACTAACAGAAGAAAGAAATAGATCCCTGGGTCTAATAAACAATTTCAGGCATTTGTGAATAAGTACTACAAAACTAAGGAAAATAATCCAATATCATGAGACAGAGGACCTTATGGTATTTGACATGGAGCCATAACATATTGTTCCTAAGTAGTTTAAAAGAAAAATGAGGAGAAGAAAAATGAGAGCAGAATTTATGGCCTACACAGCAAAAATAATGTGCAGAATAGAAAAACTAGAATCCGGAATAGCAAATCTCATCAAAGAAACAAATGAGAGAACAATCAATTGGGAATGCAAATGAAAAGAAGTGAAGGACAATTTAGAAGAAGAGAAGTAAAAAGCAGTAATATTAAAGGAAAATTGCTCACTATGCAAGCAAAACATTCTGATTTTGAAGACAGGGAATAGATACTATACTATAATACAAAGAGGAAAAAAAATGAAAATAAAAAACTCTAATGAATAGGACCAGTTGAAGGGGAGGAAAAGAAGAGAGAATCTACTTGACTGAGATGGAAAAGGAGGGTGAGATTAAATAACCAGATGAAAGAATAAAGAACTAATAAGCAACCCCTGAAGGAAAAGGATAATTAGCAGCAGGATGAGATGGGGGGAGGGGCAAAGGGAAGCGCTATTGAGAAGAGGGTGACCTTCAAAAAGAATAAGCTAAAGTAACATAGCAGAAGAGGGGAAAATTCATAACAGGAAAAAAACCAATACTAGAGACAAATGGAGGAAAACATAAACATGTCTCATAATTTTAAATGTGAATGGATTAAATAATCCAATAAAATGAAAAAAGTGACATATTGCATAAGAAAACAAAATCCTACAATCTGTTGATTTGTTGCTCATGAGAAATATATTTAAAAACAAAGACAAACACAAAAAACAGATGGAAAAATTATTATGCATCAAATGAATTTTAAAAAAGCTGTTTCAGTCATACTATCTGACAAGATAACTAACAAGCGTTCAAAAAATAAAAAGAGTTAATGAAATCACATTAGGGCAAAAGGAAACATAGACAACACACAATATCAGTAATAAACTTGAATGCTCCAAATGTATTAGCATAAAAATCATAAAGGAATCATTGACCTATAAAAAGATATAAACAACAGCACAAAATATTGAAAGGAGACTATCCTCTAATTTTTTGATAAGTCTAACAGAAAATTAAACAAGCGAAAATGTCGAACAGAATAAATTGCTGGAGAAACTAGAGTCATAAGACTTTTGGCATCTTCTAAATGGGTTGGCAAAAGAATATACATATTTTTCTGTACTGCATGGAACTTTTACAAAAATTAATCATGTATTAGGGAGCAGAGATATTGCAAACAAATGCCCTTTGTAGATTGTAATGCAATAAAAATAGTCATTGATTCAGGGACCACAAACAAAAGACACAGATCCAAATGTAGATTTAATAAGGAAAACCTAAATAATGAGCGGGTTAAAGAGCAAATCACAGAAACAATAGTTATGTGAAAGACAATAATGACACAACACACTGAAATATTTAGGATGCAGTTAAAGCAAATATGAAAGATCATATCTCTATAAAAATACATTATCGAAATAGAAAAAGATAATTAATGACCTTAATATGCATTTAAAAATTAGAAGCCAATCAATAAACCTAAAATAAGCACAAAAGAGGAAATAATAAAAACATGTGGGGAAATAGATAAATTGGAAACAAAAGAGGCCTTCTTCTCATTGGCTTTTTGGATCTCTTTTGCCATTTTGGTTAGTCTATTTTTAAGGTGTTATTTTCTTTAGTATTTTTGGAGCTCCTTTAGCAAGCTGTTGACTCATTTTTCGAGATTTTCTTGCATCACTCTCATTTCTCTTCCTTTTTTTCCCTCTATTTCTCTTACTTGATTTTCAAAATCCTTTTTGAGCTCTTCCATGGCCTGAGACCAATTCACATTTTTCTTGGAGGCTTTGGATGTAGGAGCTTTGACTTTATTGTCTTCTTCTGTTTTTATCTTTTGATCTTCTTTGTCACCAAAGTAAGATTCTATAGTCTGAGTTTTTTCTGTTGTTTACTCATTTTCCCAGGCAATTATTGAGCTCTTTTTGAGCTCTTTGTCAAAGTAGGTCTCTTCTTCCAGAGTGGAGAGTGCTCTGTCCCAAGCTTCAGGGGTTTCGTGCAGCTGTTTTCAGAGATACTTCTGGGCACCTGTAAATTTTGAGTTCTTCTGAGGTGGTATGATCAAAGGAGAAGTGTTTACTCCTCTCCTGGCTTGTGCTGTGATCTGTGAGTGACCTCAAGCACTCCTTGCTGCCTTGGAACTGTGAGGATTCCCTCTCCACAGCCACCAAAATCTCTGCTGCACCAGTCTGGCACAAATTAGGCTTTGTCCAACACTTTAAACAATATTCTACAATATTTTAAAAATAATTATGTGACTTTAAAATTAAAAATCATAGTATAAAATTAGAAGAGAAACAGATCTGGTACCTTTCACAGCTATGAGCTGTGTTTTTGGGCATGTATTTTTAAGCATTATTTTTAAAAGGGATAGAGGCAATTATAAGAGGTAATGATAGTATAAAAATGAGAAGAGAAACAGATCTTATAGCTTTCACAGCTTTGGGTTGGGCATGTATTTTTAAGCATGTATTTTAAAAGGGGAGGCAATTATAAAAGGTAACTTTGATTATATGAAACCCATAAGCTTCTTCACAGACAAGATTAAATGCTCCTGGAATAAGAAGGGAAATGGTCAAATGGGGAAAAAAAACTTTCTATCAAATTTCTCTGCTAAGGATTGTTATCCAAAATATATAACCAATTTGCATGCCCGCGCATGCGCGCGTGCACACACACACACTCACTGTCTCTCTCTCCCTCTCTTTATACAGCTCTTTCCAGTAGAGGAGTGGTCGAAGGATATGTTCTAAAGAAAAATTGCAAAGTATTTACAAGTATAAGAAAGAATGTTTCTCATAGCCTACAAATTAGCAAAGATGACAAAAAATGACAACATAGTGTTGGAGGGGTCGTGAAATTATAGACATGCCTAATGCATTGTTGTAGAACTTTGAGATGGTAAAACCATTTTGGAGAGCAATTTTGAAGTATGAAAATAATGTGATTAAAAATATCCATACCCCTTGAACTGGAGACTAGGCTTGTATTTATCAGTAATAATTTTCCAAAGAAGCTTTTGATATGAAGAAAATCTCCATATACACCAAAATGTTTGTGGAAGCACTTTTTGTAATATCAGAAAATTAAAAATAAAGTAGATGCTCAATGATTGCGGAGTGGCTGAACAAATTGTGGCACATGAAAAGTAGTGAAATATTACTATGCTTTAAGAAATGATGTTATATGATGAATACAGAGAAGTATAGAAAGACCTATATGAGCTGATAAAGAGTGAAGAAAACAGAGCCAAAAAACAATATTCACAATAACTACAACAGTGTAAATTGGAAAGAACAGCCACACAAAAATTCAAAAGTCAATGTAACAAATTATAAAGATCAAGCAAAACTCGAATGAAGAAATATGAGAAGACACCCCTAACCTATCCTTTTGTGGAGCTGGAAGGTCCAAAGGTGTTATGCACTGTACATGTTTTTTTGACTTTTTCAGTGTATTCATCAGGTTTGCTGTTTTTTCCTTATTAAAAAAATACTATTTATTACATAGAATGACTCTCTTATCAGGGAGAGGGAAGAATCCTTGGGATAACTATGATTATTTAAGAAAAATCAATCAAAGCTTATTTCCAAAAATGTTTGCCAACATAGCAAGCACACAGATTGTTCATCTGCCATCCTTTACTCTTAACTACATGACTAACCTGCCTCATTTTCTGGTCCTGTATGTCTAATATCTTTTATGCGTTATGCCATTTCGTGCATGCAGTTTGGCATTGGCAATATGCTGTAGCCAAGGTATATCCACCCTATGCCTTTCTGTTGTTCTTAGTGTGACTCACAATTTTGATTTTATGGAGATGATGTTATTACATGATTAATCAAAGAGGATAGAGCATCATTGGAACAATATTTGTGTAAAAAAAGATGGATTTTTGTTTGAGAAAAAGCTTGCATTTATTATGCTGTTTAGCTTGGTTTCCATTAACATTGTTTCTTGACGGCAGGAGCTTCTTTTTTGTATTGTATTCCCAGCACATAGCACCTTTATTGTTGTTTTTGTCGTTGTTGTTTTTCAGTCATTTCAGACATGTCTGACTCTTTGTGATTCCTTTTGGGATTTTCTTGGTAAAGATATTGTAGTGGTTTGCCGTTTCCTTCTCCAGCTCATTTTCTAGATGAGGAACTGAGGCAAGCAGGGTTAAATGACTTGGCCAGGGTGACACAGCTAAGTATCTGAGACCAGATTTGAATTTAGGAAAATGAGCCTTCTTGACTCCAGATCAGTTATATGCACTGTGCCACCTCCCTGTTCACATAGCACCTTTAGTAGGTTCTTAATAAATATTTGTTGAATTGAATTATCTGTCCATAATAATTCCTCAGAATCTATGATTTTTAAACTCTAGGATCATTGTTATTTTACAAATTTTCACTTAGTGCTTACAATGTTCTTAACACTTTGATTGTATTAGAATAAGAAACACAATTCAGATAAGACGCCATCTTTGTTCTTGGGAAGCTTGTTGTCTATCTACTAAACTGGCACTTGATATTGTTGTTCAGTCTTGTCTTACTCTTCATGACCCCGTGGACCATAACTGTCCACAGGCAAAGATACTAGAGTGGTTTGCCATTTCTTTCTCCAATAGACTAAGGCGAACATAAGTTAAGTGAGTTGCCCAGAGTCACACAGATAGTTAGTGCCTTAGGCTAAATTTGAACCAAGGTCTTCCTGACTCCAGGCTTAGTGCTTTACCCACTGAGCTACCTTGCTGGTTCCTAAAGTGGCAGTAGTGATTTTAAAATCATGCTAGTAGTTTTAATTAAAACCTATTCCCCACTTTGTCCACTAATTATTCTATTATCTTATCTCTATTTCATTAAAATAATTCCCATTATTATAATTTTATGTCTGCATGCTGTGGTTTTTCAGTCAGCACATTTTCTGTTTACTTTTTGTCATTTTTATTGTTCTATTTAATGTTTGCCTAAAGAATTCTTCACATCTTTCTTTATTTATATTTTCATTTCATTGAGCTTTCCTTGCCCATAAGATTATTAGTGAACACCACCAACCTAGAAAATGGGGTTAGGATCCTAAGCATGGTATTAAATAGTTTCTTATGGAACAAGAGGACAGAATATTTAGAAGAACCGATTTTAGTTCTTGGGAGATTTAAATTGTATTTGCCATGGTTGAACGGACTCTAAAGTTTTAGAATCTAAACAAGAAATAAGATAAACAATATTTTTTGTGAAAGTCTGCTGCAGAAACAGCTCTGTTGAATACAGGTTCCCATGAGGCCCTTTCTCATACCTGAAAAGCTGCTATATTTACATTCTTCAAAGATGGTGCCAGTAAAATTTTTTGAGTGATGGGATAAGTTGAGTTCAGTGTCATTCCAAATGTCAAGAAGAGGAAAATGATTTTAATCTTTTCTCCTATAGAACATCAAATATTTTTCCTAGTTACAATATTATTTATCATCAATAAATGCCATCAATTTTAAAAAAAATATTCTAAATATGTTGGTTTTTTATTACCTACCTTTCCCAATGTATCCTTTCTGCCTTTCCCTCCCAGAGGTCCATGTTATAACAAAGTATAAAAAAAAGAAAAGAAAGCAGTTCATCAAAACTAATATAAAAAAGGACTCACAATACAATGTACCACTTCTGTATTTCTCTACCTTTGCAAAGAAACAAGGGATGGAGATGTCTTCTCATATATGTTTTTTTAAGTGGTACTAAACTGGGTAATTACAATTTCACTTCATTTGCTTTCATTTCTGAAAATTATTCTTTCCATTTCTATTTTTGTCATTGTGTTTGCTCAACTGTGCATCAGTTCATAGGAGTCTTTCTCTGCTTCTCTGTATTTTTCATATTCATTCTTTTAGCCTAGCAATATTCCATTATATTCATGTAAAACTACTTGGTTAGCCATTCCCCAATTAATTAGACATTTTGTCTCCAATTCTCTACTAAAAAAATGCTGCTATAAACATTTTATTTTATATTGCACCTTTTTTTTCCATTTACCTTAACATATATGATTAGAAATGAAATTTCTGGCTCTAAGAATATAGACATTTTAGTCACTTTAATCACATAATTCAAAATTGTTTTTGAGAATGATTGAACCAGTGCATAGCACCATCAATAATGGATTAATGTGCTATTCTTTCCACAACTTCTCTGATATTGACTATTCCCATCTTTTATTATATATGGTGACATTTTTGGTGTGAGGCAAAGCCTAAGCTATTCCTATGCTTCCTTATGCTTTTCATTTATTGGGATATGGTTTTTATTTTTATACATTTCTATTTTCTGTCTATCTGAGAAATTTAAAATAATGATTTTCCCCCCTAATTGACCCCATCCTTTCTTATCCTAATGCACTAATTTTGTTTGGGCAAAAGCTTTTTGATTTCATTTTATTAAACTAATTTTTTTTCTTTTGTAGTTACTTCTATCTATTATTTGGTTTAAAAATACATCTCCTACCCATTTTTATGAAAGGTATATGGTCTACCTCTTTTTGTTTTTGTTTTTTGGAATTTTAAATCTCAGATCTCTATTGAAGGCAGAATAAATTCACCTTATATTAACAGAATGATACATTTACATATTCAGGACTGTGTCAATTCCATTTCCCAAAGTCCATGATTATCTACTTGTTTTCTAATTTTTTTTGCATGATCATTAATATTCAGGTCATGTATATATTTTGAGGTTTTTATGCTATAAAAGATATTTTCTGCTAGACTGCTTTCCAGTTTTTCCATTAATTCTTGCCAAACAAATAGTTTTATCCTAGGTAATTCATGTTTTGGAGTTTATTAAATTTAATTACTTAAGGATTATTTAATTCTTTTTTTCCTATTTCTTCATGGTTTAGTTTCTTGCATATACCTACTTTTCTATTTTTTTAAACAAATACAAAATAGTTTTGATTAATACTAGTTTATAATGTAGTTTGAAGTCTGGAAGTGCTTCTGGCTTCATTGGTATTTTTTCAGTACATACTGTTTTTTAATATTCTAGGCCTTTTGTTTCTCTAAATGAATTTGTTAGCATTTTTAACTACCCTGAGATCAGACTGTCGCCATCTGATTGCCTATTCTGTTGACCCTGCCACAGCGTCTTCTCCTTACCAAGCCGGGAACAAGAACCTTCTTTCATAAATATTAAGTACTCCTGCCTCCTGACCCAATTTCCATACCTCTTCCACTTTTGTGTAGTTGGTCTCCCAGTTCATCACAGAATACATCCCCTCCTGTTATGAGATTGTACGTTAAGGGGAGGACCTTGAATGATCTAATCACATATTTCCTTCCACAGACTTTTTTCCAATCACTGATACTCTACCAAGATTGACCTCCAATGATTATCACACTGTCACTCACCCCCTTATTTTGTGCCTTGCACATACTAAGTACTTAATAAATGGTTTTCGACCGATGCTGTATAGCACCTCCTTAGTCGTTCGATTTGTGTAGCATTAATATTCTCATTTTTTATTTTACAGGGTCATCCCATCTTTGAGCACTGAGCAGACCTCCCTCAAATTTTTAAAGTTGTTCTTTATTTCTTTAAGGAACATTTTATAATTGTATTTTTGAAGGTTTTGAATTGCCTCAGTACATTGACATTCTCATAAGTTTACACATTTTGTCATTTTTCGATTAGTATTTCCATTTCTTTTATTCCCTCATGGATTTTATTATTACTAGCTAGAAATATTATTGTTTTTGTGGACTCCATTTTGTATCTTGCCGCCTTACTGAAGCTTTTGATTTTTTTCAATTATTAATATGATTTATTTTTTGCTAATTCCCTAGAATGTTCTTAAATAAATCATTGTGTGATCTGCAAATAGAATAGTTGTGTCTCATCTTTGTCTATGTTTAGGTGTTTAGTTTCTTTTTCATGTCTTATTGCTATCGCTAATATTTCTGGAACTATGTCAAATAATCCAAAGCCATCATTGTGTGGTTTTTTTGGGGTAGGTTGAGGGAAAGGGGAAGTACCTAATTTTTCCCTAATTATACATAATATTAGTTTGTGGGTTTTTTGACATGTTTTGTAATATTAAAACAGATCTTTTATATTTTTGCTTTATATTACCACAAATGAGGGTTGTACTTTACCAGATATTTTTTCATCATTTGTTGTTATTGTTTGTTGTTGTTGATCATAGTGAGTGATTTTTTGGATAAAGTACTATTGTTGACTTGTCAGAAATATATTTAATTTTGAAAAATTAATATCCATTAATGATATTGCTTGAAGTTCTATTTCTTTTCTTTGTCTTTTGCTGGTTTAGTTAAGAGATAATAGTAATCTGGTAAATGGGAGTTTGGTAGAATGTTTTCTTTCTGACTTTTTGAAAATAATTTATTTAGTATAGTATTTCGCTGTTCTTTAAAACTTCGATAGAATTCTCCTGTAAAGCCATATGAACTATAGGGTGTTTTATTTTTTTAAACTTTGGTAGCTCTTTACAGCTAGCTCAAAGGGTATGCATGCTTTTATTGCCCTCTGGGCATAGTTCCTAATTGCTCTACAGAATGGTTGAATCAGTTTACAACTCCACCAACAGTGCATTAATTTGTCATTTTTCCCACATCCCCTCCAGCATTTGTCATTTACCTTTGCTGTCATATTAGCCAATATAATATGTGTGAGGTAGTACCTCAGAATTGTTTTAATTTGTATTTCTCTGATCAATAGTGAGAGTATTTTTTCATATGGCTGTAGATAGCTTAGATTACTTCATCAGAAAACTGGTCATATCTTTTGATCATTTATCAAGTTGGGAGTGACTCATTTTTATAAATTTGACACAGGTCTCTCTGTGTTTAAGAAATGAGACCTTTGTCAGAGAAACTTGCTTCAAAATTTTTTTTCACAATTACTGTCGCTAATTGTAGTTCCCTCCATCCTATTCTGCCCCCCCCCCCCCGTTTATTCTGTTCTCTCTCCTTTACCCGATGTTCCTCCTCAAAAGTGTTTTGCTTCTGACTACCCCTCTCCTAATCTGCCCTCCCTTCTAGTGCCCCTCCTTCTCTAATCCCCTTTGCCCCTACTTTCTTGTAGGGTAAGACACTTACTAACTGCATAACCCTAGGCAGATCACTTTACCCTGTTTACGTCAGTTTCCTTCTCTGTAAAATGAGCTGGAGAAGGAAATGTCCAAGAAAACTCCAGTGGGATCACCAAGAGTTGAAATATGAATGAAAAATAGTGAAGAACAAACAAGTCATTAGCAAGCCTGATCTGTAGCAAAATTTAGGAATTTGCTGCTCTGTCTCTAGAGAAGTAGAGGGGAGAGAGAGAGAGAGAGAGACAGAGAGAGAAAGACAGAGAGAGACAGAGAGAGACAGATATAGCAAAAACCTAGCTATTTGGTCTCCATAATTGTATTGAACTTGAAAAGACATGGATTAATACATGTTTATTTCAGTGAAAGAACTTTGTATAATGGATAGCCGAATCTATTAAAAACTCGAAATATACAAGAGAATTGTTCCTTCTTTGTCATTAAGAGGAGTATTCTGCTATTAACATTCTATACTGCTATAGATTTAAGAAAAAAAGTATTGCTGATGTTTGTGTGACTGAAAATTATACTAAACCTCAGATACTGAATATGGAAAACAATGAAAATAATATCAGTTGAAGATTTTAATTATTTTGTTTGATTTCATGTTGCATCTAACGAATGGTGGTGCAAAGTGGTGAGAAACCTACAACATATTTACCTCCTAAAAATTTAGTAGATTAAATGAAAGAACTACACTCTCTCTCTCTCTCTCTCTCTCTCTCTCTCTCACACACACACACACACACACACAAACAAATACTCCAACAACCCAATATCACAGGTTCACAGGATCATAGAACTAGACCTGCAATGTACCTTAGAGATCATTTAGTCCAATCCTCTCATTTTCCAGATGAAGAAACTGAAGTCCAGAGAGGTAAGTGAATTGCCTAAGGTCATACAAGTAGTAAACTGTAGAACCAGTATTCAAACTGAAGTCCTCTAACACTAATTCAGTACTCATTCCACTACCTACAATTATTTTATATTGGTATCTTTTTTGAACTAAATGAAGTAACTTTTAAATAAATATCAAAGTAAATCTGTATTTCATTCTAGACACTAAATTTGAAGAAAGGTTATAGGGATTCTAGAGAGGAGGAAGAAGAAGAGAAATAGTAGTAGTGGCCATGGTGGTGGTGGTGGTGGTGGTGGTAGTGGTAGTATAAAAAGGAGGAGGAGAAGGAATATGAAGAGGAGGAAGATAATGTTAATTACTACTCCTCCTCCTCTTCCTCCTCACATTTATATAGCATTTTAAGGTTTGTGAAGCAATATGTATATGTATATGTATATGCATATGTCTATATAATAATAGTGGCTCACATTTATATAGAACTTTGTCGTTGTTGTTAGTTGTTCAGTCACGTCCAACTCTTCGTGATCCCATGGACTATATCAGGGCTGTCCAAAATGCAGCCCACTGTGCGGTTTATGGGGTCCACCTACAAGCCTAGAAATTTATTTAAATGCTTTAATAAACAAAGCCGAGCTACTGCAGAGCTCTCACTAAAATGGCAAATCAAAATATATTGTCTGTTGTTTCAATAAAAACCTAAGGTTGGACAGCCCTTGATTATATCATGCCAGTACCATCCTTGAGGACTAATTTTCATTGCCATTCATAGGACCCAGAATTTAGACTTGAGGATACCTCAATATCTGAACAAATCTGTTGGATGCTTCCTGCTGTGCTATTCTAATGTGACAGGTACTATATGTACTAAATTTAGGTGGAAAGTACTCAAAAGAGTAACTTTTGAGTCTACAGAACTTTAGGCTTCCATTATTAGTCATGATAATAGTAACAGTAATATTAATGATTATATACTTGATGATCTCTTATCTCATGGATGTGGATACTCCCTCTAAGGATATATATATGTGTGTGTGTGTGTGTGTGTGTGTGTGTATGTATGTATCGACTTCCTTCCCTCTCAAGCTATGGAACTATAATTAAATCAGTACTGCCATAATTATAAAAATATGTCAATCAATTCTCCTGTGCCCCTATTCACCATCCCTATTACTTTCTAAACCAAAACATCCTCCAGGTACCACTCCTCTCTATGTTTGTCTCCTTCATTAGAATGTAAGCTATTTGAGGGCAAGTCCTGTTATCACTGTGTATTTGTATTGTCCTACCACCTTTACTATCATCTGCTTAATGTAATACTTTGCACACAGTAAACACTTAATAAATGCTTTTCATTCATTCATTCTTATCTAAATACTTTCACCTAAGCCTTAAACACAAGATCTAGAGCTACAGCACAATATTTGTTGCAGAATATTAGCTATGGAGCTTCCCAGAGGCTTATTCTCTTCTACATAGGAAACATTTGCATGAAAATCGATTTTCTTTTGTAGTTACTTTTTAATAATGGAAAATTTTTCTTGTGTTCTTGAGCCTCTGTATCTAACTTACTCATATAATGCACTTTAGGAATCAGACTACATTTCTAAGTATATTTCACATATCTTACAGTCTCTGTCCTGAGTCTACCTTGTCTCATTATTCTCTTTCACCCCACCATATCCAAATCAGTGGTCTAGTTCTGTCTTTTCTACTTTTGAAATATCTCTTACATATTCCTTTCAGCCCTCCGACCCTGCCCCGACCCTGTTGTTGGCCTTCATCACCTTATATCTGGGCTATTGCAATAGCTTGCTGTCTCTGTGCCTTGTCTCTCCCCAGTCCCATCCAACCCCACTCATTAACATCCAGTGGCTCTTTATTATATCTCCAAGATGAAATATAAAATCCTCTGGTTTTTAAAGGCCTTCATAACCTTCCCCTTTCCTGCTTTTCTAGTCTTTTTACACCTTACTCCCCTTCACTAACTCTGTGATCCAGTGACACTAGCGTCTTGGCTATTCCTTGAACACAACACTCCATCTCCTGATTCTGATCATTTTCACTCAGTGTCCCCCATTCCTGGAATTCCCTCCCTCATCTCCATATCCTGGCTTCCTTCAAGTCTCAGTTAAAGTTCCACCTTCTTGGATGGAGGACTTTTCAAATTCTCCTTAATCTTTCTCTCTCTGAAACTATCCCCAGTTTGATCTGAATATATCTTGCTTACACATTGTCATTCCCATTTTACTATAAACTCTTACATAGAACAGGGACCATTCTCCCCCACCCTCCACCTTTCCTTGTGTCCCCAGTGCTTAGCGTAGTGCCTTGTAGATAGTTTCCCACAGTTGACTGTGAGTGTGATTTCATTTCACTTCTAGCATCTGGGACCTTAAATGTCCCTATGACCTCTTTAAGAAAAAAAAATTAGGATTTCATCTTATTTATCTAAAAAAACACATGTAGTCATTAAATTACTTCCATGTTTTTCTATTTGCAAAAATTCTTTTTACAAAGTAAAAAACTTATTTTTAAGTTAAAAGGCACATGTTAACTGAAATTTCTTCAATATTTCATTTTCTCATTCTTTTATTAACTGATAAACACTATGATTTGTCTCTCATATAAAATGTTGCTTTCAGTAGGCCCAATAATACTTTTTTCAGTAGTCATTGAATCAAATTTTCACCAGTAATATAAGCCATTGTGTAATATTTATCTAAAGCCTGAAAACAGAGATGACATGGGAATGAGCATCAATCTTCAAATGCTGAATGTAAGTTTGGCATAAGATCATGCTCTCACCATTTTCTACTGTAATAATTCTCAAGATTTTTATAAAAGAATTAACTATTGTGAAATACAGTCCTTTTCACAAGGGTGTGGCAGAGGTTACTGGGAAAACTCTTAGATGTTTACTATTTCTTTTCTCATTTGATTCATGTTGTCATTTCCATTTCCCCTGCCAACTTGGCAGTCTTTTTATATTACAAAATTGTTGGGTTGTTTTTTTTTCTTCAACCGACATCCTCTATTACATACTATGAATGACTTTTTAATGTATAAAGTTAACATTCTTCATTCCTCAAATGAACTGTGGCTTCCTTGCCTAATTCTGTTGCCTCACTTGTATTCTTTCAAGTTCTCCAGCTTTGAAAAAAAACCTTCATTTTAAGGGAAAGTATACTATCTTCATAGTACTATGTAAATTGTTTTCTGTATTGATCACAGTACTTCTCTCAAAAAAATCTACATATCTACATATACAGAACACACATACATATAACTTCCTTCTGCCCAATTACACAAAGTTATATGTGTGCATGTGTGTATGTATATGTATGTGTACACACACACACACACATACACACATATACTAATTCCTGACTGAATTTTAGGCAAAGAAAAAAAGCCAAATTATCACTGTTCTCTTACAAAAATATGTCTTTCCTAAAATAGATGAGTATTTGAAGATAGGGATTTAAAACGAATTTAGGTACTGATACACAAAATCAGCAGTTTTTTTTTTTTAATTCAGACTCCTTAGAAACAGAATAATAATAAAGCAAAGAACAATAGACGTGGAGTTAAATATGGGTTGGAATGCCAACTCTCCTACCATGTATGACCTCGGACACATAACCTCTTTGAATCCTCACTTTGCTCATTTGTAAAATCAGAGGATTTGATGACCTGTAAGATCCCTCTGATCTCAAAATCTATAATCATATTTTATTTAAATATATTTTTCTTTATTAAAATTGTTTTACTACCAAGAAATGTTGACTTTTTTAAAAAGTGGTTTAAAGGAGTATCATGATACACAGAAATCTCTTTTAGGATAAAAAACACTACAAAAATTAAAGAAATCTATTTTTTAAAACATTCTGAAATAATAAAATGTTTCATTTAAAATGCTAATATTCTTAAATACAAAATAAACATTTTGTGTTGTCACAGGGAAAACTAACATAGGTGATCATCTCATCTAGATGACACATTCACTCATCCATCCATTAATTCAGAAAGCATTTAATATTTTCCTGATTCCTACTTCATATTTTATATGCTAAACTATAAGAACTTGTATTAAAACCACTTATCAAGGATTATTTTTCCATGGGAAAGCAAATTATCTTATTAAAAAGATTTTATCAATTTGTATAATATAATGATTGTTGACCAGCTAACCAAGATAAATAATAATAGTTATTCACTTACACATGTATTGCTTTTTATAATTTATAAATCATTTCTATGTGTGTCATCTCATTTAATTTTCATACAATCTTACAAGGCTAGGTATTATCCCCTCCATTTTACAGAAATCAAGTACTGAAGAATTCCGATGGCCAGTAAGTGTCAGGATTGGGACTAGAACCTATTTCATTACTTTTTTCATCAATGCCAGTGTAGGTTAGAGAAGTTCCAACATTGTACAGACAGAATAGGAAAATAGATCTGCTTTTAGTAATCTCTGCCTTAGACATTAATTTTAAACATCAAGGAATGTTTTGGAAGATTAGCTATGAATTACTTGAAAGATACAAATTCAGTATTTGTAGTACCATTTTCATAATTTATAGAATTATTTTATGTTATATTCAATTTAATAAACATTTATTAAGTACCTGCTGTATACACTGTTAGATGCTGGGAAGTTAAAAGTTTAAATCAAGTTTTGGCTTGCCCTCATAGAGTCTTGTAGAGTTATATGATACACAAATGACTATAACATGCAAACACACACACACACACACACACACACACACACACCATAATAAGAATGATAAAATGTAAAGTACTAGTGAAGACCAAGATGGGAAAAGGTTTTTAATGATTTGAGGAATCAAGAGGAAAGGTTCCATGGATGAAGCTATCATATAAATGGAGTTCTAAAGCACTAATGTTAAACTCAAATAGAAACAGATCCTTCTACCACATACTGACTTAGAAAATAAAAACGAATATTTTCTATGTCATAACATTTTTATTTATTTTGTTAAACATTTCCCAATTGCATTTTAATTTGGTATGGCAATACTCAAAAGTTTCCAAGTCTGACATTTCAGTTTTAAGGAATGGTTACAGATTCGCCAGACAGAGGGAAGAGGCATGTTACAAAGTCACATTAGATCAAGTGTAGTTCTGGGTTTTAAAATTTTAATTCATCTTGGTTTTTACATCATAATCATCCTTACTAATCTTCCCTACCTCCCATAGTATCCTATCTTATAATAACAATAGCAAAAAAGAGTTTGGTAAATTTTTCTAATACAGTGATCTTAACTAACAAAAAGAAAATAAGAAACTTTTTATACTCTTGGTCTATTTCCTCTCTGCTATTTAAGTCATTTGGAACCATTATCGATCATCGAGTTTGATCAGAGTTCTGTCATCTTTTCTTGTTGTTTTCTTTTATATTATTTATTATTTGTTTATGTTATTCTCCTGGTTCTGCTTTCTTTGCTCTATATAAATTTATATGAGACTTCTCACAATTCTTGGGATTCTTCATATTCATCATTCCTTCTGCAATAATTTTTAAATTATATTCATATAATACAATTTGTCCCCCAATTGATAAGTACCTACTTTTTTCTCGTTGTTGCTACTATAGAAAGTGCTGTTTTGATTTTTTTTTTTGATATATAAAAGGTCATAGCATAATAAGCTGAGATCTGGAAGGCACCTCAAAAGGGACCTTTTTCAACTTCCACATTTTTTTTCCAGAGTATTGACATGACTTTTCCAAGGTCATGCTGCTAAGATGTTTTGTTTTGTTTTGTTTTACCGCCAATGATCCTCTGCTCCTTATGTATGGCAGTCATATCACTATAACAAAGAATATGAGTCATTTTAGTAACTTTTCTCACAAATCAATTTCCTGAATGGTTGGATCAAGCCCTATCCCCTTTAGCAGTATATTAGTGTCACATGACATCTCTGACTTTAAATATTTTTGTCTTTTATGATCTTTGCCAATGAGATGAGTATTAAAGTTTTTTTATTTTCATTTGGGAACATTTTTCATATGTGTTATTGCTAAAAGTTTGTTTTGAAGTATGTGTGATTTCATTGATGTGGGGAATTCATGGTCTGTAAACCTTCCCCCTTTTATCCCCACTCCCAGCTGGTGCAGTTAGACAAATTGTATGTAATTGAAGTCTTATAGTGTTGCCTAGATCATTGAGAGATTGTGACTTTTCTAGATTCACATACTTGGCATTTGTCAGAGGCAATATTTGAAGTCTGGCCTCTCCAACTACAAGACTAGACCTCTGCCTATGATACTGCCTCTCTACTTGTTGATAGATTGTATTAATTTTTGAAACTCTTTGTATCTTGTTCATTTATTTAGAAGGAAAATGACTCAGTCTTAAAAATTTTGTTGTCAATTCTCTCTATATCTTTGATGTAAGACTTTTTCAGACTAATGCTATAAATTTACAAATTGATTCAAATTTTTCCTAGTCAGTAATTTCTCTTTGTATTTTAACTACCTTCATTGTGTTCTTGCAGAATCATCTCAATTAAAGGCAATCATGATCTAATTTTCTATATTATCTTTTGTAATGTTCAGTGGTATCTCCCTAAAACTGTAAGTTACAGAACCAATGCCAGTCTACATCAAGAAAAGATGTTTCCTTGCTGGGAGTTTTCTATGCCAGTAAAAATCAAATATCTAGTTAAAAAATCTCCTTTATCCCTTTTTCTTTTTGTAAATCTTTCCCCTAACCATTGCTGTGGAAAATACCTCCTTAGTTCTGTGCATTTTTGTAACAATATGCCCTTTTATATTGAGATCATCTATCCTCTTCAAGGTTAGTATGGTATATTGTATGAAATCTTGCTCTAAACTTGTTTTCTGTCAAAGAATCTTTTAAAAATTTTCTCATTTTCTCCTGAAATTCTTGTTGGATAATTACTCCTTTCCCTATTAGTTTCTGTTCTTTGATTTACAAAACACTAGGCTACAAATGTATTGATTTTTAATAAACAAATATTAGTGAATCATCTACCATGTGATAGACACTGTGCTAGGTTCTGGAGATTCAAATCTGAAAAGATACGACAGTGCCAGATTATTAAGATACTGGAATGACAGTGAAAAGATTCATTCCCACATCCACTGTGATTTTCAACTAGTCATATTGTTTCCTTCATACATGTTAATTTATTCATTAGATTAATATTTAAGATTATTTCTCTATATTCCCTGCATCTTTGACTATCTAACCCTACGTACTTTGACTAACTCTCTTCCAAATGGCACATCTCAATATTTAACCATAAATCATGCATCTGCTTCTGTTTTAAAGTTTTTGCAATTGGTTTCCCTTTTTTGGGGAGGACACCTTGTCACCTTTCTTCTTTGTTCTCACCAAAACCAGTGTTCTCAGTCCCTCAAAACATTGCTTATACTTATTCTCTCAAAAAAGATTCCCCAGATTGACCATATGAGATGCTAGTTACTAGAGAAATTACCAGAGTTCCTCTGTCGCAATATATGTTGTCTGGCTATTGTTGTGGTCGTCTTCTGTTTTATATAAACTGTTACAAACAACATGAAATGAAATACATGTTTTAGTGAGATCTCTTAAAGGTGGTGGATTTATTTGAACCTGTATTAGATATTTTGAAAGACAAGTTTTATATTATGTGGCACAGTGGGTAGATAGATCACTGGACGTATGGTCAAAAAAACCTGAGTCCAAATATAGCCTCAGATGCTAACTAGCAGTATGCCCCTGGGCGAGTCACTTAACCTCTGTCTGCCTCAGTTTTCTCATCTTTAAAATGGGGATAATAGGGGCGGAGCCAAGATGGCGACTGGAAAGCAGTAACTGGCGTGAGCTCCCCACCAAGTCCCTCCAAAAACCTATAAAAAAAATGGCTCTGAACCAATTCTAGAACTGCAGAACCCACAAAGTGGCAGAGGGAAGCAGGGCTCCAGCCCAGGACAGCCTGGATGGTCTCTGGGTAAGGTCTGTCCCAAACGGAACTCCCAGCCCCCAGCTGAGGGGAGCGGAGCTGAGCCAAGCAGAGACCAGCGTGCGGGGCGCGGCGCGGCAGACCGCGGACCGACAAGACCAGGAGTGGAGCCGAGAGTGCCCTAGCATGCTGAATTACTGAGCTGTGGCATGTACCAGAC
>CM053624.1:293611184-293631051 GCA_028646595.1 Phalanger gymnotis
CCAGTCACTGCTTCCCAGCCGCCATCTTGGCTCCGCCCCTCTAGTCTGACTCCTTTTACACTATTTGCTCATGTTCCCAGCCAACTACTTGACCTTTGAGCTTTTTGTCAGGGAGTGACTGCCTTCAGAGTAGAGAGCTCTTTGTCCCAAGCTTCAGGCACCTTGCACTGCTGTTTTCAGAGCTACTTCTGTTCTGAGTTGGTCTGATACTCCTCTCCTGGCCTGTGCTCTGGTCTGTGAGTGCAAGCACTCTTTTCTGCCCTGTAGCTACCAAGAGGACTCCCTTTCCACTGTCACTGCAAGCTCTGCCACACCAGCCTTTCCCTTCCCCCAAGAACCACCAACCAGGACCGTGACTCAGATCCAAGCAGGGCAGAGCAAGAGAGCCCTGCCTCTACACCAGCAAAGTGCTCCCTGCACTCCTGCTCTGATCCACTGGCTGACACTGGAGCTTTGGAAGCAGCTGCAGGAGCTTCCTGCTGCTGCCACCAGCCACCCCCAGGGCTGGAACCAGACTGTGTACTTTTCTCACCCAGATCCAGCAGTTTTCCCACTGACCTGCTCCACTGTCTTTGGCTTTTGTTGTTTGAGAAGTCTAGTAACTGCTACAACTCAGTGATTCATGGCCCTGAGGCCTGCTCTGCCTGATCTACTCTGTACTTGGTCTGTCCTAGTACAGCCCATGCTGGGCCTTGCTCTACTCCCAGTATAGTGCGATAGACCCTTCTCAGCGACCATCCAGGCTATTCTGGCTTGGCGACCTGCTTCCCTCTGTTATTTTTTGGGTTCTGTAGCTCTAGAATTTGTTCAGAGCCATTTTTACAGGTGTTTGGAGGGATTTGGGGAAGAGCTTAAGTGAGTCGCTGTTTTCCAGCCACCATCTTGGTTCTGCCACAGCTAGTAAATTTTAAAGAGGGATTTGAATTCAGCTCTCCCTAAGTGCAGGTTCATAGAGGATCACAGAAGTTAAAATGGACAATTCTGACTTCATGAAATTAATTTTTTTTGCACAAACATAATCAGTCCAGCTACAATGGAAGGGAAGAAGGTAAGTAGGGAAAATTTTCTGCAGTAAGTTTCTCTGATAAAGATTTCATATCTAAAATATATAAGAAATGGATTCAAATTTATAAGAATAAGAGCCATTCTGTAATTCATACATGGGTAAAGGATATGAATGAGTAATTTTAAAGAAGAAAGCCAAACTGTCAGCAGCCACATTTTTTAAAAGTTCCAAATCACTTACAGTGAGAAAAACTCAAAGTATAGTAATTTAGCAAAGTTGAAAAATAAGACAAATGACAAATGTTAGAATGACTGCAGGAAAAACAGGTATATTATGCACTACTGGTGGAATTTTGAATTGGTCTAGCCATTCTGCAAAGCAATTTGGGACAATGACCCCAAAGTAACTAAACTTTGCATACCCTTTGACACGGTGTGGTGATTACTAGGCCAATATGCCAAAGAGATAAAAAATAAAAACAGAAATATTTGTTGCAACTCTTTTTGTAACAGAGAGTATCTGGAAACTAAGGGGCTACCCATCTGTTGGGTAATGGCAGAACAAATTATGGTATGTGAATGTAATGGAATATTATTATGCCATAAAAATGATGAAAGAGAATTTCAGAGTAACCTGAGAAGGCTTTTGTTTGAATCGAAAGAGAGTGAAGTAAGCAGAGCCAGTTTATACAATAACAGCAATATCATAAAGACAGAATGCTTTGAAGGACTTAAGATCCATGATCAATGCAATGACCAATCACTATTCCAGGGGACTGAAGATAGATAATTAATGTTACTCACCTGCTAAAGGAGAAACTGTGGTCTCAAGGTACAGGATAAGATATAAAGATGTTGGACCTGACCAACCTGTGCATTTGATTTGTTTGACTTTTCATATTTGTTAGAAGAGTTTTTTATCTAGTTTTGTAGTTTATTATACATTACTCCCCTTCATTCATTCTACAATCCAGCCAAGTAGGACTTCTTGCTACTCTTTATACAGGGACCTCTGTCTCCTCTTTCCGTGCCTTCTTTGTGCTGGCCTTCCTCTATACCTGCAATGCATGTTCTCTTCACTTCCATCTCTTAGAATCCCTAAACTTCACCTTCTTAATATCTTTTGATAGTCCTGTCTTCCTCATCAAATGTTTGTGGGGTTTTAATTTTTATTTTATTTTTAATAATTTTTTTGTTGATTGATGTGAGATCTAGGAACCAGAGGACAGAAACTTGGTGAAGAATATTTGGAAAAGAATGAATTCATTGAGTATAAGTCAGTGAGATTGGCTTTGACTTCTAGAAAAGTTCTAGGATGTATTGAGATATTGTTAGTGAAAATCTAGAAAATAAAAGTAATGCTATAAAGCCATCATGGATTTGTCAATACCAGACTTCCATTTTTGATAAGGTTATTAGAGTGGCAAAGCAGAGGAATCTATAGATATATTTAACCTAAATTTTAGCAAAGCATTTAATAAAGTATCTCCAGGTTATTGTTGTGGAAAGTAGGAGGCTAGATGATAGGATTTATGTGAATTCCAAACTCATTAAACAGCTTAAATGAGGTATCCAATGGAGTACCTCAGTGGAGTACAATTTTGTGCTGTTTGACATTTTTATCACAAAGGCATTTGTGACAAGTTTATAAAATTGTAATTAACACAAATCTGGAATGAATAGCTGGGTTGGATCACTAACAACATGATTTACAAATTTGCCACCAATGCCTTTGTGCCGTTGTCTGATATGACATATACTGCTGCTTCCTATCACTTGTGATCTTAAGTAGTGATACTCTAGAGAAGATCAAAGGATTGCTACAGCCCCTCTCAGTGCTGCTTTGAACTTCATTATAAACCTACTTCATAGATCGAGAATATCCTTATAGTGGGCATAGGATGCTGGGCTAAAAGGGCCCTAATGTGGAGACAGCACAACCATTCTTTTGGGTAATATTCTGGATTCACAATCTGTTCTTTTCTGTCCTGCAGCATATTTCATAAGTTGTTTCCCACTTCTGGTCATCATTCTTCTCCATCATGATTATTAACGTCCATCTTTTTGTTGTACCAATACTACCTCAGGACTTAGAGCCTAGCCTCAAAAAACAGCTGTATATTTAAACAGAAACTCCCCTAACTTCATTAATCACCATCAGGGAAATTCACTTGTATTTCTAACTGCTGCTGAAATCTGCCTCAATGATACTCACTCCTCCACTCAAAACAGTTCTTAAGAAATATCTTTTCATCTTTGCTTCTTCCTTTTCAACTACTATTGAGAACAAATGAAAGCTGTCTTAGCAGACTTTCAAACCACCCTACATGAGGCCCAAACTGTATACAAACACTGACAATGCATGCTCACACAGGCTGCAGTGCTTAGTTAGGGGTTACAAACCCAGTCTACCGATTGACTCCATACCTAGTGCTGCAAACTAGCTCATACATAGTAAAACAAAGAATCATATATATACATATATATATGTATATGTACACATATATATGTACACATATGTGTATATACATATGTACATATATATGTATATTGTTGTATAATATAGTATCTTTCCATGTAGTATCTTATCTATCACTTAGCATACTGCCTGCTGGACAGGACATGATCCAATAAGAGGATGATGGCAGCAATGACACTGAATGTACCAATGATACTGAATACTTGGCAAAATGTATTCCTTTTTTTGGTTCATTTCATCAGTGAGAAAAAAAATTAAGGTAAATCTTATGCAAAGCAATAGTCTCTTTGTGAAAGTGAAGTTTTGTTTAATCTGCTTAATTTGCCTGAATTGGTAAATGGTTGTGAGCAACTGAATTGCAGCAGAAAGTTTCATACCATGTGTATTTGTGTACTTTGTCATGTTATCTGTTAAGTTCATGGCAGTTAAGAGAATGGTATATACATCTCCGTTTTAGGTTAATAGCATAATGAAAATTACAGAATTTGTTTGTGATACAACAAGCTTAATAACATAAACTAATATAGTTTTAAAAATCAAGTAACATATCATGGAACTAGGTGTTCCAAAAAAACCCCAGAGTAACCCCAGAATGTATTAGTCTAATTGTAAAGAATATTTCCTTTAAATATAAAGTTTTTTTTGATATTCAATATGTTAGGTATGTGAACTTTTAACTTGTCAAACTATTGTAACATATTTGAAAATTATAGTAATTTGATTAAAATGTTGCCTATAAGGCAAAAGGTTCAGTTAATAGAATCCATATGTAATTAAAATGCAGAACTAAATGTAATCAGACCCCAGTGACTGGTGCCTTCATATTGATAGTTTTACAATGGCCTCTAGGGTTGAAAGTTTATTTTAAAGTTACAGGGCATAGAGAAGCAGGAAAATAGCAAGTGTACAATGTCACTTTTCTATTGGTCAACATAGTTAATAGATAAGAATACAAATAGCTACCCTCAATTCTCCCCATTTTAGACCTCTGGTCTTTTGGCAGGTGGTAAAAGCACACAATTTGTGGGCTGGTAGAAGAGCCTCCTTCAGCAGCACCGTTACAGAAACAGCCTGAGATGAAGGATCCTGCTGGGAACAGGCAGTGGCTTTTTTTTTTTAAATAACATAGTTACTTAATTTGGGTGAATTCAATTGAATCATCTGAAAGTTATAGACAAAACACTATGTACCAAGCCACAAAAAAGTTTAAAAAAATTTCCTGAACTAAAAAAAAAAAATTATTTTCTCTGGACAGTTTTAAGAGTCGACATCCTGTGTTAGAGTTCTCTAATCATCACCAGCACAATTTACAATCAGAACACACAGAGAGCCAGTTCAGACCAGCTCATCTGTTGATTTTGGCAGAAGCCCTTAATCTCACTGTGTGCAGCTGCCACTTGAGAGATGGGGACTCGGCAGAGAGCCTGAGAAGGGTGGAATACAAGGTTGGTCAAGGCATGAACACATAGGCCTGCTTCATTTCAACAGTTGCATGCTGCTTTTTTTTTAAATAGTCTTTTCATTTTACTGCTTTAAAAAAAAAAAAGCCTGAAATTAAATGAGGACCTCTCATGAGCCACTGCGCTCCAGGCATAAGAAATTGTAATGTCTGGCTTCCAGAAACTGTCCCGTCAAAATGTGCTTCTGATTAGGTGGCTTAATTACAGCTGTGAAAACAATGTTGATTTAGGCCTCAAGATTCCAGGGCATGTCAGCCGTTATTAGCTAACCTTGGACTGAAGCCACTATTTTAAAACTCTGTACCACTAAAGTCACACTGCTTGACAACTTTTTATTTAGGCAGAGAAGTTGCCAGAAGCAACACATCTTATGCAAAATATTTTTCAATGTACAAATTTCAAATGTGACACCATTAAGAAGACTGATAAATCTGCACTTAACCCAAAACAAGGAATTTCTGTTTGCAAAGAAACTAAACTTTGTAATAGTATTTCTTAAATTTTGACTGACATAAGAATTAATTTTAATTCCTTTAATTCAGTTTTATTCCAAATCCAGTATGTTGGTTTAACCACCCAATTTTATTGCACCTAAATTTTCCTGACAGTTTCATTTGCTGTCGAGAAATAAAATTGCCATTTTTTTTCCAACATGGGAAATAATGGCTAGTTTAAAAAACGATATGTTTGAAACTTCCTTTGCCTCAAGCAGGTTCAGGCACACACTCAATTTACTTTTGGAGGGAAAAAGCTCATTAAATAGTTTTTAATATTTTAATATAATTTAAGTAAGCTCCTTCACAGTGGGAAAGCTTATTAGGCTCATGTATTTACACCTGCAGGGAAGTAAAAGTTTGAATAATTAGATGGTTCCAATACTTGACTTTTCAATACAATTGCAGTTACTATTATAAACATTGTTGGTACATTTACTAAGCATTCCTGTTCCATTTCATTTTTAGGCCATTTTAATCTCCTCCTTATACTGTAAGTGGTTTTTCACTTGTCGATACTTGAGAAAGCAGACATTAAATATGAAGCAATTATTTAAGGTGGGTGGCAGAACAACAAGCATTGTGGGTCATGATTCTCATAATAATCTTTGGGAAAGGCATTTGCTTAAAAGTGCTACACTTGTGCCAAAATGGAATACCCCAGAGTGGACTAAATGATTTCTTTAAAATGAAATCTCCCACACCCAAGACATGAAATCCAACAATGTGGGTGGCCAAGGCACATCTTTTCTTGCTGGTCAAACAACAAGAGCAGTGCAACAGTTACCCAAGTGCAAGGGTGGCTTTGTCCAAGTTGCATCAAGAACTAATAGGTGGACAATTAATTGTGTTGGTTGGATGGATAAATGTATGGGTGTTTGGGTGGGAGGATGAGTGGGTGTATGGATAGATGGTTGGATAGAGGGGTCAATGCATTTGAGAATAAAATGTAGAGGTTTTCAAAGAAAGACTTAATCATGTCGTAGCATCTAATTGAGGAAAAGAGAATGGACAGAAACTAGCTTAAAATGATATAAAAGTAAATAAGCAACATTATGCATGTTGTTAATCTCCTAGAAGGAAAACAATCAAACCCTTTTCCTGAAAAATGGATCTCAGAGTTATACAATAAGCATTAAAGGTGACCCAGTTTATACTGAAAGTGCCTTCCAGCTATTGAGAGATAGGAATAAAAGTAGAGTGAGTGTTGGGTGCTCTATTACATTCAAAATTATGAATTTTAGAGACAAAGGCATTTAACCTTAAAAAAACTTTTTACAAAGAATAAAAGTAAGACAAGAAGAAATAATTTTTCCATCTTTCAGTTAAAAATTATATAGAAAGTCCGACATTCATTATTTCCATGATTATGTCTTTTGTTTTTTTTACTGAGGCCAAAAGGAGCTTGCCCATACCTTTTGAAGAACTATTTTATGTTAGAGAGGATTGAAAGTCCATATCATTCCATGTTAAACTGTGGTTTGAAAGTTAGGGGAAAGTGTGCTTATTCTTGAACTATATATTACTTGAAAAACCTTCATGAGAAAAGAGGAGAGTAGAAGTCTTTGCTGCCTAACATGCTTTTAGTTTGGAGCCATGTCTTGATAGAAGCTGAATTCAACCTATTCTTTTTTATGTTCTTTTTGTTCCAAATGTTTGCTAGAGACCAGAAGGAAAGATGGCCTTTTAGAGCTTAAGTGGCAAATTTAGGTTAAAGGACATTATTTTTCTTGCCTTTGTTTGATTGCTTATTTCAGATGAGTTCTAGCTAAAAATGTGAATATGGTTGAATAGGCTTTCTTTATAGCTTATACTTTACTTGATTTCTGAATGATATAGTGGTACTTTTGACACATTGTTTCATTATTCACTCCTGAATGTTTATGGACTTGATGTAATATTCAAATAGTTAAGTCATCATCTTTTGAATAACTTAATTTATACATGGAAAACTAAGATGACATTGTGCTGCTGTTAAAATCTTTTTATGATGAAAGTTTTTCATCTTCTTGGTATCATATACATTTATTCAGAAATATAAGCTAGTGTCACACACATGAATATGTAGTATTGATGAGTATATAATACTGATGAATATTATATAGATATGTTGAATTTTTCTGCGTGTTATGATATCTTTACTATGGCATAATCTTAGGTAGGAATATTTTATCATGTTCTATTTCCCTATTTCCATTTTTATATTTAAAATATAAAATTAACATTTTTTCTGTAAAAGAAATTCTAGAATGTACTTTATATATGTCAAAACTTCAGTGGATCTGGGATTTCATCAATGTCAGTATTACCTCTGTTAGCAATTTATCTATACCTCTTCATCCTCTGTAATTCTTGTTCATGTTCTTCCATAGATAGACAGATACAATTATTTATTGAGCACTTACTATGTTCCAGGCATGGTAATAAGCATTAAGGATACAAATTATATGGAAGCAAAATAATATCCTTTTTCTCAGGGAGCTTAAGTTCTAATGGGGGAAGGCAACACATAAAGGAGTTTTGAGGAAGGGAGGAGAAATGTGCCTACATGGGGGAACAGTGAGGAGAAAGCCAAGAAGTAGCATAGAGTCCTGGTCAGTGGCAAGAGAAGGTGAAAGCTCATCTGTCAGACCCAGAGGACCCTGAAGTAGAATCTAGGTTTCGTTGTGTTGGAGCTCATTGGTGAGATCTACCTACATACTAAGCCCTTCTCTATATCTTTTACATTTGTAGATACCATTGCAGCACATAGCCTGCTCATGTATTGGTTTTGCCCTCATTACATGACTGGCTCACATTTCCATAAGCATTTCACTTATGCAATTTTTTTTAACCTAGGATATTGTTGAAAGGATGAAAACATACTTGTCTCCACCACACGACCCTCAACTGACTTTGTGTCATCTACAACTCTGAGTCCTTGGAGATTGTGGAGCTTAAAGATTCACAGCTATTAAACATCACTGGGAGAATATTTGTGTTTTTTTAAAAGGGCCTATATGACTGAGATCAGGATGGAATTATTAAAAGCATTGCATAATTTCCCAAATGCAAGTCAACACACTCCCCTAATGTCTGGTTCCAACTCATTCTATATCTGTGCTTTCTTTCATTTAGATAGATAAATAGATGGACACACACATAAATACACACACAGACATACACACAAATACACACTAATGTACCAGCTCAATGAACTGGCCTGCAAACTGCATAGCATAGTCTGAACAATAGAATAGATATTTTTGATTCATTTAGTTTTCCTGTGTGGATTATTAAGCCAATATCGTTTAGTAATTATAGATCCCATCAAAGAGGCCCTGTAATAGTCTGGATCTGATGCAGTAAGCAAGATATCATCTGCCAACAAGAACATGTGGAGGACTTCATCATCTATAGGAAATTCCTTTTCTATTTTGATCTATTGGTGAACATTAGAAGGTCGCTGGACAGAGTTAGCTCTGTGGTTAAAACTATCAAGAAATCTTGTATGATTGTAACATATGCAAGAGGAGCTCTGTCAGATGAAGAACCTCCCAGCTCGGTGTCTTGGCTGTCCCCCAGTCTGGAATCCTCTTCTCCAGAACCCAGCTTCTTAGCTTCCCTGGTTTTCTCAAAGATTCATCCAAATCTCACTTTTTTCTTTTCTTTTCTCTCTCTCTTTTTTTTTTTTTTTGCAGGAGGCTTTTCTTGGCTCCCCCTGCTGTTGGTGGCTTCCTTCTGAGGTTACCTTCCGTCTCTCTGTATATATATATAGTTTGATTTTTTTTTTTCTGCGTGTTGTTTCCTTTTATTAGAATGGGAACTCCTTGAGGGCAGGAATGGTGTTTTTGCCTTTTTTTGTATCCCCAGGGATGCCTGCCGAATAGTTAAGCACTTAACAAATATTTGTTGGTCAGCTGACTGACTGGCGTCTAACTAGCCAAGCGCTATTTTGTAATCAAAAAGCTGTAACCGCGGCGGATCCGGGCTTGTCTGTGCCTTCCAGACTGCGGCAGATAACTGTATTCTTGGTAATTGCTTGAGAAATCCAGTTTATGCCCTTCTCATGTTCTCACGGAGTATATCTTTGATACATTTTCCTATAGTTTGCATAGTTATAATAAAGGAGTCAGAGGCGATCTGGTATGGAAGACAAGAGTATTGGGCTTAGAATCAAGAAGGCCTGGATTCAAATTCCAGCACCGACATTTGCTGGTTCTGTGACCCTGGGCGAGTCACTTAATTGCTATGTATCTCAGGCAAGTCTCTAGGACTAATTTATAAAGTCATGCAGTAAATCAACTGCAGTCTACGTTACTAGAGAAAGTTCTCACAGCAGAAATGTGCTATGCTAAAGAAATTTTAAAAAATAAATTCTTCAGCTAATTAGAAGAAAGTAGGCTTCTGGGTTGAGTAGTTAGTAATGTCATCTTAGTTGTCTTTTAGAGGCAACTAGGTGGCTAGATGGCACAGTGAGTGGATAGAGTACTGGGTGTGGAGTCAAGAAAATGTGAGTTCAAATTCAGCTTCAGATACAGGTGTAAATGCTCACAAAATTTAACAGTGGGTTCTCTGGAATCAGTACTGCAGGATCCAGGGACAGCTACATGAGGCAGTGGAGTCAGGAAGACTCATCTTCCCAATTTCAGATCTGGCCTCAGACACTTATACCCTGCGGTAGTCATTTAGCCCTGTTTGCCACAGTTTCCTCATCTGTAAAATGAGCTGGAGAAGGAAATGGTAAATCATTTGTAGATACCATTGCAGCACATAGCCTGCTCACGTATTGCCAAAGAAACCACAAAGGGGAGTCACAAAGAATCAGACGTGACTGAAAAATGACTAAACAAAGGTGTTAACAGTGGTCAAGATGCTAAACTTGAAGTCAGGAATACCTGAATTCAAATCCTATCTCAGACACTTCCTAATTGTATGTTCTTGGGTAAGTCATTTGACCTCTGTCAGCCTCAGTTTCCTCATCCTTAAAATGGGAGAAATAAGATCACCCACTTCCATCATTATTATGAAGATCAAATGAGACAATGCATTTTTTGCATACCTTAAGGTGCTGTATTGATGTTAGCTCTTATTATTATTGCTACTAATAAAGCCATGTGGTTATCCATTATTTTTCTCATTATTTGTTTTCTTCTTCCTATGGAGATATCTTGTAAAATAACCTCTCAGTGCCTTCAAAATGTTGTCCCCTCCAGCATAGATTTCCTTGGGGTGTACTTATCCAGTTTCTCTTATTGATTTAATTTTCTTAAGTGTTATTTCAACTTTCTCATACAAGGCATAGCAAACAAAGATCTTAAGAGTACACTGTCATCAGTTTCTATTCTCCTACTGTTACTTTCGTCTTTAAATACTTAGTTGACTCTCACACCAAACATTCTTTAGATCTTACATTAAATTTTCTGTTAACTAGTTATTGCTTCTAGTACTTTTCAGTGTTTTGTGAAATGAAACTGCTGATGATATTCCGACATCCTCTGTTGGTCTTTGCAAGTGAATTTTTTTCCTAAATTGGGGTTGTCCTTGGTGGCCATTCTTCTTCATTTGACAAATTTGTTTGCTAAGATGGTGGTTTCTTTTTAAACATATCAAATGCATCTTTTTGTCATAGGCATGAAATAAGAAGTTCAGATTTAGGTCTGCCATTCACTATTTTGATGAATCTTGTTCTCATTGATATGGGTACAATCCTTCTTTTACTGGTGCAGATAACATCCCATTCATATCTTTCCTTGTGTCATGACTGTCCATATCTTTCTGTAAATCTTACAGACCTATTTAATATATTTAGTGTAGTCCTCGGGTTCTTTTAATCTTTGATAAATATCATCATGACATCAAGGCCACCTATGCGTCTGTTATCCCTCATAGCACATGAGTACCTAGCTTGTTTTCAGTGCTACATGTTCTGGGTGGTATCTTTTATACCACTCCCCAAGCGTACGTCCTCAATGTTAGCGGGCTTTTTATTTCATAGCTACGGTTATTGCCTCCGACAACACAGATTGTAATCCATCCATGTGCTCTCATCCTGTAAGATGGCCTCCTATAAATTCTCCATAGGACATTCTTCCAGTGTACAGTGGCCATTCCTATAGTTCTTTTGACACTGTGACAAAACCAATGGAATATATACAGGCTGTCCTTCAGTTATCCTTCAGTTTTACTACATAATGGGTTCATTCTTTGCTCTAGGCCTTTTTATCTCTGCTAATGTATTATCTGCTTGGTAACAAGTTAAATGTACTGATATATACCTGCCCACTTGGCCTTTTTGTAACCTTCAACTTTAATTCTTCGAAGACTGTGGTGTTCCATTATTCAGAACCATGTTCCATCATTGGAAGAATATTTTTTAAAAGATCATTGTTTATTTCAGGGTAGAGATTGTCATCGTTAAAAGCACTGTTCAGTTTCCCATTTAAGCCATTTTATTTTCTTCTGTCCGGTTCTGGGCCAGATTATTATCTATGCACAGCCTATACAAGAGGCGTACACTGAACACTTCAGATGTTTTTCAATCTGCTGTCTAACTATGTTTCCCCAACCTAGTAGTTGGATAGATGATTTTTTTAAACCAAGTATATAAAACTTTACATTTATCCCCATTGAATTTCATCTTATAGATTCAGTCTAAATGTTGAAGCCTATCAGCATCTTTTGGGGTTTTGTCTGCTATCTACATTTCTCCCAGCTTTATTTTATCTGGACATTTCATAACCATGCCATTCTTACCTTTATCCAAGACATTGAATGTTAAATAGAACAGCACCAAGTACAGTTCCCTAGGATCACTCTAATGGAGACTTCCTGCCAAGTTGACTTTGAGATATTAACCACTACTCTTTGGGTCCAGCCATTCAACCAGTTCCAAATTCACTAATTATATAAGCATCTAATCCAAATCTCTCCATGTTTTCTACAAGGATAATATGATAGATAGACAGACAGATAATGTAAATATTTTTTTAAATATCTGCTGCTGTGCATTGTGCTGGGGATACAAATACAATAAAAAAGAAAGACAGTCCCTGCCCTGAAGAAGCTTACATTCTAATGAGAAGGAAAGGCAATAGTAAAAGACAAGGTGGGGCAGGGGAGTCATGTGCTGAACCAGGATTGGTGTGATAATGGTTGGTGTCAGTTCTTCCTCAAATGGAGATTCAGGAATGAGCTCATGAATCAGGAGGAGACATTAGAGGTAGAAGTGTTGCCAGCAT
Organism: Phalanger gymnotis; assembly: GCA_028646595.1. NCBI lineage: Eukaryota > Metazoa > Chordata > Mammalia > Diprotodontia > Phalangeridae > Phalanger > Phalanger gymnotis. The sequence goes on from CM053624.1 coordinate 293,623,843, forward strand.
GAAAAAGGCCCCTTCAAATAGCTTGTTGAAGGAAAGCTCTTAAAGAAGCATTTTGCCCTACCAAGTCAAATACTTTTTTATGCTCAAGCAATAAGCACCATGGGATCTTGTAAAAGCTGCCCCAATCAAGTGAGTCGTGTGATTGTAAAGATGTGGCCTGCTGTGAGAATTTTGTTTACAAAAACTCATTTCCTCTTATAACTAAATCAAGAATGATATTACTTGTGTATAGACTATTCTCACAAAAATTCATGGAGATGGCAAATATGCATTTGGGTTGGCTAGTAATTATTGATATTTTCTGTCAACTTTTTTTTTTTTTGAGTAATAAAGTCTGTGGACACCTCTAAGCCCAGGGTATCTTTCCCGCCTTCAGATACCTTAAGTGCCCTCAAAAGCAAATCTTTTCCGGGCTGGATTTCTTTTTTATATCCTGGTTCTAGGCCAATTGCTAATGCCATTTCTGGTTTCCTTAGTACCATTTCTATTTCTTCATGCAGCCTACCAGAGTCTAATTATGGTGGCTCCTTCATCATTAGTGGAAAAAATAGTTGTTATAAAAATCTTTACCGAGCATTTCCATTTTCTATTTGTTGTCCTTCCAGTTTCATCCTTAATTACCCTCAAGTTCAAGTAATGTTGGTAAAAGTTGCAGCCTACTTACTCCTACCATGTATCCTTTTGTTGCCCTTTGGATGACCTGTTAGGTCATTAAAGTAAAATTCTGTTTTCCTGCCTCACATTGTTACTCTTTTTAACAGTGCTATTAATAAAGGGTATAGAGTCTACAGTAACATCTTAGCAGTGATTTAATGTTTTTTATGTTTGTCACAGTTTAATATTAAGAAAGCATAATTTTGTATGTTTAAGTCTGCCATTTTATGAAATATAAAAATTTAATGAAAAACCATAAAGCACCTATTATTTAACAAAAAGACATCTGTTCTAGTCAGTTTGGTAAAACATTATGTACCCCATAGATCATAAAGGTTCTCCAAAGCAATTGTATCTATTGAAAAAGTAGGTATTTAAATCAGTCTAAAATATGGGTTATGTATCCAATAGAGCAGACAGTTTTAGACTGAGAGGCAAAAGGATGTTGTGAAAATAATTTATCTAATTTGCAAAAAACCTTTTTCTTTGTTTTACAATCTTAACGATTCCTTACAAGCTTAAAAGTGAAATCTTTCTCTGCTCACTATTTCCTTCCATATGTTTTCACTACTTTTAGACTGTTCACAAAGGTTTGACTGCTTGCATTGATTTTTGACATTGAATAAATTGCTTTAAAACATTTGATAAAATAGTGGCGTGTACATTTTTGGTAAATGCTTGTAAGTAATTTTTAAAAAAAAAAATTAATCATATACTCTCCCCCCCCCACACACATACAGACACACAGACACACAGACACACACACACACACACCTCGTATGAGGAGAATTGTACTAGGAGAAATGTACTAGGGTACATTGTATCATATATACAAAGAATGATCCAGGGTTATAAAGTTTATAGTTTTTTTAAAAACCTACCATTATTAAAGAGATTTAAGAAATTCAGTTCTATGCCTTGCTGAGTGCACTAAGGCAGGACTTCCCGATTAGTCGATATCACAAGTCTTTCTTAACTGATTTCAGGCACTTGAGGCGGTGCTTCTTATTCCCCTCCGACTTGGTTGAGCTTGGTTAAGGGGAAGAGAAAAGCTCCACTTCCATGTCGACGAACTCTAAATTTCAATTCTTCTTTATTGTTATTCCACCTTTCCCTTGAAACTCAAACCCAGCTTTTGGCTTTCACCGTGACCTCCAATCCCTCGAGCCCTGAGTTCTTTCCCAGGCCGTCGCCTCTGCGCTGGGTATGCTCTCTTCTCTTTCACATCTTGACCCCTAAATGAACTAGTTCATCTCTACACTGACCTTCTCTCTTGAATTTCAAGTCCTCTTATCCTCTTGCTGAACTTCCAGACAAGCCTCATCTCTGAGTTACTTCCATCATCTGCTGCCTTCGCTCCTACCCACATGCCCCTTGTCACCATCTCTCTCTTCCTCCCCATCTCACATAATGAGGTGGCCTTTGGCCTTGCCAAGGCTAAACCCTCTTCATGTAAAAGCAATCTCATTCCTTCTCCAGCAGATTGTCTCCTTTATCATCTCCATTCTCTCATTATAGTTAGTAAAAACTTGTTAAGTGCTTACTATGTGCCAGATACTGTGCTGAGCACTGTGGATAGAAAAGGAGGCAAAAGATAGTTCCTGTCCTCAAGGAGCTCACAGCCTATGGAGGGGAGACAACAAGCAAACAAATATATACAAACAGCTATATATGGGATAAGTAGGAAATAATTAGAAGAGGGAAGATGCTAGAGTTGAGGAGCTTGGCTCATCTTCAATCTGTTCTATCTTCTTAATGCCTACAACTTGCCCGTGTTTCCCTCATCCTCAGAAAACAAAGAAACAAAAAATCCCCTCTTACTTGATTCATCCCTCCCTGTTAGCTATTACCCCATACCTCTTCTCCCTTCTGTGGCTAACCTCCTTGAGAAGGTTATCTACAAGAAATGCTTCCACTGCCTTTCCTCTCATTCTCTTCTTAACTACAGTCTAGATCCTGATCTCATTATGTAGTGGAAATTGCTCTGTCCAAAGTTATAAATGATCTCTTAATCACCAACTGTAATGGCCTTTTCCCAGTCCTCCTCTTTCTTTGATCTCTCAGTTGATAACCTCTGTTGATCACTCCCTTTTCCTTCATACTCCCTTCTCTTTAGGTTCCATCTCTCATGGTCATCCTCCTACCTGTCTGACTCCTCCTTCTCTGTCTTTTTTGCTGGATCCTCATCCAGGTCACACCAGCAAATCCTCCAATGGGTTATCTCTTCCCCACTTCTCACCCTAATGTCCAGTAGATTACCTCTCCCAGCTTAGGGTGGGTTTGGGGAAGGAAGAAGCACAAACTGGCCATTAGAGGATAGGAAGAAGGATTTGACCTATGATTTCATTGGCATAAGGAACTCCCAGATGAGGAAATTCCCTCCACCAGCGTAGGTTAGCACCTTCTCTGCAACTTATAGTCTTAGGGAGTTGCCCTGGTTACTGAGAAGCTAAATGCTTTAAACAGGGTCACACATCAAGTATGTTTTGTCAGTGGGATTTGAACAAAGCAGATTACCAATGCTTTTTCTCTCATAAAATTATGACAAAATAATTTACCTGTGTGTAGTTCATATTCCTCCTTGTAGAATTCTTTAGGGGCAAAGACTCTCTTGATTTTTGTCTTTGTATTCTTTATTGCCAATCACAGTGCCTTGCACATTTTATAAATGTTTGATTTGAGTTGAAACTAAAGATCTTGTGGCATAACAGTATACTGTTAAAAGCATCATTAATTGATATTTGCAACAAGATAATAATTCTACAAATTAACATTAAAATGGTAATTGCATAATCATGTTTCAGAATAAATGTAAAAGTTCTGAGTTATACCACTCATTTAAATCTTCTTATTAGGTTCTTATTCATTAGAAATTATGAATGCCTTGTGAGGTAAGACAAATTCCAAATTAATGGGGTCTAAATTAATTAATGTATATAGTTTCTGTCACAATACCTCCAATACAGCCAAAATTTTTCCTTCTTTTCTATATTGATTTCAGTATGCTAGCACGGGACTAGAAAGTTTGAAACAAGAATTAGGCTTTTCTCTTTCTCTCATATATTCCCATATTTTCTTTATCTTTTGGTCATCTGTTTCAAACTCTGACAGATCACTCATTGCCTATAAAATCTTTTCCATTAAAAAAATGAGATAAAGAAAGGAAAAGCAGAAATGAATGGCTGGTGCATCTAATCAGCTTATGTGGTTATGTCTGATTCATTTATCTTAGATTGTCAGTCTGAGCTCAGGAACTGACTATATCTCATTCAATACCAAGCACACTATTAGTGTTCATTAAATAAATAATAATCGTGATGGTGGACCATATAGTAGTAGACCATATGTATATTTTCAAAAGTAATACAAAGAATGGCAAAGAGGAAATATTTTTAAATTCTAGGTTCATTTGTGGAAAGGGTGTTGGGGTACTTCTTGAGGTTAACTGGGAAAGAAGTTTTTTTTTTTTAATCGAGTTGTCACATTTTCATTACCTAATTTAAAAAACAATGAATATTTTTCCCTTACCATCTCCCTCTCCCTTCAGTATTTTTTCGGGTAAATATTTCAAACTACAGGTACTATTTATAATGTTTTTCTTAACTTCTTTCAAGATGTGATCCTCCTAATTTTCAGCACTCTTTCTTTCCTTAAATAACCTTGTGTTGCTATTTTTGTTTGCATGTTGTATCACTGGAAGAGCATGCAAGCTCTTTTAGAGCAGAGAGTTTTCCTTTTTGTCTTTTATCCCTAGCCCCTAACATAATGTTTTGTAAACAGCAGTCATTTAATAAATGTTTAATTAAATCGAATGATGTCAACAAAAGGTGAACCTGGTGAATCAGAAATTCATGCCAAGGAAGTTGGCCTTCCCTGAGAGTAGAACTGAACCTTTGGAGGTTTAGCAGTTGAACTGGAACCAGACTGGTAAGGAAATGAAATGCAAAACAAACCACTAGTTGTCATGCTAATTTCTACTTGATAGTAAGTTTTCCTGGGAAGATTTCCTGTTTCATATCAAAATATGGCAGCATAATAATTTTCAAGTATTGAGGTGGGAGAGGGAGGTGTTCTGCATTGTAACACTTTTGCCACTGTTGTTATTTGGCCACCAAATTTGACCTAAAAGTTTCCATATCCCTTTTATGAAACCAAGAGGAACTTTATCAGACTAACAGTATAAAGCAGCAGCTAAGTGGCACAGTGAATAGATTGCTGTCCTGGAGTCAGGAGGGTTCATCTTCCTGAGTTCAAATCTGGCTCAGACACTTACTCGCTGTATGACTTTAAACAAGTGATCTAACCCTGTTTGCCTCAGTTGACTCATCCATAAAATGAACTGGAGAAGGAAATAGCAAACCACTCCGTTATCTTTGCCAAGAAAACCCCAAAAGGGGTCACAGAGTCATACATGGCTGAAAATAACTGGATAATTTAAGAAAAAGGAAACAGTTTAAGGAGACAAATTCACATTTCTTCTGAAGCCTTTGTGAGAAGACTAATATATTAATAGTATCTGAATAAGTAAACACTTATCTATATGTTCAAACATTCTATGATATATATGGGGTCCACCATATTGAAGATGCCAGAAAATGATTATTTCTGTTAATCATGATACATTAAGAACTCTATAAGTTAGAAAAGCTATTTAAATCATTCCCAAAGTAAAGTTCCAAGTTCTAATTTTAAATTCTTATATGAAGGTACAACAACCTATGTATCCGAATTAAAATTTCAAAGAAATGTGTTAAACTTCTGGGATAAAAATTGGTTCTAAGGTTGTTGGACTCTGTCTCTTTGCCCTCTTTCCATTGGATTAGTTACTGGATACTTACTGTATACTGGAGGTACTTCAAGAGGTGGTAGTGTATAGTATAGAAGTAGAGGTCTCAGATGTCTCATGAATTTTTGGCAAACCCTTTCCTCTGATGTTTTTGATAAAAGCCTATGGGATTTATAGTTGGAAAAGACCTTAGAGGTCATTTAGTTCAACCCACTCATTTTTACAAGTGAAGAAACTGAGGCTCATAGAAAATCAAGTTATTTGCCCAAAGTTGCATAGTACACCAAGATTTGAATATGATCTTCTGACTCTGAATCATTTCCTTCTAAAACAATGTCTTCCAAGGGGCTCCCTTAGTTCACTGTTACCAACTCAGGCTAAATCTAAACCTTTAAGTTATCTTTAGAAACAGTTCATGCTCTGTTAATTTAGAGATCCAAAACCAAAGTATATCATAGAATCATAGATCTCTAGCTAAAAGGGACCTCAAAAGCCATCTAGTTCACCTAGTTTCATCATTTTACAGATGAGTAAACTGTCTTTGGGTTGATAGAGGTGTTCCGACTCCTCTAAAGCAGTGCCAAAAACTGAGTTCTTTTCCACACTTATCTTTATGTAGATGAGATCATTTCTCTATTAAATTCAAAGGACAAAATAACCACATCTGACCACCTATCCAAAACAGTTGACTTTGATATTAATGTAGTCATTTGAATGCAGTCAGTCAAGTACTTGGCACATGGAGACAAAAGATATAGTTCTTGACCAAGTCTAAGGGTCTGTGGCCATAGAATTCAATTCAATTTAATTTGATGACTTTAGCACCTACCATTTGCCATACATTACTAGATGAGAGGATTACAAAGGGATGACAAAGACGAAAATTGCCAGAGACCCTCCTGCTTCCAGAGAGTTTACAGTGTAACAAAAGTAATATAATATGTATGAAGTATGATAAGAAGCATTAAGGAGGAGGGGGGCGGAGCCAAGATGGCAGCTGGAAAGCAGGGACTAGCATGAACTCCCCGCCAAGTACCTCCAAAAACCTATAAAAAATGGCTCTGAACCAATTCTAGAACTGCAGAACCCACAAAATAGCATAGGGAAGCAGGGCTCTAGCCCAGGACAGCCTGGATGATCTCTGGGTAAGAGCTAAGACGAGAAGGGAGCAGAGCAGAGCCCAGCGTGGGTGGCGCGGACCGACAAGACCGGGAGCCGGGTGGAGCATGTCCTAGCACCCTGAATCAGTGAGCTGCAACAGTTACCAGACTTCTCAACCCACAAACACCAAGGACAACAGAGTAGGTTAGTGGGAGAAGCTGCTGGAGACTGGGATAGAGTTTGCGGGTTTGGCCACCACCCTGGGGGCAGCAGAGGTGGGGCAGCTTTAGGACTACAGCTGCAGTTACTTCTGGCCCCAGGCCCACCTGGTTGGAGGAATTAAGTGGTGGATCAGAGCAGGAGTGAAGAGCCTGCTGAAGATCTAAGTCCAGTCCTGGTTGGGGGTTCTTGGGGAAGGAGGAGTGCTGGTGTGGCAGAGCTGGTGCATCACCCCAGGCTTGGAACATAGAACTCTTTAGTCTACAAGCAGTCATACTCCACTGAAAAACTCAAGGGTCAAGTGAGTTAGCTGGGAACATGGCCAGGCAGCAAAAACGCACCCAGATTCAGTCTCAGACTCTGGAATCCTTCTTTGGTGACAAAGAAGACCAAAACATACATCCAGAAGAAGTCAACAAATTCAAAGAGCCTACAACAAAAGCCTCCAA
>CM053624.1:293631551-293693227 GCA_028646595.1 Phalanger gymnotis
CTCTCTCTCTCTCTCTCTCTCTCTCTCTCTCTCTCTCTCTCTCTGTCTCTCTCTCTTTCTCTCCCTTTTCTCCCCTCTCTGTCCCCCCCTGCCCCCTCCCACATACATATGTTACATGTTATCTCCCCTTAGAGTGTTGGCAGAGACTATTTTTGTCTCTTTGTTTCCTCATCACCTAGCACACTGCCTGGCACTGACTTACTAAGCAGAGATGAAAAAGAAATGTGTTTCACTTGTGGGTCGTGGTCTGCACAAATACATAGAGGCAAAAGAGGGCGGAGCAAAATTGAGGAACAGCTAATAAGTGGTTCACTTTGACTGGAATGTGAAATTTGTGATGAATAGAATGATACTGCATGAGAGATAGTTTGGAATCTGATTGTGGCAGGCCTTAAATGCCAGGTTAAGGAGTTTGTGTTTTATCTCTTGGGCAGAGATGAGGAGGGAATGGGTTTAAGGCATTGGTAAATTGAACACAACAAAAGCCAATTTAAATGCATAAAATTGTAGATGGTAGAATAGTGGTTTTATGTATACACAAACACACGTATGTTAAAAGATGAAGAAAAGGAGACAAGTACATTGGTCCCCAAAATGGATATTTACATGCATGAGAATGATAACCATGATATTGGTGGTACTAGCATGTTGTTCTGATTTTCGTAGCTAACCACTGACACATGGAGTTGTTACAATTGTTATTTTTATTATCATTCTTCTTGCCATTTTTTCTTCCTGGAATTTTTTAGGGTAATGTACGTAATTTCCCAGATTTCAAGATTGGGACCTAATGTATAACTTGCTGAATGTTGAGGAAGTGGAGTATGCTATTTTTTTGGTAGTGAATATGGCATGTTCATTGATCCTATCTTTTGCATAGAATCCTGCATGGCATTAAAATGTTTGCATTTGCAAAGATTAAAAAAAGAGAACAAGCATAATGGGATATGAAAGAAATGACAAATATCTGCCATTATGTGCTTGAATATAAGAAAAGTAAATTATATTTACCAGCTTTTATAAAACAGGGGTATATTTATTAGAATATCACATAGGTTCACATTTTATTATAGTTCTTAGAGACCTTGAAAGTCATAAGCATTTAAAAGCTCTTTCATAGATTATTTAACAAAATTTTTTGGATAAAATTATGCATTCCTGATGACATCGTTTAATGTTATACTCTAAGAAAAAACCTCTACTGGGCTTTCAGAACACATTTGGCTTTTATACCAAAGTGCAATATTCAGTGAATAAAAATGAAAGAAAGTTGATTCACTTAAGATGGGATTGGTATGCAGAAAATGTTAGTTCCATTTGCTAAGTGGTATTTAAAGATTATATATTTGGCTTCCCTGGAAATTATGTTCCAGTACCTGAACTAACAATGATCTTTAGAGGTTAATTGGGCTCATGAATCTAATAAGTGTGCATGGTTTTGTTGAACTAATTATTTAACCGTTCTTTGAAAACACTGAAGCAAGACTTGTGTAGATGTATTGGGCCAAAAACAATAGAAACAGTAACCTTAGCTCACCCACACTCAAGTTGTTTATAGCTGATAAGCTTGATTCTTTGCCCAGTTAGTATAATTGGGAGTTTGCATTTACAAAAGGCATACATGTTAGAGATAACTGAAATTGAGCCTAAAATGTTTGACAGATTTTTATTTTACCATTGCTTTAAATATCAACTGATAATTTTTGAAGGTTGGCTCAGGAGGACAGTTTTGCACTCTGATTGACTTTATTTAAAGGATACACAAGGTAATAAATTAATATGATTTGCCATTTGTGGTGCATCTTGCCCTAGCAAACACAGCTGTTGTTGTCAGCCCTTTCGTTTTATTCAAGACATTGCAAGAGCACCAGGAGAGGAAATTTCAAGTCATTTCTGAGGGAAAAAATACAACCCTTTTTAAAAAAAGATGACAAAGTATACAGTAAGGGCTTTCATTGCAAATAGACTGCTTACTCACATTTCTTTAAGTTCTGAACATAAATAAAATGTTTTTGAGGTTAGTTCAGCCAAACCAGTACAACTTTAAAGCAGAAGTATTATATATGTATATATAATATATATATGCACATATACCATATATACACATATATGTATATGTATGCATGTATATATGTATACATATACACACATATATCTCCTACTTTAGTATAAATGCATTTAACATTTTTCTCAATTTATTAACCTTTTACTTGACTTAAAAATGCATCTGGTTAAGAAACTTCTAGCATCCGATTCTCAATAATAGTGTGTTTTCAGTTCCTCTTATTTGTTTATATATAAAATTGGTGCTTTCAGCAAAAAGGGCTCTACCACATAATGCACTGACAAGCTTTATTTTCTTACTTCATCGACCATCTAAATAAAAGTCAAAGAAGCCAAATTTTACCATGGACATATATCATTTTTCTTCATTTCAATGACCATTGTGTTCATTATCTGCACTTTGTTAAGCACCTGCATGAATAGGGCTTTCATGTAGACCATGTGTTATGGAGACAAGGAATCTTTCATTTTTAATTTTTTATCTCCTTTTTATCCCACCAAACAGTGCCTTGCCTGTAGTTGGCACTTAGTAATCTTTTGTGGAATTTAATTTAATTTTATTTTATTTTATAATAGAGCCTTTTGAGTTACAGTAGCTATTTCATTTGGTCCCCCATATGTCGCAAGTAATTCACCCAAGATATATCATTGTTATTGTTTGTAAATTGGTAATTTGCTCCAAACCATATTTTAATTTTATGTATTAGAATAAGCCACTTTGAAGACATAGGATAGAAACTTTGTTGTTTAGGAAGTATAATTCCTAGAATCTCTTGAAGTTTTCCCAGATAGTATGGCTTTGTCAAAATGTGCCTAGCCTAATTTGAAGAACTACTAAAACTGTGCCTTGGATTGGTTCAGGTGAGTTGACACTAAGAATTTTTCCCTACGATTGGATTGTTACAGTTGATTTCTGAAGAGAATCTATGACACTGAGACCACACATCTCTCATAATAACATTTATTTCAATAGCTGTTGGTGAATAAAGCTTATAAGAGGCTGCATCATATTTATGTACCCCTCCCCTCCAATTCTGGAGTTTACTGATGGCAGTGCATGTACATGTTCTGCTTAGGTCATACAGTTTATGTCATGAGAGAAAAACATACCAGTGCCTACATTTTTTTTAAAAAAATCATTAATTGATAGCTATGCAATTCTAAATATTGTACATTTTACATAAAATATTTCATGAAAATGACATTCAGATTGTTCAAAGATGAGTTTTTCTGAAATAGGGATTAATTGTGCCTAGGCCTTTCATTTCTCACATGGCAAATCATTAGTACTGTAGATAATGACTCCATTCCAGGTCCTGTTATACTTCACTATTGTTGTGTGTGTATGTGTGTGTATTTGTATACATACATGTATATGTGTGCATATACATATGTGTGTACATATACACACATATATGCACACACATACTAATTACAGTGTGATTGAAACTATTAAATCTTGGTAATCGAAAATTCCGATCTTGCTGACAGCATGGAGAAGGGCCTAGAGACCTAGTTTGAAATTAAACTTCTGCCTGGATTTTTATTTTGTTTTGTTTTTAAATGGCTTATTGCATCACTTGAGAATTTCAGCATTTCCTGTCCCGGTCCAGGAATTAAATGACCAAATTGTAGTCACAGCGTCTCAGAGCAAACAGACAAGACGGAAAGCAGTTAAGCATCGTGCTGTGTGTGAGCAGTTAGAGGGCAGGCAGACACCATGCACCTTGACCACCTATTATGAAGCTTTTTGCTGTGGTGTCAAGTGAAAGCGAGTTAATTGGGTGAAGCTGTAGAGCATGTTAGGGGCATGGAAAAGGGTTGCTATCTGACAGCTGAATGTCAGCAAAAGCCAGTCAAGTGTGGCTGAGAGACAGAGGCCTGTCACAAAGTTCATGTGGACTCTGGCCCAGTTAGGGAGCTGAAATGAAGTTCAGTCTTACTTTCTCCTTCGTTGTGTTCAAGCACCTTAAAGGATTTTACATCGTATGTGTCAGCCCTTGTTCTCTAAGCTGTTTCCCCTCACCCTCCTGCATTCAAATAATTGAACAAAAGATGCTAATGTTTGGCAAAGTGAATGTAAATATGTTGTTTTCCCCTTTACTATTGCAGCCCAAATAGACATTAGACTCAAAGGAAACTTTGAAGGTTTACATCAAACAATTAGACTGCCTCAGAGTTGAACTGATGATAGAATATATTTCTCAAGAGACAATGAAAATTGACAATTAAAGCATGAGGATATGCAATGAATTTCTTTCCTATATATATAGAAATGTTGGCTTTAGGACTTAGTGTTCCATGGACTGTTTGAGACTAAGCACATTGCGAAGGTCACATTCCTATTGTCTCAACCTTCTTTCCTTCTCTTTCCTATTGGCCTTAGGTAAAACTTCTATGACAGTCACCAGAAAAACAAGAATGATAAACACAGAAAGGAATATTAGCTCTCCTTGTGAAGTTGTGTAGAGAAATAGCCTAGAAGGGAGCATGTGTCTGGAATTGAAAAAAATGCCAGCAAAACACAAGAAAACCCTGTGAAATTTAAAGAAAAAAACCTGTTTGCAAGGAATAGAAAAACAGCTTAATAATAAAGTGTGTCTTATATTGTAGATATCATAACGTGGTTCACAATAAATCAATAATGACGCATGTTGGCTTATCAGATAAAATAAAGACTGCATTTAAAACAGGGGTGGAAGGGCACTGTTAAATAAATAACTTGGGCGAAAAGTCTTTCTCCCTCTGGACAAGGAGAGTGTGCTACATTAGTAAAGATTTTGGAAAGTTAGGTCAAAATCAATGCAAGCTGAGTATTACAATATGAAAAGAACACCTACAGTGGTTGCCTGGTGTCTCAATGCATTATAGGCATTTTAAAGAAAACTGACTCAGAGTTGAGAAATACTAAAAAATGAATAATTCTGGGCTCATTTTTGGTAGCTTTTATTTAAAACTTTTATACAGGTATCCTCCTGTTTAGTGAATCTTATTCCCTCGAGAAATAACAACAATAACATTAATAATAATAGCATTTATATAGTGCTTCTAAGTTTGAGAAACACATTGCAAATATCTCATTTTATCCTTGCAAGAGCTCTGGGAGGTAGTTGCTATTATTATAACCATTTTTACCATTGAGGAAACTGAGGCAAACAGAGGCTAAGTGACTTTGCCCAGGGTCACACAGGTAGACAGCTAGTGTTTGGGACAGGATTTTAATTCAGGTCTCTCTGATTCTTAGTCCAGTGCCATATCCACTACAACATTGACTTTCTTCTAATGAATTGATGAAGTAGGGTTCAAATTTGTGGTATGAAGTCTATCATTCCGTGGTTCTAACACTTATGGTCTCTGATCTGTCAGTTGAAAAGATTAAAATTTCATATATTAAACTTGTCAGGGCTTAGCTGTACTCAGAGTCCTAAAAAGTTAAACATCTGTCAGGGTGGGGTTAGGTTCAACCTCTTTTGCTAGTTTAATCCTACTTTTTGGGCTCAAGTGGTTAAAAAAAAAGAAAGAATGAAAACTCAGGATAATTTTAAATGTCTTCATTTATTTTTGAAACAATAGAAGTGATATATCTGCTTTTAATCACAAGGGCATTTTATTTGCAAGCTGAGAATTTTTTCCTACGTGGCATTCACTAAAGTCTGTTAGGAATATAATAAAAATAGTAAATTCTTCCTTGAGTTCATTGATGTGGCTGTTCCCTCTTATGATGCAGATTCCAATCCATTCATGCTTGCCCATCTTTTGGGATTATTGTCCCTATTAGTTCCTATTTGTTCATCACAGAAGGTCTTCCTCCCTTTCTCTTGTCATTGAAAGGATGCCGATAGAAGACAGAGGTGGTCCATTGGTTAATCTTCTTTCCCTATGTGAATCCTTTTTTTTTTAACTAATGCCTTTCTTTGATGGCATCCTTTACTGAGCTTCTTCTTTGTAATTCCCTGTTTGTAACATAATGTGGCCTTATCATATCCATATGCATTCCCATTGCCTTCTGGGTAATACTTATTTTCGGTTTGGAAACTCTAGTGTTTCATGTCTCACAGCCTTACAACACCAGGATATTGGTATGAAAAAGATCAGCTTCAGTTTCAAGGAAGAAGTTTGTAATGACTTATAGAACTCAGCACAATTTCAAAAAGTCTTCTTTCCTCCTATTGAATTCAGAGCCCAACTCATACAGTATCTGCCCAAGATATTCTGACAGATGAACTTGACAACAGTCACAACAACTAGCTATAATGTGATTTTAAGTTTGCAAAGCATTTTATTTATTTTTTCATTTGTTTATTCATTTTTTTACAAAGCATTTTTAAAGTATTATTTTATCCTCACAACAACTCTGGAAAGTAGGATTAATTTCTACAAATGAGGAAACTAAGGCAGACGGATATTCAGTAACTTGCTAGACAGTGTCTGAGGTCAAATTTGAACTCAGGTCTTCTGTTTTATAGATATAGCATTCTATCCACTACACCATCTAGCTACTTCATAATATGTTGAACATCCAATCAACAGCCTTTTTAAGTAAAAGCCACTTAAAAGCAACAATTGGCATGAGTTCAGGCTTGAAATGAGACTTCAATCAGTTTCTCCCTCCCATTTTTATTCCTTCATTTGGTGGCAAATGCCTCTCGAAATAAGTGATTATATGGTAACCTACCAATTGTACAACAGGAAGGAAAAGGAAGTCCACATATAAGTCTAGTGTGTCTCCCAAAGAGACATTTTTTTTAAAAAGGATATTCTTTGTATTTAACTGCAGATTTCCAAATCTGCGTCCAGTTTGAGACAATGGTATGACAATTATCTTTACTGTGATTAAGTGGCTCCTCCAAAGATGATGTCTTAGCTTTTCCTTTTTGTATAGGAAGAGTCTCATCTGTTCCCTCCTTTTCAGAGGTTCCAGGATAGTAATTGGTAGAGAACAAGATGTTAACTGTTTTCTCCACACCTGGGGTCCACTTTGGTATCTTTAGGCACAGTAATTGGTTGATGAGAATGAGAGAATGAGACTAAAATGTTTCCTGGTTTATGAAAGTTATTCAGCAAGGGGGATTTGAAGGTCCTCTGTGATGCCAGCTACTGTAGGGCTATCGTTGAGGCTTTGATGCATTCTTGGTTTTTGAATTATTATTGGTTAAAGGTTTCAGCTGGTTTTAGGGGTAAAAACAAAAGGAAGAAGCAATGAACACTTACAAGAAAAAAACTCATTGATATGGGCATGAATCTGACTAGGGAGTTCAGGAGGTGTGCCAGAAGAATGGCTTTGGGTTATTCTCCCAAGTGAGGAATGAAAGGCCATATAGATGTGTTCATAACCTTCTTCCTTAGGATTCTCAAATGTGAATGCTAACTCATATTCCATGTGGGAGGATAGAGTAAACTTCTAAAGTACAAAGACCCTATCAAGAGGATAAAGACCTTAGTACTCTTATATATAAATGTGTGTATTCAGTATCAATTAATTTACATTCCTTGGAGTGAAGAAAAACAGCACTTACAGTTATAAAATTCTAAGATGCAAAACCTGTCCTTATATTCATAATAAGAAAGAGTAATAAAAATCATATGTCAGACAATATTATATGAATTGCAACAGTCACAGTTAGCAGACCCTAAGTTCATAGTCTGGGTAATAGATGTTCTTCACTCATTTTCATTTTCCTCGGTGGATAGTTAGGCTAAACTCTTGAGGGATTATGAATCTTCTCCATGACAGTGGTAAACACCTTTCACAAACCAATGTTTCTGTTTTATGCCTTGCCTGATATTAATGATTAGCGAGTCATCAGAAGAAAGTTATCTGTGTTAATTATTCAAGAAGTTTTATATGCTTTTTGACATTAACAGAACATATCTTGTGGGAGAAGATTCTTAAGAAGGTGTTTTGTTTTACTGAATTTAAATCATAGGACAATAAAATTATAGGATCATAGATTTAGAATTGGATAAGAAGCAAGAAAAAATGGAGTAGCCCCCAGAGTCAATAAAAGGGTAAGAAAAGTAGTACTGGGGTATAACCTCAAAAATGCCAGAATGATATCTGCTTGAATACAAGGAAAACCATTCAACATCACAGTAATGTAAATCTAGGCTCCAACACTGATGCCAAAGAGGCCAAAATTGATCAACTCTATGAAGACCTACAACATCTTCTAGAAATAACACTTCCCCCCAATGTCATGTTCATCATAGGGAATTGGAATGCTAAAGTTGGAAATCAAAAGATAATTGGAATAACAGGCAAGTTTGGCCTCAGAGTACAAAATGAAGCAGGGCAGAGTAATAGAGTTTTGTCAAGATAACTTGTTGGTCATAGCAATCACTCTTTTTTATTCCAACAACCCAAAAGGCAACTCTATACATAGACATCAACAAATTTATATTGTAGCCAAAGGAGAAGAAACTCTGGTACAGTCAGTTAAAACAAGACCTGGAGTTGACTGTGGCTCAGATAATGAGCTTCTTATATTGCAAAATTCAGACTTAAATTGCAGAAAGTAGGGAAGACCATCAGAGCATATAGGTATGACCTAAATAACATCCCTTATGAATATGAAGTAAAGGTGATGAATAGATTTAAGCGATTAGATCTGGTAGATTGAGTGCCTGACAGAAGTTTATAATATTGTACAGGAGGCAACAACCATACACAAAAAAATTCCAAAGAAAAAGAACAAGAAAGTAAAATGGCTGTCTGATGAGCTTTTACAAATCGGTGGGCAAAAAAGGAAAGTGATAGGTAAAGGGGAGAGGGAAAGATTTACCCCAGCTGAAATCAGGATTTCAGAGAATAGCAAGGAGAAAAAAGATTTTCTTAAATGAGCAAAGAAATAGGAGAAAACAATAGAATGGGATCGCTTCAAGAAAATTAGAGGTTCCCTTAGTGGAGAACATTTCATATAAAAATGGGCATGATAAAAGACAAAAATGTTAAGGCCTTAACAGAAGCAGAAGAGATTAAAAAGAGGTACCAAAAACACACAAAATCTTAACACCAGTGATAACTGCAATGGTGTGGTTACTGACCTAGAGCCAGATGTCCTGGAGAATGAAGTCAATAGGCCTTAGGAAGGATTGCTAACAGTAAAGCTAGTGGAAGTGATAGAGTTCCTTCTGAGCTATTGAATATCCTGAAAGATGATGCTATTAAAATGCTGCACTCAGTATGCCAACAAATTTGGAAAACTCAACAGTATCTACTAGATTGGAAAAGATCTCCTAATCCTAAAGAAGGGCAATGCCAAGGAATATTCAAATTACTGAACAGTTGTGTTCATTTCATGTGCCAGAAAGGTTCTGCTTAAGATTCTGCAAGCTTGGCTTCAGCAATATGTGAACTAAGAATTACCAGAAGAGCAGGCTGATTTTTGAAGAGGCAGAGGAGCGAAAGACCAAATTGTCAACATTCAGAGGATTATGGAGAAAGCAAGGGAGTCCAGAAAAACATCTCCTTCTGTTGGATGACTCTTTTGACTCTGTGGATCACAACAAAATGTGGCAAGTTCTCACAGAGATGAGAGGACCAGATTATCTTACTTGTCTCCTGAGGAGCCTATATGTGGGCCAAGAAGCAACAGTTAGAACTGAACATGGAACAACTGTTTGGTTTAAGATTGGAAAAGGAGTACAACAAGGCTGTATAGTATCACTGCATTTATTTAACTTATGCATCGTGTAAAATGCCAGGCTGGATGAATCAAAAGCCCGACTTAAAGTTGCTAGGAGAAATTTCAACAATCTCAGGCAGATAATACCATTCTGATGGCAGAAAGTGAAGAGGAATTAAGAAGCTTCATGATGAGGGTGAAAAAAGAGAGTGTAAAAGCTAGCTTGAAGCTTAACATCAAAAACAGTAAGATCTTGGCAACTGGTCCTGACAGTACCTGGCAAATAGAGGGAGAGGAAGTATGTCAGATTTTTGTATTCTTGGGCTCAAAGCTCACTGCAGACAGTGATTGTAGCCATGAAATTAAAAGACACTTGCTCCTTGGAAGAAAAGCTATGG
The DNA here is from genome assembly GCA_028646595.1 of Phalanger gymnotis. Classification (NCBI taxonomy): domain Eukaryota; kingdom Metazoa; phylum Chordata; class Mammalia; order Diprotodontia; family Phalangeridae; genus Phalanger; species Phalanger gymnotis. Next base: position 293,641,639 of record CM053624.1, read on the forward strand.
CAAATCTGGATAGTATACTAAAATGCAGAGGCATTACCTTGCCAACAAAGGTCTGTATAGTCAAAGCTATGGTTTTTCCAGTAGCAATGTGTAACTCTGAGAGTTAGACTGTAAGCACAGCTGAGTGCTGCAGAATTGATGCTTTCAAATTGTAATGCTACAGAAGACTTTTGAGCGTCTCTTAGAAAGCAAAGGGGTCAAATCTGTCAGTTTGAGTCAGGCTCTTCACTAGAAGGTCAGATATTGAAGCTGAAGCTTAAATATTTTGGCCACATAATGAAAAGATGGGATTTGTTTGGAGGAAAAACCTGATATTGGGAAAGATTGAAGGCAAAAGGAAAAGGGGAGAGTAGAAGATGAGATGGATAGATAATGTCATGGAAACAATGAACATGAACTTGGACAGACTTTGAGAGATAGTGTAAGATAGAAAGGCCTGGCATGCTATGGTCAGATATTTGCTGACGGGCACTTTTGAGGTGTTTTTGGTCCCCTTGTTATGGTAAATTTATGTAAGTTAAATTTCTATGTGAAATTATTTTAATTGGTGTCAATATCTTTTTCTCTCACATATATCCTTTTTTGGCATCAATAACTTAAAAATAGCTCAAGTTGGAGTTGTATTAATTACTTTTTCTCTTTTTAAGTTCTAGTTTTGTGCTAATTTTGATGATTATTTCCAAGTCTTTGCCACCAGAAAAGAGCTGCTATAAATATTTTTGTACATATAGGTCCTTTTCCTTTTTGTCTTTTATCTCTTTTGGGATACAGCATAGTAGTACTATCACTAGCTCAAAGGGTATGCATGGTTTTATAGCCCTCTGGGCATAGTTACAAATTGCTCTTCAGAATGTTTGAATCAGTTCACAACTCCACCAACAGTGCATTAATGTCTCATTTTCTCACATCTCTTCCCCCATTTGTCATTTTCCTTTTCAACAGTCTAATAGATATGAGGTAGTACCTCAGAATTTTTTAAATTTGCATTTCTCTAGTCAATAGTGACTTATTTTTTCATATAGATATAGATAGCTTTGATTACTTCATCTGGAAACTGTTCATATCTTTTGGTCATTTATCAAGTGGAGAATGGCTTTTATTTTTATAAATTTGACTCAGTTCTCCATATATTTGAGAAATGAGACCTTTATTAGAGAAACTTCAATTTTTTTAAAATATTCCTATTACTATTTTTTCACAGTTACTGTTACAATTCCCCTCCATCCTATTTCCACCCTCTCCCCATTTATTCTATCTCTCCTTTCACCCTGTCCCTCTTCAAAAGTTTTTTGCTTTTGACTACCCCTTCCCAAATGTGTCCTGTCTTCTATCACCCCCCTTCTCTTATCCCCTTCCCCTTCTACTTTCCTGAAGGGTAAGATAGATTTCTATAACCGATTTTGTGTGTGTGTATGTTATTCCTTTGAGCCAATTCTGATGAGAATAAGGTTCATTTATTTCGCCTCACCTTTTTCCTCTTCTCCTCCACTGTAAAAGCTTTTTCTTGCCTCTTTTATGCAAGATAATTTACCTTATTCTACCTCTCCCTTTCCTTTTCTCCCAGTATATTTCTCTCTCCCTCCTTAATTTAATTTTTTAGACATCATCCCTTCATATTCAACTCACCTATGACCTCTGTCTATACATACTCCTTCTAACTGCCTTAATAATGAGAAAGTTCTTATGAGTTACAAGTGTCATTTTCCCATGTAGGAATGTAAACAGTTTAACCTTGTTAAGTCCCCTATGAGTTCCTTTTCCTGTTTATCTTTTTATGCTTCTCTTGAGTCTTGTGTTTGAAAGTCAGATTTTCTATTCAGCTCTGGTCTTTTCATCAAGAATGCTTGAAAGTCCTCTATTTCATTGAGTATCCATTTCCTCCTCTGAAGGATTATACTCAGTTTTGCCGAGTAGGTGACTCTTGGTTGTAATTCTAACTCTTCTGCCCTCCAGAATATCATATTCCAAGCCATCTGATCCTTTAACACAGAAGCTGCTAAATCTTGTGTTATTCCGACTCTGCGTAATGGCACGCAAAGTGGAATTTTTGCCAAATTGAAAGTACGTGGAGTTTTAGCCAATCAGAGACTTGTGGGTGCATTGAGTTCTAGCCAATCAGATGTGCATGAATTCAACCAATTGGAGACCTGAGTTCTAGCCAATCTGATGCCAGCTAGAACTGTATATAAGGAGAGTCCAGAGTATGAAAGAAGCAGACATCCAGAGGGTGTTGAAGAGAAGACATAGAGAGAGCTGCCAGCATTGAGAAGAAGACTGAGAAAGAGCCAGTGTTGAGAGAGCTGCCAGCATTGAGAAGAGAAGAAGAAGAAGAAGTTTTGAGCTAAGAGGAAACCTAAAAGAGCTGGGAAGAGCCTCCAAAAGTGCAGAGGAGAGCCTCCAGGAGCACAGAGGAGAGCTTTGATGGAAGAGATTTGCTGAAGGAGCCTCTGAACTTTGAAGATTAGTGGCAGTGAGTGGAGCTGCAGGGCAGAGATCTGCCCATGGGAAGGAGGCTTAGCTTAAACCCCTTTTGAGAGCTGTTTAAGTGAACTGAACTGTTAACACAGACACTCTGGACTTTGGAAGTGAATTGAGATGGTGGTGTTGGTGGTGTGTGTTGCTGCCGTGTTAAGTTTCGTTTTCCCAGAAGGAACCCCTGGAGCCTGCTGTCAGACAGGAGCAGGAAGAGCTTGGAATGGAGCAGTCCCCATGAGCTTAGACCTGGTGCAGGAGCAGAGAGCTGCCTATGTGTGAATCTAGGTGAGAGTGGGGAGCAGTCGGCCTACAGAGGAGGAGCCACGGGACTCGGAAGTCAACCTCAAGTCAAGATGAAAGAAGACTACTTGGATGCTTGGTAATGAAGGAGATTGTTTTTACTGTGACCTAGGGGTGGATGGTGTGGTATTTTCTGTTCCCCCTGATTTGGAGATGTAATGATATATTGATATATACTATGTAGTGTGATGTGATGTATTGTGCTAAGGAAGATCTTAGTCTATGACCCCCTGCTGTTTAAATAAGTGATATGGTGATGCAATGGCATAGAATATGAATGTTAAATGATATATTTTGCTTGAGGATGTTGCCATGAATGTTATGCTATGCTTTATTGAACATTGCTTTGGTTTATTGCTGAATAAACAGAGAGTTCATTATACTGTGCAATTGGACCCCCTGAAATTTATCACAGCAGTGGTCCTTGGATGTGCTGCCATGATTGTCCTTACTCTGTGGCTCCACTATACTTGAATTGTTTTTTTCTGGCTACTTGCAATATTTTCTCCTTAACCTGGGAGCTCTGGAATTTGGCTAAAATAATCCTGGGTATTTTCATTTTAGGATCTCTTTCAGGAGGTGATTGATGGATTCTTTCGACATCTTTTTTATCCTCTGGTTCTAGAATGTCAGGGCAGTTTTCCTTGATAATGGTTTGAAAGATGATATCTAGGTTCTTTTTTTGATCATAACTTTCAGGTAATCCAATAATTTTTAAATGATCTCTCCTGGATCTCTTTTCCAGGTCAGCTGTTTTTCCAGTGAGATATTTCATATTGTCTTCTAATATTTCATTCTGTTGTTTTTGTTTTGTTGTTTCTTGATTTCTTATAAAGTCATTAGCTCCCATTTGCTCCATTCTAATTTTTAAGGAATTACTTCCTTCAGCGAGATTTTGTACCTCTTTTACCATTTGACCAATTCTACTTTTTAAGGAGTTTTTTTCTTCAGTAAATTTTTGTGCCCCTTTTTCCATTCTACTTTTTAAGGCATTCTCCTCCCCATTGAATTTTTGGACCTCTTTCACCATTTGACCTAGTCTGTTTTTTAAGTTGTTTTTTTTCCTCAGTATTTTTTTTGTGTGTGTTTTTCCTTTACCAAGTGGTTGACTTATTTTTCATGATTTTCTTGTATCACTCCCATTTCACTTCCCAATTTTTCCTCTACCTCTGTCAGTTGATTTTACCTCTCTTAGTTTATTTTCAAAATCCTTTTTGGGCTCTTCCATGGTCTGAGACCAGTTCATATTTTTCTAGGAGGCTTTGGATATAGGAGCTTTGATTTTGTTATTTTCTTATCTTCCTTTATATGATTAAACTTTTTTTCCCTTTTTTTGATCATTTCCTATCCTATTACTTGATTTTTAACTCTTTGTTAAAGTAGGGCTCTTCTTCCAGGGTGGAGGGCACACTGTTCCAAGTTTGAGGGATTTCGTGCAGCTATTTTCAGAGATGCTTCTAGGGATCTGTAAGTTTTCAGTTCTTCGAAGGTAGTGTGATGTAAAGAGAGATGTTTACTCCTCTCCTGGCCTGTGCTCTGGTCTGTGAGTGACCATGAGCACTCTTTTCTGCCCTGGAACTGTGTGAGGAGTGACCCCTTCCACTGTGGCTGCAAGTTCTCGTGAGCTAGTGCTCCTCCTGGCCCTGGGAGTGCCATTCAAGATTGTGACCCAGATCTGAGTATGGGCAGAGCAACAGAGTAATTTGTTCTGTGAAGTTTGGATTCAGTTAAAGGGCTACACTTAAGGATTTAGAGGGCTATATGTGGCCTCAAGGTTGTAGATTCCCCACCCTTGGTTTAGGGACATTATTTAAAGGTATTTGGAGGGATTTGAGAGAGAGCTCAGTGAGTCCCTGCCTTTACTCTGCCATCTTGGCTCTACCTCTAAAGTAAATTTAAAAAAATAAAAAGCAATACTGATTTGATTCAATTCTTCTAGTAAGTATGTTCAATGTCCACTAGTAGCTGTCGGTCCTAGACAAGGATGTCATATTTAGAGTATCATTATTTGAGGCAATGTTTTAGATTGTCTAAAAATTCTGTGACTTGTAGCACTTAATTTCCTTTTCTTCCACATTGCGCTACCATTGCAGAAATGGTAGAACTGACACCACCTGACACAGGGCCATTTTGTATTTCTCTTTGTTTCGTAAGTCGCCATAATGATAACTAACATTTATAAGGAGCTTTAAAATTTGCAATGTTTTCCCATTGCAAAGAAAAAAGGTAAAAGAAAAATCCACACCCATGAACTGATGCTTATTGACCCCAAGCTCACTCGGAGCCCTTCTCATATTTCTTAGCTAACAGCAGTGAAGCTGTACTAGCAGACCAAAGGACATGACACAGTCTTACAACACCCCCAAACCTGGTCCTTCATCCCTCTTTCTAGTGCCATGGGCATCTTGACTGTGTGCTGTGGAAATTGTCCCTGGCCATGATAGCGATCCAGGTGGACACAGCCCCTCAGGAACAAAAGCCTGTTGGGGCCACAGTCTACTTGTAGCACCTGCATTGCAAAATTCTGAACTGCTGGTGCCAGAGCAGACAACTTCATTGCACCAACAGAGCCTGGAGCAGGCATGGATAAACCTCTAACACCAGTGCTGCAAAGCTCCAAATTGCCATAATTTTCAAAGGCAGTGAATTAAGGAATAGAGTCCAGGGGCTGCACAGCACTCCACTAAGCTGAGGGAAGAGCACAGCATCCAAATGGGGCCAGTTCTAACCACTCAAAAGTCATTTGGGGCAGAGACCTAGGTTGATGAGCTGTAAATTGCTCAGTATGGGAGGAAGCTAGATGCTTTGATATCCAGCCCCTCAGGAAACCACAACCAGAAGGGAAAGTGTGAGAAAGTGAATTATAGGGAAAATAAAAATGAGCGGGGGGGATTTACTGAAATTATCAAAGATTTCAATACGAAGAAAATCAAAGACCATAAACACGAACAGATAAATCAATAAGAACATCAGTAACAACAGAAGGAAAAACGATCTCTAGAGCTAGTGAACAAGTTCAGGCATCAATGAATAAATACTGCAAAATGAAGGAAAATGATCCAACACTTGATGAGACCGAGGACCTATGGAATTTGAGTATTTGGGAGACACTGTTCTTGAGCGGTTCGAAAGAGAAATGAGATGTGTGCAAGATTCTATTGCAGTTTATTTCTCCTAAATAGTAGATAGGCAGCTTATACATTGTAAAATAATGAGGGATTGTGGCTTGGAATACATCTTCAATTTAAAATTTTAAGAGTCATACAAAATATCAATTTGCAACAAAGTTCTTATAATGTATGCACATACTTGCAGATTCAGTTGATGTGTTGGTTGGTTTTTGTGGACTTGATTTTTTCCTCTTAAATTTTTCTTCTTTGTTAAATAGGGATGGCCCATTAGATGGGAGTAGGGAAAGAAATATGTCGAGAAATGAGGATCGTATAAAAGCAAAATATATAATTAATTTAAAAAAAGAAATGTCTTTCAAGAACTTTTAGGTACTTAAGTAAAACGCTTCCTACAACATGCAATTTGAAATCTTTCTTCTTGCCCACCCCCGCTGCATTTGACCAAGGCCAATGTTTAGTAATTCCACTTAAAGGAAAAAAATATTGAACAGACTAGGGGCAGAGTAATATTTATAGTTTCCAGAATATTATTGAATTTTCTACATAACCTAAAAGGTTTTATAACTTTAAGAGGAAATTCTTTAGTAATGAAAAAGTGGTTAGCAAGTTCTTGCCTAATAGTTCCCAGAGAGACTAGGACATATGTACCTTTTGACCATGTAGGTAGTAATTTAGCAGCTGTTGATGGTGTTTATAGAATCTTCAAAAATGTTTTATATAGCTACTAGGGAAAATGATTTGTATTGTACTGTTATATTTAATTTTTTCTGTATGGTCATCTTGTATGAGTTTACTGGTTATCAGTTTGTTCCCTTTGAGGTTTGTAATTGTAAAAGTTGATGTTAGAAGCTGTTTTTTTGTTAATCAAAACCTCAGGATTTTTTGACCAACTTTAAAGGCTTCCTGACTTTTAACTAACCAGTTATATTTTCTCTTTAAAATCTGGGAGAGGAAAAGGAAGAAGCTCTTACATGTAAAATCATAACTAAACATAAAAATAATGCCATCGTAAATAAAATTAAGTTTAGAAAGTGAACATTCTTTAAAGGAACATTTGGACATTTAAAACAATGAAGAAAAAAGAGTTCCATAATCCCTTGTTCCCCCAAAATGAATTGGTTATGTATTTATATACATATTTAATAGAAATACAGTGTCTTAGAGTTGGGAACTACTTTAAATGTTATCTATCCTCTCACTCAATGCACAAATCCTCTATGACATTCTTAACAGGTGGTCATCCATATGTACATGCATACTAATGTCTAATTTTCCCTTATTTGCCAGCGAGTTTTCATGTCAAAGATGAAAAAGGAAGGAAACTTCCTTTGTGTTTATCTCTGGTGCCAGATTCTACTAGCATGCTTGGTAAAAGGGGTCATGAAAGCAGAGAGGGTAGAAAAGATAGACTAGAAAGAGCAAGTAAAGATTCTCTGCAGAAATTCCTGTACCTAAAAGAGGAAAGAAATTGCTAGGCTACATAGCTGTCAGGTATAATTCACTTTTATTCAACAGACATTAAGCATCTACTTGTGCTAGGTTCTGGAGATCCAAAGACAAAATTGAAATAGGTCCTGCCAGTAAATGTTTAACAACCAGCTCTCTGAAGAGAAAAAAAGTATACTTGATCCAATTTTAAGTTTAATCTTCATTATTAACATTTTCTCCATCACTTTCTCAAGTCTCAACAGTCAACAAAACAATAAATCAAGCCCTGATTTGTAGTTTTTGCCTATTTATGAGGTGTAAATGCTTATACTGAAAATTTAACGGACTCTCTTGAGCCCATCCAAGCTTGTTCTGGCACACACAACTTTTCCCTGCCCTCAATTATTAATATAACTTAGGACTTTAAAACCTAGAATTTTTGTGGGAGTATCAGTTTTTCAATTTAAGCTTCTTTGATATAGAGAAGATGAACAAAAAATGCCTCAAATGTCATGGGAACTTAGAATTTATAATGATTTAATGTGTTTTGGGGGGACCAGACTTATGATTTCATTCCACTGATGACACTTTTACACATTTCATCTTAGAAGTAACAGAGATCCACTGGAGTTTATTGATTTGGTAGGGTGACTGATCAAACCTTCGCTGAGGAGGATCATTTTGGTACCTATGCAGATGATAGATTGGAGTAGAGAGAAACTTAAGGCATGGATACTAGTTAGGGTGATTGTAACAGTTCTGGGAAGAAATAGTGAGGTACTTAACTAGAGTAGTGGTTGTATGAATTAAGCGGGGGGTTATATGTGGTAAATGAGGGGAAGAATTCAGGTGACACAAAGCTTAAGAACATATATGACTAGAAGGTTGATGGTCTCCTCAATAGTGAGAGAGAATCTAGTAAAGGAGTATAAAAGAAGAATTAAGAGAGAGCAGCAGCAAAAAATCCAGAGAGAAGAGAGCATTTAGAGCATAGGGTGGTCAACACGGTCAAATGCTGGAGTATAAAGACTGAGAAAAAGCTGATAGATTCAGCAATTAAGAGCTCTTTGGTGACTTTGGAGAGAACAGTTTGAGTAATAAGGTTTGGAAGCCACATTGCCAAAGGTTAAGAAGAGAGTGAAAATAGAGAATGGGGAGGTGTTCTAAAGGAGTTTGGCAGAGAAAGGGAGGGGAGACATAGAATTATAGCCAGGGGTGATGGTGCTATCTGGGGAGGGTTTTTAAGGATATGGGGGGAAGACATATAGGCAGCAGGGAAGGAGTGAGATACCATCCAATCGGTGCCAGATATAACACACAAGAAACCAACTGGCAATTCTCTCCAATTCCTTACTTTTCACTCTCTCTTTAATGCTTTACTGTTTGCCCACTTCCCCAGGTGCTCTACCAATGCTGTTCTCAAAGGTTATTCTTTGCTTTTTGAATCCCTATCCTTAAAAGCCTAAATGAAATATCCTAAAATATTGTTCTCAGAACAAAACGTAATAATGTTATTGTGATGTGATGAATGCAAGAGAAACTTTCACCTTCCATATTCAAGACATTAAGTTTCTCTTAACGTAGCCTAAGATCTCATTAGCTTTTGGGGGCAGACATACTGAATCTACAATTCAAAAAAATACAAAGATATTTTTTCAAATGTATTCTTATTCAGACATATCTCCAGTATTGTATAGTTGTGAAATTGATTTTTCGAGCCTGAATTTTTTAATTTTATTTGTCTCTTAAATTTCACCTTAGTTAGTTTTTCTAGTTCATCAAAAAATTTTCAGATTTTAATTCTATTTCCCAATGTGTTTACTGTTACTTCTAGCATTATGTCAAGAGCACATTTGACAGTCATTCCTTATATGCCTATATCCAAGTCAGTGATAAAATTGTTAAACATTATAGTGCTAAGGACAAATTCTTGGAATACTGTAGTAAAGACCATTTCCTAATCTGAAATTTTATCATGAATGACTTTTTAGATCTTATTGTTCAATTACTTCAAAATCTAACTGCACTAATATCTAGCCTGTTATTCTGTCTTGTCCATGAGAAAAGAAACTTTATAAAATGCTTTGCTGAGGTATGAGTGTATTATGACCAGTCTACTAAGCTGATTAGAAAAAGGAAAAATGATGATTACTCTGGCATGTTCTGTTTTTTATGAAGCCATGCTGGCTCTCAGTGATTATCACTTCACTTTCTAGGTATTCAAAGCTTATTTCTTCAATTTTATGTTCTAGAATTTTATCAGTCATGTAAGCCATGTCCATTGACCTCTAGGCTATAAATTCCATGCTCTTCCCTTTTTTGAAAATTTGGACATTTGTCCTTCCAGGCTTTTGTTATCTCACTCATTCTCCACAGTTTTTTAAGAGGTCACTGTTAGTTACTCAGTGGCTCCAAATTTCATCAAGGCCAGATGAATTTAACTCATTCAGCACTGAAAAATATTCTCTTACCTTCTCTCTCCTTATATTGGATTTTACCTTCTATTAACCCATTTTGTTTTCCCCTTCTCATTCCAAATCTCATTCTTTATAAACAGACAAAAACAACTTTACTTTTCAGTTGGAATGGCCATTCTTTCTTGATTTGACTAGCATCTTAGTTTTTAAAGCTAGAAGGAACACCAGGGTCCATCAAGTCCGTTCTCTTATTTTCAAGTTGATGAAACAGATACAGAAACCACAGCAAAAGAAAACAACTTGACTATTTTATTGCTTACTAAATTAAAAAAAAAATTTGACTGCTACTGCATGTTATATAGTATTAGAAATTCTGACCAGTCTAAGTACATCCCCCTCATTTTGCAGATAAAGAAGCTGTAGGCCTATAGAAATGAGGTGATTTATCTAAGGTTACGTAATATGTAGTACCAGAACTCAGACTAGAATCTTGGCTTCCACTTCCCTGGTCTAGTGCTTTTTCCACTACCCTCTGTGGCATCATTTTTGTGGAATGTTATTTGGGCATATTTAATAATCTTCATTTTTTTAGATAATAGTAAACTCTGGAGGATTTAACTTGATCACGTGTGCAGTGTATAAGACAGATGGCTTAGTGGCATTGTTTCAGATACTTCTTTCCACAGAAGTGGTTTTAATTTATGTATGGTTTATTGAGTGATTATTGTATATAGGACTAGTGTTTTATTTATTTATTTTTGCTTGGAAAACACACTCAGAGAATTTCGACATTAAACTTTGAAAAAGTTTATGACTATTGGGTATTTCCAATTACTATATTTCATAAGATTTTTTAAATGCAAATTTTTATGAGACACATTCTGTGTCCTGAATATGTATTTAGCTGATGGACTGTAACAGTTCAAATAGAACCATTTACAGCTTGCAGAATAAATGCAAGTACTTCCATAAAGATTCACATGACACTCAGTCTTTATTTCAGGTAAATAATTTCCTTTTTAAAAAAATTATACAAATTCGGACTTACAAGATAGAACCCCACAAGACCTCTCGTTTTGAAATTGCCTTGAATAAATTTGGATTTAATGGCTTAAGAGAGCTTTTCTGGCCAGTTGGTGAATAGTAGCTTTTAAAGGTTCACATACTGGTAAAGTTAGTAGGACATATTGCATAAGAATATTTCTTTCATTGAAGAATTTTCCTATAGTTTCTGTGTAAGTCCTATTCTGATGTGATTTTGTGTTTTGAAGATGACTCCAGGTTCACAAAGTCCCTCTTCACAAGCAAAATTTCATGTAGATCTAAAGCTATAAAGGCACCAAGGTATGGTCAGACTAAATCTGTTACCCAAGGATGAGCTTAGCTAGATTCAAAGAGGTCATTACATCACCTTAGTTAACTTTCAGCAGAGTGCAAGTGCCTTTCCAGCTGCATTGGAATTGGACCTAGAGGGTCCTTCCTATAAGAACAGGACTTCATTGGCCAAATTGCTCTTTATCTGTTGACTCCACTTTCCAGTGTATGGACTCTTTGGCTGATATGCTTTTCTCTAGTAGAATATAAGCTTCTTGGGGCTCAGGGATTGTTTTATTTTTTTTTCTTTGCATCTCTAGTCCCTAGTACAATACTTGGCACATATTAAGCACTTAATATATGCTTGTCGAATTGAATTGAATTGTGAAAGCTTTAAAAATTTATATAATAGATATTATATATTTTGTTTTTTATGATCTAGTCTATTTCTGATAACAGATTTTCCACTATTTGTAGTTTCATCTATCTCTTTTACTTTCTTTATAGCTTGACTTTTTATATTTAGTCATTTATCTATTTGGAATTTATTGTGGAATATGGCATAAGATGCTGATCTAATCCTATTTTTCACCAGATTGCCTAGCAATTCTTCTCAAGTGAAAGGTCCCTTCCCCAGTCTTTTCAGACTGATGAGAAAGACAAAATCTAATAAGATATAAATTAATAATGACAAATATACAGTGCTATACTTGGCTTTATAAACTAACTAGAAAATTATAAGATGATAGAAACCCTGTACAATAATTCACGTGTAAAGGACTTTTAGCAAAGCATTTAGTAAAATCTCTAAAAACTATTCATGTAGAAAATATGGAGAACTGTAGATTAGACAATGGCTTAATTAGGTGGATTCTGAAATGTTTGAATAACCAGATCCAAAGAGTAGTCATTAGTGGTTCAAAGTTGCCTTGGAAGAAGGTATCCATCAGAGTCCCTTGTGGATCTGTACTTGACTCTGTGCTGTTTCACATTTTTATCAATGAATTGGGCAAAGACATGAATGGAATACTTATCAAATTTGATAAAATTTGATGTCATGGTGGTAGGGAGTCAGCTAGTACTCTGGATGACATCATCGGGATTCAGAAAATTGTGACCAGTCAGAACATTGAACATGTGTAAAGCCCTACTCTGGTGTCTTTCATGGTTTGAAGGACCCAGCTCTGGGACGTTCAGTGGTGCTGAAAAGCTTGACATATGGCAATGATAACAGACTAAGCCTATTTTCCGAGGACCAACTTAAGTACTCAATAAGTATTCAACAGAGATAACTCATCCCAAGGTTATTCAAGGATAAATGTAGGAGGACTACAAAAAGAAAAAAAATTACAAGATTTGCCAAAAAAATTAAGAAACTATTTTCCTCATCAAGGATAGTGTAACCACCACACTTGGACTTAACATCATAGTCATAAATGTGCTTTTAGAGAAGACATTGTTGATAAGGATATTATTAGGGAATAAGTAGGCATTTACAAGGATTTTGAACAGGGAGGCACATTACTACCATTTCACAGTTAACTAAAAGATATGAAAAATAGAAGATCTCCTTCTCCTCATTGTTTATTACCAAAAAACCCCATTTGATTTGGTAAAACAAAACACCCTCTTAAAGTCTCTTTTGCAAAATATTTTCCACTCATGTCAAAATCATTCAAGATCCCTTGGAAGATAACAAAGCAGAAACAATCCTGTTCAATAACCCTCTGAAAGCAAACATCAAGTGAGGCATAAGATAGGGAGATATATGCTTGCCAAAAGTATCTACTGCTGTGATAGAGGAAATATATGTCATAGTCCAGATTGAAGAGGGACTCCCCATGAATAATGAAGTCCTCCAGATGCTCCTGTTTGGGAATGACATTGTGCTGATTACATTAAGCTTCAAAACATTGCAGAGACTCCTGGAAAAATCTATAAGCATTCAAAGGAGTTTTTCTACCCACATAGGAAAGATCAAGTGGATGAAAAATGTCTATTGCTCAGATCTCAATATATATCTGGATGGAGACTTTATAGAACTTGTCCAGTATATGCGTATCTTGCATAGACAGTGTAGATAGACTGAGTATGTCTCAGAGTTGAATAGAAGGAGGGGAGTAGACTAGATTGCTTCCAGGAAATTATGAAACTCCTTTACTGACACAAAACTTCTTATGAAAGCAAAGGACTACCTTTTCAGTAGTAACATCATGCCAATGTTGCTATATGACAGCAAAATATGGAACACAAACTGCCACAGAAGTACTAAAAATAAGTATCCCACAGAGGGTAGTGGAGAGGCACAGAGTGGTTTGTTTGGCAAAGAGGCAAAGAGACTTGTATGGTTATGTGGCAAGAAGGAAGAATAACAAGTTTATAGTCAGAGTGCAATATTGGTCTTCTTTCTCTGTCAAGAAAAATCAAGGAAGACTTACAGTGTATTGAATGGATTCCCTGATGATAACCAAATGAGAGGATATTTGTAAAGTCCTTAGCACAGTGCCTGGCACATAGTAGGTGTTATATAAATGCTTATTTCCTTCTCCTTTGCCTTCAACTTTAATAAACTTTTGGGAGGACCTGGACAAGAGTTGCACAGGATGAGCAGGCATGGATGGGTGTCATTGTCAGGAACTCTTAAGTTGCTGAGATCACAAGATCTTTTGAATAAGATGTAAAATATTACACTGAGGTTCAAAAAATCAGCTTCATGAGTATTAGATGAAGGAAGTGCACTGCTAAATGATATCTGAAAAAGAACTAAAAGTTTTAGTGGACTACAAGCTCAACAAGAGTCAACAGTGTGATATAGCAGTCAAGAAAAATAACTGTAGTGTTAGACGGTCTTGAGAAAGGCATCACTGCTAGGAACGAGGCGGTGATAGTCCTTATGTATGATGCCCTGGTTAGATCACATCTGGAGTATCGAGTTAGTTCTGGGGAACACATTTTAGAAAGAAAAATGGACCACCTAGAGAGTGTCCAGAGGAAGGCCACCAGCATGGTGCTGGGCCTTAAGTTCATGCCTTTTAAATCATTTGAAGAAACTGTCATTGCTGAGCCTGGTAAAGAGAACAGCAGAGACATTGGAAGTTCTGTCAAGGGGAAGAGGGATTATACTGATCTGCTTGGTCTATGAGTAAAAGTCTAGGATTAATGACTGCAAAGTTACAAAGATACAAATTTAGTTTATGCAGTTGACTGAAGTTTTAGAGACTGATAAGACAATGGAATGTATAGGTCTTATGAAAGGAATTGTACCCAATCAGGAAGGATATTTGTTTGAGATTATACGATTGCTCATTCTGATATAGAATATTTTTAACGTACCTTGTATAGAGTGCAGAAAGTACTCTTGAAAAAATAAATTTGGTTCTGTATTTCATTAAATGTCAACTTAAGGCATATTGCACTATCCGTGAAATCTTGACATTCTTTTGTGAGGAGTCTGATAGCAAGAATAACTTGATTTTATATTGGGAAAATCTTCCTAACAATTAGAGCTATTAAGTGGAATGGCTTGCTTTGAGAAATTGTGGGTTTCCCTTCATTGGAAATCTTCAAGCAAAGGCAGAGTGGCTATTTTTCTGATATGTTTTGGTGGCAATTCTTTTTCTTATATAAATTTGACCTAGTGACTCCCTTAAGAAAAATCATGATCCAAATTTCTGATTCTGTGACTTGTGGATTTGTTTAGTGAACTACAAAATCTGCACTGTGGTGGGATAACCAAAAAATCCAATCCAATTTTAATAGATGTGAGCTACGTTAATAGATAGATGCACGGTATCCAAAGTAAGAGAAGTGATAACTCCTTTGTGTCAGACCAGATTTGGAAGTTTTGTATCCACTTATGGGTTTCACATTTTAGGAAGTTGAAATATATCTGGAGGAAGGTGAAACAGGATAGTGAGAGGATTCAAAACTAGAAGGACAGAAGGATTTGTTGAAATACCTGAGGATATTTAGTATGGAGAAGAGAAAGCAGGGAAGAAAATGTTAATAAACTTCAAATGCTTGAAAGGTTGCCATGGGAAGGAGGAAGGGGAACAGACAGACAGACAGACAGACCCTTTCTGCTTGACCCAAGAGGGCAACCTTAAGGTTAAGGAGTGGAAGCTACAAATAGGCAAATTTTGACTGAATATAAGAAAAAAATGTATTAACAACTAGATCTGCTAGTCAGATCACAGTGATTCTTTGTCATTCAAGGTCTTTAAGCACATCCTATCAGGAATGTTTTAGAAGAGTTGGGAAAAATGACCTTTAAGATGCCTTCTAACTGATACATCCTAAGTCTAATTCTTATACACAGTTTGTGTTAGATCAGGCTGCTGTGTTGGAAGCAGCCATTCTGAACACTGCATATAAAAGCTATAAGGGAAAGAGAAAAGGACAAAAGAGAAGGGAATAAATGAAAGCTTTCTTCGTATACACTGTCCTGTTACTGCAAGATACCTGATACCCTACTCGCACTTCTAGAACAAGCAGAAATGAGGATAGGGTTCATTCGGCAAATATTTGTTAAATGCTTACAATAGGGGATAAAGTATTAATGAAGCCTATTACTGGCCTCAAGGAGCTCATGCTTTAGTAGATAATCCCACGGTCAACCTGGAACATCTGAAAATGTAGGTTCAATATCGATAAAAGCAGTAAAGCACTGTTTCCTAGTCCTTAGATGGGTAAGATATGTCCACAGTTAGAGATATCCAGGCTTTACCCATCTGAGATAACTGCATAGATGGCAACTGTAGTTCCCAGATTGGAGTTTTTGAGATTCCACAAACCACCATTGATTAATCTGCTAAGTAACTTGCTTCGTAATCATTAGAGTTCTTTTCCTTCCTTGGGGGTGGGTTTAAATAGCTTCTTCAACTATCCATTCAAATATGCTGCCATTTTCCTTGTCTTTTTAAGGCCTAGCATAAAAAGGGATGATTTTTGTCAGCTGTAAGCTTGCAGTGGAGTATCAAGAAATCAAAAGAGCCAACATCAAAGAAAATTGCTGAACTAGGTGTTAGATGCAGCCATTGATTTTTCTTGAGTCGTATGTTAGAAAAAAATCCGAAAAAACTATGAAGTATACTACGGTGGAATTCCTAATTCTCTCGTATAGTCATCTGTGGCTTCTTTTTATTTTTTACATGTGAACCATAGCTTTATGTTACACTTAAACATATTAAGGCAGCTTCTAGAACATGTTAAAGCTGTTTCTATATCACACTATATTGTGGTCAAAACTGTTAGAGAATCTGATAGAAAAAAGAAAACTACTACACTGCAGAATTTGTATCCCAACTTGAAGTCTCACTGTGCCTATAACCTTAGGTGTGTTGGTTTGTGTCAGTCTGGAATAACTCCAGCATACAATTGGTTTACTATTTCTCTACCATCTCTACATTTCCTAGAAATAATGCCCAACTTTTGATGTTCAGATTCCCTCTGTGCCAAATATAAAACAGTGATTACTGCTTGAGACTTAGGGGTTAAATGGGGAGCTGTTTCAAAGTGTAAATCAAACTTTTAGGTACTTCAAGAGTGTGTAGCATGGAACATGTTTGATTTTTAATAGCTTTCTGATTCAGATAATATTTTAAAATATCCAACAAATTGGTATTTTGGAGTTGTAATCACATTCATTAAAGTTTGTCCGACTGCAGCTTTTATGACATAGAATAGTGACATTAGCTTTAAAGGCAAAGGCAAAATCTTGGACAATTGTAATAAATAACAAAATTGCTCCAAATTGTAATTTATATTTTAGAATAATATCCTAAAGTGAACACAAGTTGATTTAGGGCTGCTAGATGGCGCAGTGGATAGAAAGCCACGCCTGAAGTCAGGAAGACTCATTTTCCTGAGTTCAAATCTCACCTTAGACCCTTACTAGCTGTGTGACCCTGGGCAAGTCGCTTCTCCTTGTTTGTCTCAGTTTCTCATCTCTAAAATGAACTGGAGAAGAAAGCCACTCTACTATCTCTGCCAGGAAAACCCCAAGTGGGGTCATAAGGAGTTAGACGCAACAGAAATGACTGAACAACAACAAAAATTCTAGTTAGTAATTTTAAAAACATACGTGTTTGCTTCTTTCTTTCTCTTTCTTCTCTCTTCCTCCTCTCCTCCCTTCCCCTTTGCTCCCCTCTCCTCTCCCTTCCTCTCTTCCTTCCTTCCTCCTTTCCTCCTTCTTAGGAGATGAAACAGACTATGTAGATCCTAAATAAGTTGAGACAACATTCTTTAATGTTGGCCTATGGTAAGTATTCACAAAGGTTATTGTTTGCAAGATTGTATTTATTATTTGATGTAAGTATATCTTCTTCAAATTCTAGTGCCTGCACAAAATGTTTAATTAGAAGTGTTTTATACTGGCTAGCGGTAAATAGTTATTGTGTACATGTACATGTAATCAATTGAATTTATTTTAATTTTCACATTTATATACATTATAATATTAATCTCATTTACATTAAAACAGTCACAACAAACTTATTTAACATTTTAGTCACTACATTGACTTCTCTTTCTTTCTTTCTTTCTTTTATATTTTATGTGCATCATTCTAGGGATCACGAGACCATTCAAATCTCTCCATTTCTTCAAGAAGTACTCTTCATGCTGACCGAAACATGAATGGGGATTTCTTGCCTTTGAAAGCTGAACTCGACACAACTTATACTTTCTTAAAGGAGGCATTTGTAAATAGTTTACCCCGTTCTTAGGCTTTCCATTCCCCTGCTGTGAATATATCCACTAATTCCAAAAGAGCAATACAAAATGGGTTCTGATTTTTATGAAAATAACATGGAAGTTTTATTTAAAAATTAAAATGCTGTGTGAAGAATTTTCTTATCATTTAAATTTTGTTTCAGTATACATGACAATGATTTGTCTTTTTTATTATTAATTTGTGTGATTCCTCAATGTCTGCTTGTGTGTGTGTGTGTGTGTGTGTGTGTGTATATGTGTATGTGTATGACTCCTTGCATAATGAAATAACCAACTTGGGTTTTTTAAAGTTTTATTTATTATCATAGTTGCTCATTTTTATGTAACATATTTTTAAATGTTAAAGAATGACACATTTTGGGTAATTTTCCTCAGACTTAAAAAAATCAATAAGCCATTTTAGTCTCTATCTATCAAAGTTGTTTCATACTTGTCTATTTTAAAGCAGGGCTGCAATACTTTAATAGGATCGAGAGAGCTATTTGAAATGTATGCCAATGATTCCTGTCATTTCATGGCAGCCCTGCCATGGTTCACTGAGCCCCCTCTTCTCTCTTGTCAGCTCAACTGAAGACAAGCATTTAGTTGCAAACTTTAAGCAGGTTGTGCAAAACAGAAATGATGTGACTGCTTCTCCTCCCGCACCATAATGTCACTCCTGGTCAATGTGAGAAGGTCAGGGTGCTCCTTGTAAAGCTACATGATACCATTTGCCCATTTGAACAAGTTAAGTTAACTGCTGAATCTGGTCCCTGCAGGCACTGAAAACTCATCCTTTTATCAACTGCATTTGGTAAGAAAGTCGAACAATTGTGCAGGGAGAATTTCGATGCTATGTTTATGTACTTTATAAGGACAGTTCCCAAACCAGTGTTGCAGGTAATATATTTAGTATAAGCTGTAAGACTTTAAGGTAATGGCTGCCTTGACCTTCAAAATAGACTCCTTTTTTGTTGTTGTTGGTAGGACCCAAGAGTGACGCCCATCTCTGATGCTGACAGAATTTAAAACAAGGCCATTGCCCTGCATTTTCTGCCTTGTAGCACACAAAAGTAAAATTGTATGTCAGGCCGAGATGTCGGGGAGCTGACAAGATGCCCCAGTGACATTTCAGCTGGAAAGAGCAAGTGTCTTGCAACCAAGTGGTCAAATATCAAATAATAGGTCAAGCAGGAAGGAGCTGAGTTCTAACCACAAAGAGGTTTCTGGTAACTGACTTGACAAGCTTTTGGGTGCTTTGTGGCTTGACAAAGTGATGTTCTGTTGGGTATCGCCAGACAGACTGTTCTCTATTGCCTTCAGAAGATCAGACATTGACACTGATTAAACTCTTTAACCCTTAAAGGTTAAATCCTCACAGTTTGCATCATGGTAAGTGAGGAACAAAAGAAAATTTGTAATACGGAATTTGCTTTTGTATTAATCATTGTACTCCCCAGTGCTATTAACTTTTGATGGGCACTATTGTTTTCAATAGTGTTCTTATACAAAATCCGTATATTAGATTGTTTTTTTATTATGAAGTAGTGATACATTAGAAAATAACATTATGCCTTATCGAATTTGTGATGTCTTATGCTTCATTCAATGTGGCATTTGATTCTAATGTGCCTGATGACTGAAAATTGTCTTATTACTAATGGCAAATAAAATTGATGCACAAATATGTATATTAGCAAAACTGGCCAAGTGATGTTTATCTTATCTTAGGTAACAAAGCAAACATTTTCCATAATAGTCAATATACTTCCTCTATAAGGGCATTTTATATAAATAGGAAATTTTGTACATTTGTGTTTAATGCTTTTTTTGTTAAACTGGATCTCCTATCAAATAGGTCACAATTTCTTTACTTTTGAGTTTTCCCCAAACCTTCATTTCTGTTTTTTTATTTATATATTTTGAGAGGTAGTATGGCAGAATAGAAAGAACATTAGACTCAAAGTCCAAAGACCTGGGTTCAAATCTTTCCACTGATAGTTCAGTCCTGTGTGATTTTTGGGAAAGTCACTTCACCTCTTGGGCCAGTTTCCTCACCCATAAGATGAAGTTTATACTACTCACCTCTCTAGGAAAGTTTGGTGCAAACTTTGATGTACTATATAAATATACTATATAAATGTAGTATGTAATGTAGATGTACTATATAAATGATGTACTGTATAAATGCTAACATCATCATCATCATCCTCCTGCATTTTTGCATGTAAACAATATCAACTTTCAAATCAATTACAACCCAAATAAAATCCTTTATTTTATCTATTTTGTGTAAATAATAGAAAGTTTTTTCCTCACCTTAAAAACTTTCATCATCCATTTCCCATTCAGTGATCAGGACATTTTGAATGCTAAGAAGGATGCTGATGTTGGTGCTTGTTATTTTTATACTTGTATTATCAACACTTATACTTTAGCAAGAAGTTATATTCTATTATATAGGTGATAGATATTGTATATGTACAAGAATTGCTGGACTTTTGTAAACTTTATCTCTGACATACCTTTCCCCATCTTAATATTCTACACAATATCTTAGGAGAGGAAAAATTCCAGAATGATTTCTAATTCACTAGTAGACGTGTCTCCATTTACCATACAGCGATTCCTAAAAGTTCATAGAAATGGACTTGAGCATCATTATACCACTGAATTCACTACCAAATGTACTGTTATATTTATACCATATGCTTCTTTCCCCCAAAAGTCAGACCCAGCAGGAGGAAAAGATTTAATGGCATATCCTATAGAGATCTGAGAAACTCTAGACTGCTTCTGAGCACCTTAGTGACCAATTGCTGCATATTTGAGATCTGTATTGCATTGGCAAGAACTACAGCTATATCAGCTTCCTAACCTCTTTAAGAATGATCTATAGAGTAGCCTTTTCTCAAGGGGATAAGCTCAAATATTTTTGTAGAGGGAAGGAAGTTTTACTTTCCATGTCAACATGTGGATTTGTTACTGACCTTCTGTGATCTAGAAAAATATTCTATATCTACCATCAACTTGAAAGGGACCATGGAAAAACTGTTCTGATACCTGAGTCATACTTCTTTACAGATGTGTCTGCCAGGATTTTGATTATAAACTCTTATTTTGGAAGGACATATTTCAAATTCAAACACATTCAAGATCTGCAAAAATTGACACTTAAACTATGATTTAATTATAAGCTCAATTAATTTTTTTTTAGTATAAAAATAATCACTTTAAGTTGGATTGGCTCTCATTAAATCTAGCAATCACTTTGATTTTTTTTTTGCAAAACACATTATAATGAAATATGTAATAAAGTCAAAACTATTTCCAGCTTAATTTCTTAACCTATAACATCCAGATTCATTCACCCCATAAAATCTACAATCTGACTCAATCTCCATAATCTGGCTCCAGGTGGCTTTACAGTCTCATCTCACGTTATTATTCTTCATTCCTTCTGTATTCCACTCAAACTGCATTACCAAATTTTGCTAAACTCATTGTCCCTACTCTCACCTCTGTGCATTTCCACAGGCCGTCTCCTATACCTGGGATGCCATCCCTCTTTATCTCTGATTTTAAGTATTAGCTTGTGAACTCCTTAAGGGCAGTGTCAGTCTTTTGCTATTCTTTGTATCTCTGGAATAGTGAGTGATTGGCTCAAAATAGGCCTCTAATAGATGTTTATTGACTACGAATTCTTCTTGTCCTTCAAAATATAATTAAGAGGCTACTTCCTTTGTGAAGCCTTTTCTGATTCCCCCAAGGTTGTGATTCCTCCTGTCCTCCATACTGTACTTCATATTTACTTGTCTATTGTGTATGTATTTCTCTTCCGTTATACCCATCTCAGTATAATGTAAGCCCCTTGAGGGCAGGAACTCTTGGGGTTTGTCTTTGTGTTTGTGGTGCTGAGCATGGTTGAATTGAATTGAATTCTCTGCATTGTTACAGGTTTAGAAAATTATTCAGCTTTCCCCCCACAAACTCTATATTAATCAGTTCTGTAATCTAGAAATAATGAAAACATCAAATGTAAAAAGTGTGAAGAAACCTCCCCCCACCCACCACACACACACACATCCTTGGTTATACAGACTGATGGGTTATCAGAAAAAGTTGTTTAAACGGTCTTATATGAAACCCAAGTCTTCTCCACTGGAAAAAAAAAGAATTTACATAAAACCAGTATGACCATGCAGGATGAGAACTTATAGTATGAAACACTTTATAATTTGCAAAGTGCTTTAGCATTACATAATAGTAACTCATGACTTATATAGTATTTTAAGGTTTGCAAAAGGTTGGTAACTGCTTGAGGTAGGTGATAAAAGCATTGTCATCCAAATTTTACAGATAAAGGGAAACTTTAGGCTCTAGGAGCTTAAGTGTCATTTAGTTAGTAGATTGCAGAGATGGCATTTGAATCTAAGACTTTCAAATCCAGGGCTCTCAAATTTAGTTGCAAAGCTTCTTGCAAAGGAGCCAAAACTCACAGTAGGTCTTTCTCCCCTCTCTCCCTCCTCACCCCCAACTCTGGACTACTAGTAAGTTGTTCAGCCTTGCAAATGCATCTAAGTCATCATTAGGGGGAATAATGGGTCTGGGTCCTAGAAGGAATAGTATGTATTTGAATTTGCACTATTGGAAATTTTAATCATTTAAAATAGGGTAATTGGTTCCAGCCCCATGGAAATATGCAGCGTGAATTAGCGTAATGCACCCACTTCATGGAATTCATTATTCCTCCTAATCTGGACCTATGTGGTCATTTGCCATTTTCCCAAAGTAAAGATTTATGTAGGGTGAACATAATTACAGATACTAATGAAGGCCTTTTAAAAACATATCCTGGACTGGGAAACTTTTTGTCTTTATTTATCAGATGCTTATAATTTTTTGAAAAGTGGCATTCTAATCTTGAATTATCCCAATTAGATATCAGCATAACTCAAATTCCCTGGATAATGAACACTTTTCATTCCTTGATTTTGAAAATATGGGTCACAATTCTTCTGTACGCATTTGGCTAGCAGTTGGTCACATCATACTCTAGTACGACGGGTTTTTCAGATTCAGTACTTCTTTTCATACTGTTTTCTGCAATTAATAAAGGCATATTTATAAAAAGAAAATAAGATAAGTGATGATTTTTAAAAACCAACTTCAAATGGCTCTAAATTTGTCTTAATCTTTGACTATTGCTTATTTTACATATTGAACTAAACTACTGAAAGATATTAATTAGGCCTTGTAATTCAGGCTATAGATGGAGAGTAGATGATCTGATCCCAGCGGTGCGGGATTGGGAGTGAAGAGACCTGGGTTCAGGTCTCAGTTCTGCCACTTAATCATTGTGTGCTTTTGGGAATGTCATTCACCTTTCTGGGCCTCGGTATCTTCATCTGTGAAATGAGTTGTACTAAATGATGCCAAAGGTACTTGCCAACTCCATAAATCTATGAAACTTTTCTATACCACTTTCTTTTACTATGAATGCAACATTAGATCTTTGATTACTCATCCATACCTAGAGTTTCTCGTGTGAGTGAAGATTAACTGCTCCAAGTAAGTAAATGTTTTCCACAACATGTAATAGGAAATATTTAAATCACTTTACTACATTGAACCAGGACCTTAGAATTATTCTCTGTAACCAGATAGTTGGGAGGGAGGAGGTGAAACAAGATAGAGCAGTTTCTTAAAAATAAAAGGCAATTCAATTTATGAGTCTTTAATGGGGGATTTTTGACAAGGTTGTGGCTCATTACAAGTGGTCACATGATGGTTTTAATATGTAAAAGGAAACAAGCTATGTATTTTAAAACTATGTTTTTGGTGGCATAATTAGTGGCCACAATTTAATGCTGTATTAAAGAGAACATATCCTCCAGAATGATGACACTATTCTGCCTGGTTAACTCACATCTCAAATTTTATGTTCAATTGTGGGATCCACATTTTGAGATGGTCATTGACAAACTGGAGCATATCCAAAGAAGGATGAGCAGAATAGACTCATGACTGTGCCTCTCGATGATCAGTTGAAGGAACTGGGGATGTATAGAGGACAGAAAATTTAAGGGAGAAGATGTGAATGCTAACTCCAAGTATTTGAGTGTCTGTTGTATGAAAGAGGAATTCATCTTGTTTTGCTTATTTCTGTGTGACATAAAGGAAAACTACTTAACTACTTAGGTTGTCCTGACATGAAATGGGCTGATTCAGGAAGGCAGGAGGTAATTCTTCCATTGGAGGTACTGAAGCTTTTATTTACCACCCAATGGGAGAATCTATTGCTATTTTCCAGTTACTAAAGATTAAATTGTACAGGAGAAAGAGACTCAGGTTCATATCCTAGCTTGGATGCTTAACCTCTGTGTGACCATGGGCAAGACACTTGGGCCTCAGTCTTCTCATCTGCAAAAAGGGAGGGGGCTGGACAAGGTGGCCTCCAAGGCCCCAGCCAGCTCTAAATCTAAGATTCCATGATCTTAAATGATCCGATATACTACAAACTGTAATATCAAAGTATGACATGGGAGGTAGAGAAATCAACCCCAGGTTTTGGCCTTTACTCTAAAGTATCTTATTTGTATGGGTTTGTCAGATTCTTTGGGGTATATTTTCAAAGAATTGACCTTAATGCTAGTCATGCAGCAGACAACCCACACAGAGCTTTGAAAATTTACCGGGTTAGTGTTATTTGAAGGCAGTTTTTTTGCGGTTTAATTGAGTCATGCTTCATTGTCTTTTATAGCACATTAATGCCAGTGAAAAGCTGATTGTTGACAGAGTCCTCCCAGCGAAGCATCTCTAGAAATGTTACACTGCTCTAGGAAAATAGTGTAGAAGAAAAAGTCTTATTCAGATCTGAAGATGAATTATCTGACAACCTATCAGATGCTTATAAATATTCACTAGAGGCAAGATTTTAAGGTAGGCTCTCTGTCCTCTGTAGGTCTTGCCTTCTGCGATTTAGGCATCTGTCTGAGAAATACAAGTATCAGGGTCCAAAATGAACAGAACCACTTCTTGTAAATGTGATAACTTTTTCCTTAGCACTTGGATGTGAAATGCTTCATGAAATAAATACACACAGGAAGGGTAACTGTGATGAATTCTTCTTAATGGGTAAAAAGAGGGTCTCACTGTTGCCCTGTTTCTTCAAATAATAAACAAAATGTGTTTCCTCTGACTCCTTCTAAGCCCCCTTCTGGTAGGAATAACAGAGGCGCCTGTGGCAGTCTGTGCTTGGAAAGTGCCAAAACTTGGACACTCCCTGACAAATAATTTAGGAACTAGGATTCCAGAGGTTCACTATAGTATGCAGCATGTACAGCCAGCTATTGAACCTATCGTAAATGCTTCTATGATTACATGAAGCACCATCTGTGAATATACTTGAATTTTCCTCAAGGGAGAGGAAAGACACTCCTAACGATTGCTCTAAGGGCTTTGGACAAAGTAGGATTCCTATGAAGCCAAGTTCACATTCAAAACCACAATTAAAACATTTGCAGACTTTATCTGTTAATTTAGAAAATTAGGAGCACTACACCTATTAAAATTTATTTTTTTGAATCTTTCCTAGTTCCAGGAATATGTTTGTAGACCAATGCTTTGTCTTTTTTATGAAGAAATTCCCCAATTTTAAAGCCATTTTTTAAAAAAAAATCTCTTACCTTGTTCAGACCTTGGAGAATATAATGCTTGTTCTGAGAAGGATCCCAGTTCTACTAAGATGTTCTAACAGAAGTTCAAGAAGATCTTTCCTGACAGGTAGATACTGTGAAGTACCAGCAGCACCGCCTAGGATGCTAGGTCACTTTGACAATTAGACATTTAGGAATAAAGCTCCCATAGTTACTATAAATAAGAAGAGCAGAATGCGGCCTTTGCTCTGGAGCAATTCCAATCATAGCATTATAACTTGGACCTAATATTCCTGATTCCTGACTCTGAGAACATAATTAATGTTCGGCATTGCATACCCAACACCAACTGGTTGAGAAACCCAGAAAGGCTACTGCTGTTGCTGGGTCATTCTTTAGAATGGAGCCACCACCTCTGTACAGTCATAGCTCAATTTATCTGGCATCTAGAGGGAATGCCTCATTTCACATAAGTGATTCCCAGGTAATAGAAGTATAGTGGGTTGCTTAAAATTTTCTGAAGCCATTTTGATTGGCACCTATCTACTGCCCTGCCTTATTAAAAAGAACATGTTGAATTAAAGTCTCCTCTTTAAGGCTCAGAGTTACTTTTCTAGTTGTGTCTGCTTTGGTTTTTCTGTTCCCTCAAGGTCAGACCATCGGCTTTCACTTCTCACTACTTTCAGTGTAGTAACCTACAGCAGCTCCTTTGGTGCCCTTTTAACCTATTACTTTTAATCGGTTGTGAACTGGGAAAACAGATAATGAAACTTGTTAGGAGAGTGTGGCAAGTAAGGGTTAATGTCAGTGCATGGAAGCCTCTGCTAAATTTCATGTGCTTTAGTTCTCAGACATTGTGGCAGCAATTCTGGCAAGTCAGAGGCCCTTAGAAACCAGTCCTTTAGATATATGGTGCTATAACAATATATTGTCCTTTTAAAAAAATTATTATTACTCATTTGTCAGCTGTTACGTGCAGAATACTGCTAGACTCAATTGGAGAGATGAAAAGTTTAAATAAGGTATGGTCCTTGCCCTCATATGGTATACAAAATATTAGGAGCATCTGGAACATGCAGAAAACTACAAAGCACAGTGACACAGAGAAGTACATACAAAAGAAGATGTCTCTGCAAGGTCCTAGAGGGCAAGGGCATGTGGGTTGAGGGATTGAGGAAGGTGGGAAGGAGGTATGTTTCATTCAGACTCTAAAGGCTCGGACAACCGATGCAAAGGAAAGGGAGTGTTTCACAAATAATGATTCAGTGGCAGGAGAGCACAGGATGGAAAAGCCTTAGGAATAGCACAGTTTGGCTGGAATGTAGTGGGGGGGAGGGCGCATACCATGATGTGAAGTCCAAAGGTTGAGGGTAAGGTTGGGAAGAACCTTGAATACCAGGATTGTGAACTTCATTCAACAGGGAACTTCTGACCGGTTTTGAACAGAGAAGTGAAATGACTGTTTCTCTTCCTACAGAAGATCACAGTATCAGAATTATGGAAGGGATGAAGGGAAGGGAAGAAAACGCAAAGGTAGGATGACTTGTTCAGAGTTTGTCTCTGTATTGTCGTCATTTCAGTCATGTCTGAATCTTGGGGTTTTCTTGACAAAGATCCTAGAATGGTTTGCCACTTCTTTCTCTAGTTCATTTTACAGATGGTGAAACTGAGGCAGACGGGTTTAAGTGACTTGCCTGGGGTCACACAGCTAGGAAGTATCTGAGGCTGGATTTGATTTCAGGTCTTCCTGACTCCAGGCCTGGCACTCTATACACTGTGCCACCTGGCTGCCTAGTACTAGGGTAATAAAGACCTTTATTAGAGTCATAGCAGTGGGAACAGTGAAGAGAGGATGGATGTAAACTATTGACAAGACTTGCTAACAGATTAGATGTGAGAGAGCAAAGAATCAAGGACTATCTTAAGGTTTCAAACATAGGAAACTGGGCATATAGTAGTACCAATGACAGGAAGAGCAAAGTTAGAAGGAGAAACAGGTTTAGAAGAAAGGGAAGCTCAGTATGAAGCACGCTTATTTTGAAGTGCCAGATGGAAAAGCTAGAAAGGCAGGTCTGAAGCTCAGAAGACAGTCCAAGGCTAGAGATAATAGACTTGGAGATGTGTGTAGAGGCGATAGGTGAAGCTGTGGGAGTGAATGAGATTGCCCAAAGAGAGCTTAACTGAAGCGAGCTGAGGACAAAGCTCTCTGGAACCCTCACCTTAAGATGTTAGAGCCAGCCTAGGAGATAGAGAAGGATTAAAAGAAGGAGAACTAGTGAAGCGTCCTCTGAAGCCTGAGAAGAAGAGGCAGAGGGTAACAGTGTCAATTACGCCAAAAAGGTCAAACAAGATTGATAACACTGTATTTGGCAAACAGGCACCCATCGGTACTCTTTGATAGAGTGGTTTTGGTAAATTGATGGAGGTAGAAGAAGCCAGACTGCAAGGGTTCAAGAGAAGAGGAAACTGGGAAGTAGAGCCGTTAAATGGAGATCACTTTTCATGAAGTCCAGCAGTGAAAGAGAAGATAGAAGCGGCGCAGTGGGTCAATGGGGTAGTTTTCCTCAAGGTTTAGTTAGGTAGTTGCTTCTCCGAAGAGTTTCCCCCAATTTTCCTAGTTGTTAGCTCTCTTTCCTTCTCAAATTATTTTGTATTTAATTATCTGTTAACATGTATTTTCATTATAATATAAGCTCCTTAAAAGAAGGGACTTTTTGTTTTTCTTTTAATATCCCCAGTATAGAGTGTAATGCCCTGCACATAGTAGGTCCTTAATAAATGTTTGTTGAATTAGATTGGGTAGAAGTGGAAAGAAAGGCTTTTAAAAAAAGAATAGGAGAGATATAAGAATGTTTATAGAAGGAAGCAGTGGAATGATGGGGAGAGATTGAAGCTGCATGATAGAAAGGGTATTATTGTTGGAACAAGGACTTAGGATTTCATTTTGTTCTAAAATTTCCAAGAGAAAAGAGATTAGTTTTAGTGAGAAAGAGGTGTCTCTTTCTTTGTAAATAAAGCAAGAGAAGAGAGTAGATGATGATGATGAAAAATTTTGAAGACTGAATGAGAACTGAGAGACCTCCCATGAGATTTCTTATGGAATAGGAGGCCAAGCTATCAGCCATAAGGAGAGGAGGCTTGCCTTCGGAGCTTGAGACGTAGTGGCAATCTCCTTTGCCATGCACTCATATTAAACCTTAATTTTTCTATAGTAGATTTTGAAGTCAGTCTTATTCTGGATTCCTTCTTCCCTTTATTTTTAAGTCAGAACTATAATCTTCCTTTATCAGCTTATTTCTACTTTTTCTTCCCTTCTTCAGGTCAGTATACCTTACTGCCAATTAACCAGGAAGGGACCAAAAATCTCTACTTAAAATCCGTGAGGTACTTACTGCTAAAGCATTAAAAGAGTTAACCCATTCCTGCTACATTGGCATCACCACATGTCTTAGACTTTAAAAGAAGGTTCTTAGGCAACCAGATCTATGCTGGGTATAAGAGCAGCATAGGGGGAAAAAAGATGTATGGAAAATGAACTGATGCGAGTCCAATTTCTTTTTTTTGAGTGATTTACGATCTATCCTGATAACTTGGTGATAGCTTTAACAGCCTACTGCCTAAAGGTCTGACTCAGATGGGTCCATGAAGCTTGGTATTTGGTGGGCTCCCTTCTTTGCTCTTTCTCCAGAGTTGTGAATACTTATAGGGAACATCACAAATTCTCTAAGGATATGAGGAACCCACTATTTATGGGAGCAAGTCCCATAAAAGTTTTGGTTTGGGAGGAAAACAGAAGGAAAGGAGTTGACTCATCTTACCCTAAGTTTTACAGATTTTTACAGAAGTTTTGGAGGCTTTATTTGGAAAAATATGACCAAAGTTAAAATGCTATGAAGCTTTCAAATCAATTGCCATTCTCTGTCCCCCGGCCAGAAAGGCCAGAAAAATGCCACTATTCCACTTTCCATTTCAGACTTTGGGATAAGACACCTTGTCAAATTGCTGCTCTATGTTTAAATTCCTTAAATGCCTACTATGTTAAGGGCACTGACCGTGCTTGGCACTAGGGATACAGGTACAAAAATTGAAACTCCTTACCCTCGAGGTTTTTCTATTTTAACAGGAGGAATATGACACGAACACATGTAAATACAGAGTGATATAATGGGATATCAAGAGGAAAAGAGGGGACTGAAGAAATCAGTAAAGGTTTCATGGCCCTGGAACTACACTTTGAAGGAAGCTAGAGCATCAATGAGGCAGAGCAAAGGAAAGAAAGAAGTCACACAAGGCCCAGTGACAGCCTCTATAAAGTCACAAAGGTAGGAAAGTGAATGTCATATAGGACGAGCAGCTAGCAGACCAGGATGACTGTAGCAGAGTGTGCAGAGGGCTATTAGGTAGGTAAGGGCCATTTGTGGGGGACCTTAAATGCCAGCCTGAGAATTTCATGTTTTGTCCCAAAGGTAAAAAAAAAAAAGTCACTGAAGAGCTTTGACTACAGGAGTGACACGTTTAGGAATATAAGTCTGGCAGCCATGTGGAGAATGGAGTAAAGAGAGAGAGAGAAGAGACAAGAAGCAAAGAGAATAGAATGCCAGGGTGGTAATTCAGTGAGTGGAGAGGAGGACACAACTGCGGGAGCTTTTGTGGAGGTAGAATTAACAAGAATTCAAGATACTGTGTTTAGGGGGAAGTGAGGGAGGGAGCAGAGTCAAAGATGATTGACAGCTGCAGCTGGGGTGACCATAAAGATGGCAGCATCCCCAACAGAGATAGAAAAATTTGGAGAGAACACAATGAGTTCCATTTTGGACAGGTTGAGTTTAAGATACCTACAGAACACCCAAGTTGAGATGTTTATCAGGCAGTTAGAAATGAGAGGTGGAATTCAGAAAAGGGATTTGGATTGGATATATGGAGTTGGATATATAAAGACAATAATCGAATCAAAGGGAGTTGATATCTTCAAGAGAAGGTATAGCAAAGGTTCTTAACCTTTTTTGGTATCATGGACCCCCCTGCCAGTCTAATGAAGCTTATGGACTCCTCAGAACAATATTTTTAAATACATAAAATAAAATATATTGGATTATAAAGGAAAACAATTATATTAAAATACAGTTATCAAAATATATTTTAAAAAAAAGTTCACAGATTCCAGGCTAAGAACCCCTAGGAAAAAGAAAACAGCCTGAGACGAAGCTTTGGGGACCGGCCAAGTTAGGGGGCAGCTGCAGGATGATGATTCATCAAAACTCAGAAGGAATAGTCAGACAGGTAGGAGGAGACCCAATAGAACCGTGCTCCAGAAGCAAAGGGAACAGAAGAGAGTATCCTAGCAAACGGGTTAACTGACGATGTCTGAAGCGTAAGCAAAGTCCATCCGAATGAGGCCTGAGATTGACTAGTTAAGAGGCGTTAGGTAACAGTGCCAAGCAACTGTGTGAGGCTGAGGCGTGGGAGGTAAGGAAATGGAAGCAACAAGTTGAGGAAACCTTTCTAGGAATTTGGCTTTAAAAAGGAGAAGAGATTAGGATGACAGCTTGTGGGAATGTTGGTGTTAGTGAAAGGGTTGTTTTGTTTTCTTTTAATAGGAGAGCCTCGGGTATGTTTGTAGATGGCAGGGAAAAAACTGGTGGATTTGGATACACTGAAGATGAGTGAGAGAAATGATTGATGTGGCAAGTTTCTAAAAGAAAATCTCCATCCTCCTCATCCTCCACTGTATTGATTACCCTCTTCTACTTATCTAGTCTTGGTCAATAGATGGGTGGGGAAGGGAGAGAGGGAGCAAGAATTTATTTATTGTCTCCTATATGCCAAATATTATTTCTTTTGTTCCTCTTAGCTCTTTTTGGTAAATGCTATTTTGACCTCCATTCTACATTGGAGGAAATCGAGGCAGGCAGCAGTTAGGTGACTTGCTTCATATAGCTAATAGATATACGTGATTGGATTTAAATGCAGGTTATCCTGATATCAGAGGCAGGACTCTGTCCACTGCACTACCAAGATGCTGTCTTTGTCTTGAGATAGGAATTTCATGCTCACGTTAGCTCTTTCCAAGTTCTCATAATTCTAATCAGCCTTACTCCTCCCTAGGTCCATCCCACCCTCATTCACCTATCTCTTATTCATTCCACTGTACCCTTCAAAACTCCTGCTCTACTTCCAACAAAATCTTTTACATCCTCAAGCTTTTCAACCAACATTCCTTCAGCTTCCTACCTTTAAGTGAAACCTGGCTTTCCCTGAAGTACACCACATCACTTGAAATCTTTTCCTTTGGAGACCACTCTTGCTATAGTGGCAAAAGAGGTTAAGCTAACTGAGAGCTGGGTTAAACAAAATAGGTTTGAATTAAAATTGGCTCAGGTTCAAGGGCATGAAGTCTGATCACGCACATGGTAGGCCTAGGGAAACTGTAATAACGGCTTTTCCACTTCTTCCCAATCTTTGCTTGGTAGGGATCGTGACAACATTCTAGGTCCTCATTACTATTATCGGTGAAAAGGAGAGACTGTCTTAGAGAAGGGCAGGAATATAAAGGTGAGAGAAGAGGGACTCAGCAACCAAGAAATTTGAAAAATATTCTCAAACCATTTTTTTCTTCAAATATCCTGAGAAGAGCACAATTGCCCTGAAATAGGAAGCTCTACTTTTAGAAGAATGGAAAATACTAGGACTATTATCAGTACTTAATCTGGTGGCGCATGTTTCAGAAAATACTGTCCAACTTGAACGTGACAGAGATATTTATTACAAATCCCTTTCTTTTGTAATAAAGATACGTTGGACATCATTTTTATTTCTAAGGGCAAGTACAAGGATATACTTTTCTTTGTTTTCTCTTTCATGATGATTTAGTGACTCGTAAGATTAGAGAAATTAGTGAAATCTCTATACTTTCCCATTCAATTTATTTGTTCATATTCTAAGTAAATAAACCTTGAAAGTGAATGAACCTTTGGTCTCCAAGAGCTTCCAATGGTAAATTAATAATGACATAAATAAGGATTGTATGAAATTTCAAGAGACAGGATGATTTAGCCATGAGACTACTTAACTGTGAGCCAAAGGACTGAAGGCTCATTCTCAGGCCTGCCTTGGACTCCCTGGCAGCATCTCTGCATGCAAATCGAACAGATCCCCTGCAGTTTGGCCAATTTGTTCATGTCGGTGAACTGACAACAAGTGATGCCATTTCAAAGCACAAGCAGTTCTACTGTAGTGATCAGTATTGCTTACAAAGACGAACATGATGAGATCGGCATCTTGCTGCTGTCCAGCTCATTGACTGTGCACAGATATGCAGAGTGACTTTGTGTCTTTGACCCTCCATTGGACCACTCTTTGTAAATGTGGAATGCTCATCACCTGCTTGCAGTCTTCATGATCCATTCCAAAGCACCACATTTTAAATGAAAAGTCCCGGTGAACACCGGTATATTTTTCATGAGTGTCTTGGAGAACTCAGTTTGCTCTGAGTGGATAAAAAATACTTATTTCCAAAATAAATACCTGTGCAACTTAAACAGTCTTTTCCATGTGCCATTTGAATTGTTGCTATGGAGAAAGTTCTGACTAAACTGGGTGACAGAAGGGCTTATGAGTGACAGAGAAATCTATGTTTTGTTTCAAAGCAGACCTAAAAAAAGGAGAGTATTAGTATTTCACCAGCAGCACCCTCGCTTTTTCTCCTATCCAATTTCCTACTCCGACCCCTACCCCCTTCTCTCTTTTTCCTCTATGCTCACAGCATGACTTCCAAGGGGTACAGATTAAATGTTTGGGGTTATTTGAAAAGTATCTGAAGATCTGCTCCAGAAAAAAATTGTACTATAAAGTTGAATAATTTGAAAGAGAGGAGTTCCTCTTTTTCATGCTCAACAAAAAAGAGTTCAATTCTTTTAATATCTAAAAAAGCATATACTTCTGTCAGAGTATGTAAGAACTGCTCATAAATTTCATATTGTATTGGGAGCTAATTTCATGAACTCATGCAACCAAAACTTCTTTTATATTCCATCAGATTTTCCTGGAAATGTTACTCCTGTCATAGAGTTCTGCATTTGTGTTATTTTATTATTAATTTGCATTTATATAACACTTCAAGATTTACAAAACACTTTCCTCACAACAATCCTATGAAGTAGGTAGTGTATATGTTATTAACCCCATTTGACAGATGAGAAAACAGTGGCTCTTAGATGTTGAATGGCTGTCCATTTACACACAGCTAGTAAGTGTCTGAGCCAAAGTGTCCTGGCTCTAAGTCTAGTGTTGTTTTCTTTCCACTACAACATTTTGCTTTATATTTATGGTGATAGATAAGTAATGAGAACTAAATTATACCTTTGTGGTTCAATGTAAGGTAACAGGTAACACCCTGGTCAGTAGTAATTGAATTTGTAGCATATTTTCTTACTTTTACTTATACCTCACTTTTTCTTAGGGAAGTATGTCTTACCTTTGGCCAGACTGTAGCACCATTAAAAAAATTCTCTAGCTAAGACGCAGAGTTTTAGCAGTTTTTATACAGTATTTCCAAACTTTTTTTTTTATCATTTCTTAGAGTTTGGGGGTTGTTTCTCGCTTTGCTTTTTGTCTTGGGCTTTTTGGGGGCTTTTTCCCCTGATGAAACAAATCTGGAAGAGCGGACATGAGTTTCAGGCAAAGTGACTAATGGGTGCTTAGGATAGGCTTTAGGGATACGTATGGCCCCAAAGCAGCACTGCAGGCACTTGTCCCCTTATGAGGTGTTATCAAGTGCCTAATATTTGTGCAGCTAGCCCTGAGCTATTGCCCAAACTAAAACTGTGCACAGAACTGGAATAATTTGTGCATCGAAAAACATCTATTGATTGCCCAGGAGATGGAAAATTAATAATTATCACTTTAGTTAGTGCTTGCAAAATTCTTTGTTATTAAATAAGAGATAGTGTTTAGTCTAAGCTTATTAATATCCTTTCATTTCCACTTTGGTTATTTTCACATCTTTGCATTGCCTTCCTAACACCTCTTTGCTTTACTTTATGTTCCTGCTTTCCTTCTCTTTCTAACTTCCCTCCTCATCTTTAAAAGGAAAAGAGAAACTCAAAGAACAGATTTTTTTTTTTTTATGGTAAGGCCGTGTAGAGACCTGGAAGTTTAAGAAAATTAGCTAGCTAGCATTTACATCATGCTTCAATGTTTGCAAAGCAGAGCTTTACAGACATTATCTCATTTGATCCTTACGACAATATTGGGAGGTAAGTGCTATTATTAACGGCCCCCCCCCATTTTACAGATGAGAAAATGGAGGCAGATGGAGAGGTTACATGACTTGCCCAGGGTCACCAAGCTAGGCTGGATTTGAACTCAGCTCTTCTTGTCTACAGATTGAGCACTCTACCCAATGGGTGTGCCACCTAGTTACCTCTGCCTTAACCTTTTAGTTCTTGCTTTATACATCCAGTGTGGTAGCAAATAAAAATGAGACAGGACTAAACAGCAAGTTGGGACAGAACTTTTAAACACTAAAATTAGAGCCTAAACTAAAGGATTAGTGGCTTAAAAGATGACTAAGGGGCAGCTAGGTGGTGCAGTGGACAGAGCACAGGTCCTGGAATCAAGACGACCTGAGTTCAAAACCTTTCTCAGACATTTGACACTTACTAGCTGTGTGACCCTGGGCAAGTCACTTAACTCTAATTGCCTCGCGCGCGCACACACACACACACACACACACACATATATGTACATATGAAACTAAGACCATGATCCTATTTTACCACAGTGACAGAGCCTCTGTATTTGATTGTCCTACCTTGCCAGAGGTTTTCTTAATACTGAATAAGCAACATAGAAACTTATAAAATACTTATAAAATAAGTTATGTGGGACAACTCTGTGTTTTGGAGAAGTGACCTAACCATGAGTTCTTTTTCATTATTAAGTTGTGAACTATGGCAAATAGGACAAAACTCATAGAGAATAACCCTCTTCCTGCAAAAAAAAAAAAATTCACTGTCTTCTACCTCCAATTATTGGTCATTTCCTCAGCCTTTTAATTCTTTCTATATACTGCCTTAAGGTAGGAGGGTATAAAGGTAGGTAGAGAAGCAATGTAGCATATTAGATAGGAAACCCTGGGATTAGGAAGACCTGTGTTCAAGTCTGACTTGCTTGTGACACATACTAGACATGTGAACTTAGGCAAATCGCTTACATTTTCAGTTGCCCTAGGCAATTACCTAAGACTGTGACTTAAAGCGGGCTGCTAGGTGGTACACTGGATAGAGTTCTAGGCCTGGAGTCAGGAAGACTTACCTCTGTGAATTCAAATCTGGCCTCAGACACTTACTAGCTACGTGACCCTGGTCAAGTCACTCAACCCTGTTTGCTTCAGTTTCATCATTTGTGAAATGAACTGGAGAAAGAAATAGCAAACAAGTCTAGTATCTTTGCCAAGAAAACCCCATATGGGGTCACAGAGTCAGACACAACTAAACAGCAATGACTTAAAGACAAGTTGCCGATCTGAATCAGTGAAGGTGGTTTCCATGCTAGGAGTACTCTACATGGATGAAATCACAGATCCAGACCAAAAAAAAGAAAAAATAAGGCAAGTAGATGAGAGGCCATTGCCTTCTAGAACTTCCTGTGATTTTCCTATATTTGTGTATCTTTTGTTCACGAAAATACCACAGACCCAATGATAGTCTAAATGCCTTTAGTTACTTTCCCCTGGAGTTGATAGATTTCTATTGTTCTCCCCATGTTTTTTACTTTTACTTTATCCCCCTTGTGAAAAATGGAACATAATTGTGAGATATCTGATGTGAGGTTTCCATGCATATAACAAAGAGAAGCTGTGTCAGGATATTGCTAAACAGGTATCAAACCATGATGTGTGCTGCCTAATTAGCACCGTGATCTGACTAGGTGAGGAAAAGCGAAGGGAATAAGCATGTTTTAAGTACTTACTGTGTGCTGGGTATTGAGCTAAGCAATTTATGAATGTTATCTCATTTGATCCTCATAACAACCCTATGAAGTAGATGCTATCATGAGCCCCATTTTAAAATTGAGGAAACTGAGGCAGCCATTGGTTAAGTGCTCAGGGCCATACTGCTTGGAAGGGTCTCAGGCTGGATTTGAACTCCAGTCTTCCTCACACCAGGCCCTAAGCTCTGTCCTCACTTAAATCCAAAATGAAAATGAGGCCAAAAACAAGACACTAAACTCTGATGATACCAGTAACTGGCCAGATAATTAAGGCCTTGATGGAAAAGGAAGAAGATATATGAAGCCTTTTCCTCAGCCTCAGTCTCCACCTTGCACCTTGGAAATGCATACCATTGCTCCATCATTCTTGGTCCATTGGCACGATGCACACATACTGTTTCTTGCTCAGTTGTTGGAAGTGAAATTTTAGTCTATGGAGAATTTCAGGGAGTTCTTTTTCCAAGTTTTTCACCTTTGCATCATTGGCTTGATGTAAACTTTGTATTTGTTTGAAAGACACTGTGCAAGTGACTGGCGAACAAGAAGGGATAATTTAACACATGAATAAAAGCAGAATTTTTAGAAACTGCTGATGTTCAGAAAATGAAAGGGCTGATAATAGCAATTAATGATTGTGAAATCTGGGCCTCTGTTCTGTGAGTCTTAAAACCAGGTCTAAAATGTGAAGAAGATTAAAATATCTATTGATCGGCTAGTGGGCCAAACGTAAAGTTTAAAAGCAAAGAATTGACCAATATGTATTACATTAATTAAATCCTTCTCTGGGAAGTGAATCAACACAAGCTGATAACAAGTATCTGTAGTTCCTGAATTGATTCTGGATTGAGTACACTTCAAAGATCCGATGCCACGGATGTCAGAAATCACCTTCAGAAAGGCCTCCTTTTGTGCTGCTGAGGGACAGGAGACACTTGAAGTTTGAGGGTACAGCTGATCTGCTTACTTACCTTACTTATGCAAAGGCTAGAGAGTAGTAGACTTTGAAGTACAAAGGTTTGCTGAAGTGATGTTCATTCACACACACACACACACACACACACACACACCCCTTCTCCTTCCAGGAGCTGCAAACTGGGACGGAGGAGAACTTTGTAGTAAAAGAGCAGCAACGACGTCCTACTCAAACACTTGGGAGGCATCCCCTGGAGATCCTCAGATCATCTACCCACCTTCGGAGCTTCAGAGACAGCGGGCTGGAGGAGGAAGGCTTCTGACCATGATGAGCTTGTAGTCCATTTTCATACTTGGGCAAATGCTCACATTCCCTTAAATATCTGCCTCTTCTTTGGTGTTTTGGTTTCCCCCCTCTTACTTAAAGCAACGCAGATTAGTACAAGAAATCTACACCAAAGTGAGAATTTTGATAATGAAAAAAATGTGACGAGGAAATACTTCAGACTCTTGGTGTTCCCTTCCAAGAGGTCCAGCCCTGTTGGGAGCGCTGGAGGAAGAAAACTCGGTGGACTGCCAGTGTTGAAACGATGGAAGAACTTCAGATCTTTTCATAGGACCATAGATTTAGAGCCAGGAGGGACTTCAGAGGTCAGCTAGTCTAACGGCTCTTTTTTTTTTACAGATGAGGACACTGAGGCACAAAGAAGTTAAGGAACTTGCTCATCTTATGTCAGGGTTTGAAACCAGGTCCTCTGATTCAACTGGAATCCTTTTCCCACCTTACCCCACACCCTGCCCAGTCCCCATATGAGCCCGTGTGGTCAAAACCACTTTCCCAAATATTTATTAAAGGTCTATCTAACATTTATTAAAGTCATTTATGAAAAATTTATTTATTTAGGATTGATTTAAGCATTATTATTGATTAATGCAGTTGAGCTTACCTAACCCCATCTGTTTAGTAGATATGCAGACAGAGATACCTCACTCAGGGATTGGTGTTATGCATGAAATACATATCTATCAGTATCTTGAAACTTTTAAGGAACAGACTTTTGAGATGTATTTATAGGTTTCTGTCCAATTAGAGGAACAGTCCCTTGAGGGTGACCAAGTACAGCCTTATGAGTCACATTTCTTCAAGATAAGGAAGGGAGGGAGAAGGGAGAAGAAGAGGGAGAGAGGGGGGAGAGGGGAGGAAGGAGTCACAAGGAGTTGTTTCATCTTTTGTATCTGTGTCCTCAGTGCCAAGTGTTGTGCATGGCACGTAGTAAGGGCTTATTAAATGCTGATTGATCCATTAGAGCTTATCTAACAATGGACCTGAAGAAACTCCAGGTTAAAGGCTAAAGTGCATTTAGCCTTTGGGAAGCCTCTAACCCAGAAAAGATTTGCTACTAGGCAGGAACCAGACTTACACTCTCAAGCCAGAATTGTAATCAGGCCAATCTCCGAGGTGAGATCAAGGGAAATAAAATACAAGGCTAACTCCTTTGTAAATTCATAAAATTTTGGTGCCCCTGACTCTCTCCAGTTGGCATCTATACTGTCGTGTTTAGTTTGATTCATTTTAGGAAGGATATCCAAAAGTTAGAAAATATCCAGAGGAAGGTGATGAGCAGAGCTGTGCCATATGAGGGTCCATTTAAGGAACTGATGAGGTTAAAGAAAAATGATGATAGTAGGGGAAACCATAGGTTTTAGGGGTGCTTGAGACCCCAAAACACTGACACACCAGTCCTGCCAAATGAATTCAACTCAAGCCTTCTCAGCCAAGGAAAAAGACAACGTTTATTAAGGATTTGCCATATTGGATTGTCTTAAGAAATCTCACCTTTTGTAACCTTTGTTTTCACAAGCCGGCTAGATTCAATCTATTGAGCTAGATTGAATCAAAGTGCCTTCATGGAGGCAAGATGGATCTTATATAGAGAAAGTTTGTGGGAGGGATTGAGGGGTGGTTGAGTAGTCTGGGGTGACTAGAGGAGGGGTTTAGGGAGGGTTTTGAGAAGGAGTCTGAGGAGGATCCCCATGAGACTGGGGTGACTAGAGGTCAAGATTCCAGGAAACAAGAGAATGGGATTTTGATAGGATTAAGGGTGGGAAGCAGCTGGATAATAAAGGGCTAGGGTAGGTAGAGATTTGGGCCTAGCAATAAGGAAAGGCTTATGGCCTCAGGGGAAGGCCAGATCAAGTGGGAAGATTCAAGGAGAGTTCAAGGGGGTTCCCAGAGATTGTACCCTCATCAGATGGATGTTTAGCTTTAAGAACAGAAAATTTATAAGGGACATGATAGTTATTTCCAAGTATTTGAAAGTATTTGAAGGGCTGTCATGTGAAAGAAAAATTAAATTGGTTCTGCCTGACCTCAGAGGTCAAAAGTAGAAGTAAGGAGTAGAAACTGCAAAGGGCAAGATTGAAGTTTGGAGTATAGAAAAAGCTTTCCAAAAATAAGAGCTTTTGCAAAATGGAACTAGCTTCATAGGGAGGTAGAGGAGTCTGTCTCATATGTGGCCTTCTAGCCAAGCTTTAATACTGTACATTATTTTTTTTTCCAGGTATGGGTTGAACTGGAAATCTTCTGAAATCCCTTTCATCTTTCAAATTCTACCATTTGGTGCCATCAATATACTTTATATGTAGAGCACTAGCAAGAGAAAACTCTAGAAAGGTAGGCTGGAAATAATGAGGAACCATTCAAGATTTTCGAATAGTGGAGTGGTGTGATCAGAACAATGCTTTGGGGAGATTAATCTGGTACTGTATATAAGATGGGTTGGTGTAACAACAATGTTGCTAGCAGCTACTGTGGCTGTGCAAGACCACAACAAGAACACACAGAAGGGCTGCCAACAAAGGTTTTTTGATCTACTTTTCTAAGGAAAGCAACATTAAGGGGTTAACAATCTCAGTTTAATTAAACATACGTATATCATTCACTTAGTTCAGGGGGAAAAGATTAGCCCCCCGAACTTCAGGGAAAATTCAAACAGAAATTACAAGCATACATTATAAACAAAGCAAATAACATAAACCAGTCTATCTATAGCAATACATAGTTACCAGAGAAGCACTAACATCTGGGTTATCAAAGCCAGGGAGGCTGTTTCAATGGCTTGCCCAAAGTCTCACTCTTTCAATGAGTGTACTCGGCAAAGTCAAATGCTAACCTTCCAGTACATGTACCCTGTTCAGGGCCTTGAGGGCTGGGGCCAACTTAGCATTTAGGGTGTGAGAAACCAGGGTGGGAGAAAATTCCTCAAGCACCAGCACCATATCATATACAAATCAATGACTCTCCATTGTCTTAGTGCTGAGAAACCTCCAAGATGAAAAAGATCCCACTTTACCTGCCCCATTCAAACAAGACTCATTAAAGGCACTTGATAGCCTTAGCATCCCAAAAGAGAAGAACAGCAAAAAATCCTGTCCTGATTACCATTACAGTTGGAGGGGAAAGATGTTGGAGGAGTCTATTTCATTGGTCCAGACTAGAAGTAGGAGTGGCAAGGAAGGGACAGATCAGGAGACACTGAGAATCTAACAGATTTTGATAGATGATTCAGCTGGGAAAGGGAAGAGTGGAATAAGAGAAATGGACAAGTAAAAGATGACTTTGAAGTTTTAAGCCTTGGTGACTAGGAGGATAGTGTAGGTAATAACAGGGATAAAAAACCAGGGGAAGCTATTTGGATTGATGAAAGATGGTAAATTTGGTTTTAGACATTTTTAAGTTTCAGATGTTTGTGGGCTATCCACGTGAAGTTCAACAAGGTACCAGAAGATTCAACCTTGGGACAGAAGTTTAGGTTATAGATACAATCTAGATAAGTCATCTGCTTAGAGGCAATAGTTGAAACTATGGAAATGAATTAATGAGAACACCTGAGTTGGAGATATGGTGAGAGAAGAGAATAAGGATGAAAATGCTTTGGACAATCCCCTCATTTGGAGAACTCTGAGAAAAGGAGAAACAAAAAGAAAATAGAAAGAGCTAGAATGGTGGGAGAACTAGAAGGGAATGGAGAGCATCACAAAAAAATGAGTCAAGAGTTTCAAGAAGAAAGTCAGTCATCAGTATCAAGTGTTGTAGAGAGGCCAGAGGACATGGGGACTAGCAAAAAGTCATTGGGGCGGTAATCAGAAGGCCACTGATGATCTGTCTGATAACCCACCCTCGGCATGTGCTGATTACTTCTGGGCCTGTGGGTCACTGACACGTAGTCAGCATTAGACTGTTAAGCTACTGTGCTCCCAACCTTTCCCCTAGTGCCACAGGGAAGAAGCCAAGGAGAGAGGGAGATAGGGGCCCTTGCTGACCATCAAGCATTTCCTGGTTTCATGATTTATTTGTTATGACTTAGATCCTTTCTTGGATTGTGTATATAATTTTGTAAGGTGTTTAATAGCACAAGTAATCTGGTAACTGAAATTATTTGATGTAGCAAAGTTGGATGTTCTTTTATATAAAATGGAGAAAATATGTGAAATCGGTATAATGAGATCCTTTTCAGTCAAAAAACAAATATTCCTTGAATTGCCTCTGTTTATGAAGCACTATGCTAGGTGCCGTGAGGGATGCAGGAAAAAAAACCCCAACAACAGATAACATAAAATCTCTGCCATTGATGAAGATATGTAATGGAATGTTTCCTTGTACTTTCCTCTCTCTGCTCACTTCCGCTAACCCCTGCCAAGCAAACACATACCCTTTGGAATGTGCAACTTTCTGCAAACCTGAAAGAGGATTTAAAATTACTCTGTAGATGAAATATTTCTATATTTGTTTCCAGAATTTTAATAATAAATCATCAAGAAGGACCATTTTTTGTTGTGAAATAAAATGAGTATTATTTATTTTTAACATAGTTGCAGCATTCAGGTTTTCTGTAATGCAATTTCAGGTCTAAGAGATTATTACTACCATCTGTCTTTTTAAAAGATTTATTCTTTTTTCAAATTTACTTATAGAGCATCTCAGTAAAATATGTTTTGTTAAGAATTAATTCAATTTCTTTCTGAAATAATCATAGACATAATAACTCTGGAATTTATCTGAATGTTTTTCCTTAAATGAATGTATGTCACTCATATATACATTTATTCACTTCAAAGACATATGGGCCTTCTTTATTTTCCAGCATTTTTACAATTAATGTATATGATAGCACTTATATATTGGTATAGCAATTCAATAGATATTTAAGCAACTCCTATTCATTTAGCAGAAAGTACCATAAGGGAAAATGATTAGAAAGCATAGATAAAACTCCAAGAATTAAATCATTCTTAGTGGGGACATTGCCCAAATGATGACTTTAGAATAGACTCTAAGATGAGCAAGTGTGGTCTCTTCGTTGAAAGATTCACAGGACTAGAAAGGGCCTTGCAAGGTCATCTAGTTTACCTTTTACCTTCAGATGAAAAAAAATGCAGCCAGTTCTATGTAGATGAAAATCTATTTTAGCATTAAATACTTCCAGGGAAAGGAGATTGCACCACAGTCATTGATAACATGTTCCATTTTTAACCACTTTCACTAAGGAATTTTAATTTTCACATGTAGATACTTCTTTCTTCTAATCCACCCACCATTAGCTATCCTTGTTATGGAACAATGATAATTTAAACAGAGGCATAGTATCTGGTGTGTGATGAGAGCCATTATTTATTTTGAGACACCACTAGGAGCAGTTTATCTTTCTTGCCCCACTGATCTTTATAACTTTCCAAAATTGACATGTTCTTGGCAGTGGGGAGGGCTGAGGTAGGGGTAGTGGGGCAGCTTGGGAGACAGGGCAGTGAGCCATGAAATGTTCTACTTTGTCCTTGTTTCTCATTTCTTCTCTGTTAGAGTTCTCTTCCTGTGCTGCATCATTGGTGCCTGGTGGTGACCCTATACTCTAGAGGATTGTGCCAGAAGCACAGACAGTGGGAAGTCTTTTAATATGGACTGGGTGATGAACTATGTATCTGCTGTTGGAGAACTACCTGCTAAAGTCAGAATCATCTCTAGAGTCTTGGCTTATTGTTTATGATCATTACTGTTATGATGATTATTTCTAAAATAAATAAGTGATAAATGTGTGGCCACCACAGTAACTCACAAGGCTACCAAAGCGTGGAAGATCAGGGCTCTGTGTCAGTAGAGGGAACCCACACCATTGGAATCATGGACTCTTGAAGTATTTATCAGTGGGTCTATTTTCATCCTTTCCTTGAGGCTTACTGTAGGGAACTGTGAGATTAGGCAAAAGTACCAATTTCACCTAATAGCATCTGAATGGATTTGACTTCCAGTTTGGAGCTCAACTGCCGACTTGCATTCCCCAAGCTTTGCCTGTGCTGATGGTGAGGGCCAAATGGAACCAGCCCCCGTGGCTGGGATGCCTTTCACCTGTATCTGTTCTCCAGACAGCAGTGCTGCAAAAAATGGTTCATTTGTCTTGTGCCCTAGGTGAAGCCCTCCTTAGGTCCTTCCATTGATTTCTGTGGCTGTGTCACCTCATCACCATCAGCATCTCCCAGTCCAAGGGGAAAGGATACACCCCGCAGTGGGCTGTGATTCTCACCATCAGCCCTTTAGGATTCCCCATGGATTGTTTTCACACAACACTCAGCCCTATTACTCGTGGACCTGGCACAAGCAATGGTCTGTTTAGCTAAATTGCATTTGTTGATAAATCTTCAAAGGGACACCTCTGGTTAATTGTCCCAGAATGACAGAAAAATAAAAATACCTAATTTTCCTCCCTCTAGGCCCACTAAATGACAATTAATGGGTGAATGCTAGGCTTTTCCTGCATGTGGAACTTTATTTCCAAATTCAGCCATTATTCAGAGATTAGGAGGATTAGTTTCACTGTAGGATAATCAGACAGAAAAAGCCCTATTAGAGTACTTGGTACTTACATAGTACATTTCATCCAAGCATTTCAAAGCCTTTTACAGATATTAATTAAGTCCCCTTGACACTCTGTCAGGTAGGTCAGTACTCTCTGTCTGAGTTTTACGCATAAAGAGCTAAAAGCAGTTACCTAAATTCAGACATGTAGTCCGTGTAAAAGGCAGAAAATAGAACCCAGGATTCTGACATCCCAGAATATCATTCTCACCCACAAAGCATGCTATTTGACTAACTTTTTTTTTAGTCATTGGAATCTCTATTTCCCTCCAAGAGCCAGTATGGTGTAGGTGAAAGTACA
Organism: Phalanger gymnotis; assembly: GCA_028646595.1. Taxonomy (NCBI): domain Eukaryota; kingdom Metazoa; phylum Chordata; class Mammalia; order Diprotodontia; family Phalangeridae; genus Phalanger; species Phalanger gymnotis. The sequence continues at coordinate 293,686,185 of CM053624.1, forward strand.
CTAGATTCAGAATCAAGAGATCTGAGTTCAGGCTCAGATTCAATCTAGCTCAGTAGATTGAATCTGGCCCGCTTGTGAAAACAAGCGTCACAAATGGTGAGATTTCTTAAGACAACCCAATATGGCAAAACCTTTAATAAACATTGTCTTTTTCCTTGGCTGAGAAAAAAAAAGAGATCTGAGTTCAAATCCCAGCTCAGCTACTTACTAGTCATGTGAACTTTTAAAAATTCACTTAACCTCTTGGAACCTCAGTTTTCTAATAGGGCTTTTGTGAAGATCAAATGATATAATGTGTGTAAAGTATTTTGTAAACCTTAAAGCACTAAAAAAATTTAAATGATTATTATTAATAAATTATAATGGCACTTACTAATTTATCTCATAGGATACATTAACCATATTATAATTAGTTCTAAGTGCAATGTCACCATTGCTGTCATCAAAATGTATTTATTAAATAGCTAATTAGCACAGTATTAAGAGAGCTTAAAAAAGTTTTACAGAAGCACAATGTCTGTTTTAAACAGGTAATCAGGACAGGCTACATCAACCAAAAAACATGAAATCTCTGTAGATAACAGGATAAAAATCCATTGAACAGTAAAGAGCTTACATTGTTGTCATGAAGCCATTCAATAACTCCCTGGAGGAAAGTGATCTCTCCCTTGAATTTCTAATAACACTTTGCCTGGGTCTCCTTCGCAAGAGTTTTGTTTTTTTCAGCCTTGTATCCCTAATACCCAACACAGAAGAGTTCCATGATTAGAGCAGTTCACCAGGAAGATTGGCTCAGCAGTGGTGGTTGAAGTTTGGATTGGAGATGGAGTACATTGGAGACTGAGTGGCTGGTTAGGTCATTGTGTCTATAGCACTGTTCAAAGGAAAGGAAAAGGGGAGGATAGAGGATAGAGGAAAGAGAGGAGAAAGAGAGAGGAAGGAGAGAGAGAGAGAGAGAGAGAGAGAGAGAGAGAGAGAGAGAGAGAGAGAGAGAGAGAAGGGAAGGAGAGACATAGGAGGGAGAAAGAAAGATGAGGGTAGAGAGATAAGGAAGAGGAGGGAGGGAAGAAGGAGGAGAGAGAGGGGAAGGGAGGAAGAGAGGAGAAGGAAGGAGAGAGATAGGAGGAGAAGGAGAGAGAGAAGAAAAGAGGATGGAATGACAGAGAAGGGGAGGGAGGGGAAGATGAAGGGAGGTAGAGGGGAGAAGGAGGGAGAGAGAGGTGAGAAGCTGAGAGAGATGAGAAAGGGAAAGAGAAGGGAGGAAGGAGAAGGGGGAAGAAAGAGGGCAGAGGAAAAGGGGGAGAAGGAGGGAGAGAGAAGGAGGGAGAGGGGGAGAGACAGAAAGAGACAGTGAAGGAGACAGAGACAGAGAGAAACAGAGAGAAAGGTTTTCTTTGGAGTTAGGCAGGGATAATTTGTCAGTGCCTGCCATAGCCTAGATACAACTTCCGTCATGGACGGCCATCTAACTCTCTCTCTTCTGAGTCTAGACTCATAGAGCAAACTTCTGATCAGTAATTCCATTCCCAGGTATCTGGAAGAAAAGACTGCCCTGGAAAGGAGATGCAAGTATTTCAGTTTCTAGAAAAGTATATTACCCCATGATAAAATTAATACATTAGAAATCTGGTTTATAAATCAGTCTCTCATGGGTTAAGTGTGAATGAAACAGTTTCCTAGAACCTGATCTCCTACAGGTAAACTGGTAGCACTGAATTTCTGAACCTGTAGAGCTGAATCACAGAATCACTGAATTGGAGATTTTGAAGGGACTTTAGTGACTGCCTATCCCTGAAAGGATTCTCTCCTACCCTGTATATGACAAGTAGTAATTATTGCTCAAAGACCTCCAATGGCAGGGAAGTCTCCCTTCCCCTCAGCCCCTTTTATTCTTGGATCACTTAATTTGTCAGCTTTTTCCTCACATCCAGCCTAAGTTTGTTCCTTTGCATCTGGGCAAGCTCTCCAGGAGATGAGGTTGTAGTTCACCTATGCCAGGTCACTTGAATTCATCAAAGACTCCAAGGGCTCTCTATTTCTTTATTTGCCTTGGGTAACAACTGTGGGTCATTTTGTTCCATTATTCCCAGGTCAAGGTTCATTCTCCTTAGGAAAGAAAACCGAAGGAAAGTAAGAATCAGACAGCTTTGCCTTCTATCTTGTGCCGGTTATCGCCATCCCGTTCACCCTAAGCTGGAGCCGTATCTCTGCTTTAATCTTGCTTTTCCTCTCTGCGCAGGTTAAAACATACTCTCAGAAAACAAAACCCTTTGCTGAAGACCAAATACTGTATCCTGAGAATCTCCTCGAGGTGTAGTTATTCTGGGAGTTCTCAGGGTGTCCATAAACATAATATATTGGAGGCTCTGAGAACCTCTCGGGTGGGAACCCAAGTCAACCAACTCCTGGTTCAGCCACAAAACTAATAGAGAGGCAACCAGGGAGGTTACTGGGATAAGTAATATCTTTATATTTTGGTTTCTCTTCATCTGTTTTTAATTTGATTACCTACTAGTTCTTGTAATAATAATAAGAAAGAAAGAAAAACACTTTGATATGTCAATGGATCTGTGATCTCCTTGATGTAGGTAATTTTTCCCATGGTGCAGATTGCAACCCCTCATTAACTTCTTCTGTGTGCAACTTTAATGTCCTATCAATCCAAATATATTTAGATCTTTTTCTAGGTAGCTTTGTAGCCGCCATTTACATAGCACATTAAGTTTTACAAAGCACTTTACATACGTATGTCCCACGAGCCTCATAACAACACTGAGAGTTAGGTTCTATAGGCAATAATAATGCTAATAAAACTAGCATTTATGTAACACTTTGAAGTTTGCAAAGCGCTTTAAATGTGTTATCTCATTTGCTTCTCACAACAACCCTGAGAGAGGTGCTTTTATCATCCCCATTTTATTATTTGGGGAAACTAAGGCAAAAAGAGGTTAAGTGACTTGGCTTGAGTTTCATGGCTCCAAAATATCTGAGGCAGAATTTTTGACTCTGGGCTTCCCAACTGCAAGTCCAACACTCTCCAAGTATTATTATCCCCATTTTACAGATGGAAACCTTGAGGTTAAATGACTTGCCCAGGATCACACAGTCAGGGCTTGAGTCAAGCTTTGAACCTAGGTCTTTCTGATTCCCAGTTCAGCAGTCATTCCACTGTGCTCCATCACCCCCTTTCATCATGACCTTCATTCCATAGATTTTGCTTGATGGGATGAAAAGTAATATACCATGCCATTTGCCTCAAGGAGCATAAACTAATTATAAAGCAGGCATAATATAAAAATATCTCACATTTCTATAGCAACTTAAGCTTTACAAAGCACTATTTCTTATAATTACTATATGAGGGTGGGGGGGGAACAACTGTTATTATCCCTGTTTTTACAGAGAAAGAAACCAAGGCACAGGGGAGGGAAGCCTTTCACCTATGGTCACAGTAAGTATAAGGGGTAGGATTTGAACCCAGGTTTCCCGAGTCAAATCTAGCCCTCTTCTCAGGCTGGCCTGAAAGAGGCTGTCCAACAGTTCCTGAAACTCCCTAGAGGGTAAAATAACACCTTTAGAAGGTTTATTTTTGGGAACTTCTCTCAGCCAGGCTCTGCCCTGTGTCTCTTTCCTCTACAACAGTGGTTCTTAACCAATGGTCTGTGAATTTGTTTTCTAAGAAATATTTTGATAACTGTACTTCAGTGTAGTTGGTGTTATTTTATAGGGCTATGTATTTTGTACATCTAAAAACATTATTCTGAGAAGAGATCCATAGGCCTGGGATCCATAGAATGGATACACCAAAAAAAAAAAAAAAGTGAAGAATCTCTGCTCTAGAGCCTTGGTTTCCTAAGGTGTTAACTGATGAATGTTAACCCTCCCAAGGTCATTTGCATTATGTTGGGGGCTTCTTGAAGACAGAAATGCCTTTTAGAAACCCTAAAGAAATGAATGTCTCATGGTAAAAATTGTGGAATGAGCAAAAGAGAGGCTTTAGGCCATATAGACCTTCCAAGCATCTTTGATAATGCAGCTTGTACACTATTGTGCTTACCTTAAGTAAAATACTTACCTTTAGTAAACTCTTTAGTGTTTAGCTTGCTTAGTTACCAGGAAATGTCAATGTAACATAAATAGAGGATTTAGTGGGTTTTGTGATAAGCTGCCACCACCAAATGATAGCAGAGGGATTTGATGATAAATTTCTCACCATGAAAATGCGAGTGACAGAAGCATGTGAGATTGTGAGTGGGGTCAGGATAGGTTGTTCTAGCTTCAGTAAACCTCACAAAATCCACTTATCATGGTTTTCTTCTCTTTTTCCTTCACTCCATCCCTTCTGTCACATTCAGAACTCTTCCAGGCTGCTGGTATCTCTACCATTTCCCTAATATCAGAAGCATGTCACAGTTTGTCAGCTGGGACACTGTAGATTCATCGTCTTCAAATTTAGCTTCCATTCAAAATTTACAGCTTCCCACCCTTCACTCTAATGGAATGAATCATTAGCGTGAATTACAAGGAAATTTAGCAAATTACTAAACCATCCAGGAATAAAAATCACCGTTACTGCCTCTCCCCACCCCCAACTACTACCTCTTTTGATTTGCCTGGAAGTATAGAATTATGAACATGCTGACACACACGTGTGATTTTTTGTATCCATAGCAATTTTATAATTAACTCATAAAAACCAAAGAACTATACTTTTATGGAGGAGAAGAGTATATTTATATAGCAGAAATTGGCTTAGCCTATAGGAGATGTCCCAGTGATCAATGGTACCAGCAGTCCTTCTGGAAACTTCCGGGGTCTCCAATGACATGTGATTGGACATGAGCCTTTTATAGATGATGAACTTCCTGGCTGCTTCCAGCACCGTGGTAGCCCAGCACTGCACAGACTTGGTATAATATAGAAAAACCTGGCCCTTTCATCCCCTCAGTCTCCACGACAGTGGCAAGGGATGTGCGAGGTGGTAAAAGTAGGGTGTTACATTAGTTAATAGGAGGGATATCTGGCTCTCTCTTCCTTTGACCTTTCAGGTAACATCATGTAACTCTGAAACCTCCAGTGACAGTTGAGGAAAAGACTAGTCCTTCCCCAATTCAGAATTGTAGTAACCAGTCTCATGTGACAGCTGGAAAAAAAGAACTCCACTAGATGGCTTGTGCCTTCATCCCCAGGTATCTTTTCTACTTTGTGTTTCCTTTCCCAAGTAAGTGACTGAGCATCAAAATACCGCGACACACAGAATTTATAAAAAATACAATCACAAAGTAATTTTTACTGAAATAAATGGAGAGATTTGGCAAAGAAGGCAAAGTGAAAGGTTTCAGATTATCTTCCACTATAACAAGGATTCTTAGGATCCATATCCTCTATCCACATCCTTCCACCATCCCTGAAGGGTCTACGTATAGGTTTAAGATGATACAGAACTTGGAAGGGGAAAAACTTGTCGTCTTCCTTTGAATATAGGTGGTTTCCTTGTAACCTTATGTATTTAAAAACATTATTCTGGGGAACTTGTAGATTTCATGAAACTGCTCAAAGGCCCATGACACAAAATAGGTTAAGAACCTTGCTCTTGAACCAGTTCAGAAACTGAAAAATATTGTCAAATGAAGCAGATGAACAACAAACAGGAGATACATGCTAAGAGAAATACCAGTGAGATTGTCCACATGAAGAATGAGAATGGGAAGCCCGTAAACCCAAGAACAACAAATGGCTACACTGTAAACTCCAAATCTAAGTGGAGGCTCCTGTCATCCCTGTTGTTGGCTCATCTAGAACTATGGGAAGGGGCAAAGCACAGAGGATTCCCGCCTCAGAGTCCTGGTCCTCAATTCCTCCAAACTATACAGGACAATGAGAAGGAGCAGAGATTGGACCCCATAACATAATAACATCCTAGTCAGGGACTGTGACAGGGAACAAATCCTGACTCAGAACAGCATCCCAGTATGAAATTGTGGCAGTGAGAAGGATCTAGAGACTATTATGATCCCAGTCCAACTATTCCAACTAGGTCTGGGCAAGGGTGTCTGGGGACAAGGACTAAAGATCCCAGATTCATTTGACCCATTCCAGACAACAATATCTACCTCTGGATCCCAGACCAAGGCTACTAAAGGGAGAAGGACATGAAGCTGTTATTAAATAGGTCAGTGATATTAGATAGATCAGCGTTACTATGTTCTAGCCATAGGACTGAGATCTCATTGTGGCTGATTCTAGACCTCTACTTAACTTGGGTTATATGCTAAGTAACGAGAGTGTCTATAACTTCAACAATTGTAGAGCCAAGAAAAGTTGGAAAGAAACAGCAAATGGGATCTTTGACAGCTTTCCCAATTGGAAAGGCTGAAGACTTGAGAAAACATGAGAAATAATGTATAAGAGAATTTTAAGATAAAATTCTGGAAGAAAGTGATTCTTAAATAATTTTAAATACCATCCTAGAATAAAGAATGACTTGGCTCCAAAACCCCCAAGAGTAGTTGGAAGAAATGAAGGAAGAGTTTAAATAAAAAAATTTAAGAAAAGAAAATAAAGCTCTTAAAAGGAAAATAAAGTATGAAAACAGGAGGTGGAAAACTATACCCAAATAGTGAAAAATGGAATGGTAGCAGAACTCAAAATTTCACTGATACAACAAGATATATTAGAATAAAATTAAAAGGCTTAAAAATGAGAATGCTTGATGTATCTACTATTAAAAACTACTGACACAGAAAACAAGATGAAGGCAGATTACTTAGGAATCATTGGAATAACTAAAAGCCACAATACAACTGAAAATCTGGATCATTTATTTCAATAAATCATAAAATAAAACTGTCTATGACTATTAAAACCAAAAGACAAAATGAAAATATAATTCACAGGCCACCACCAGAAAGGAACCTCAGATTTTACACCCCAAGAAAGGTGATTGTCACAGTTCAAAAGTATCAGATCAAAGAATAAATAACTGCAAGCAGCAAGAAAGAAAGAAATCAAGAACCAAGGAACCATAGTGAAGATCATATAAA
>CM053624.1:293693727-293733803 GCA_028646595.1 Phalanger gymnotis
TTATACATTATTTATTATATTCCGGAGGTCAATGGAGCTAGGATTAAAAGCAAGAATCACCTACCCAGCAAAACTGAGTATCATGCTCCAAGGCAAAATATAATATGGATTTTCAATAAAATAGAGGACTTTCAAGCTTTCTCAGTGAAAAGACCAGAGCTGAATAGAAAATTTGACTTTCAAACACAAGAATCAAGAGAAGCATGAAAAGGTATTCAAGAAAGAGAAATCATAAGGGACTCACTAAAGTTGAACTGTTTTGTTTACATTCCTACATGGAGAGATGATGTGTGTAATTCATGTGACCTCAGTATTAGGGTAGCTGAAGGGAGTATATATACATACATATATACATACATACATACATACATACATACATGTATATATATATATATATATATATAGACAGAGAGCACAGGATGAGTTGAATATGAAGGGATGATATCTAAAAAAAATCAAATGAAGGGATGAGAGATGAATATATTTAGAGAGGGAGAAAGGGAGAGATAGAATGGGGGTAAATTATCTCAAATAAAAGTGGCAAGAAAAAGCAGTTCATTGGAAGGGAAGAGGTGGCAGGTGAGGGAGAATGAATGAATCTTGCTCTCATAGGATTTGACCTGAGGAGGGAATAACATACACACTCAAGTGGGTACCCCACAGGAAATAAAGAGGAAGAAGATAAAAAAGGGGGGATGATAGAAGGTAGGGCAGATAGGGGGAGAAGGTAATCAAAAGCAAACACTCTCAAAAAGGGACAGGGTCAAGGGAGAAAATTGAATAAAGGGGGACAGGATAGAAGGAAGCAAAATATAGTTAGTATGAGTATTGTGGAAGGGTTTTGCATAATGATACATGTGTGGCCTAAGTTGAATTGCTTGCCTTCTTAGGGATGGTGGTTGGGGAGGGAAGAAGGGAGAGAATTTGGAACTCAAAGTTTTAAAAGGAGATGTTCAAAACAAAAAAGTTGTTTTTGCATGCAACTGGGAAATAAGATATACAGGCAATGGGGCATAGAAATCTATCTTTCCCTACAAGAAAGTAAGAGAAAGGGGGATGGGAGGAGTGGGTTGACAGAAGGAGTGGCTGACTGGGGAATGAGGCAATCAGAATATATGCCCACTTGGAGTGGGAGGAGGGTAGAAATGGGGAGAAAATTTGTAATTCAAAATCTTGTGGAAATCAATGCTGAAAACTAAAAATGTTGAATAAAAAAAATAAAATAATAAAAAATAAAAAGAGAAAATAGTTACTATTGACATTCATTCTGAGCCAGGAGGGCCCAAAATATAGCCATTAAGTAGTGCTTGGGCAGAAACCTATTGTTGTCCAATCTATAAGCTCCAGAGTGAAATGGGCTTAAGGTTTGGTCTTTGAGAAAAGAGAGAGAGAGAAAAGGAAGGAAGGAAGGGAGGGAGGGAAGAATCTAACCAGTAAACCTCAAGTTAACTGGGCAGCTTCTAGCCATCAAAATTTACCTTTCTTTGGAGAGGAGGAGAAGCAGAGGGAGAGGGAGAGGATAAGCTGAATTCCCCAACTGCCTGAGTCCTCCATTCAGGCAGCTTGGATTACTCACAGGTTGTGTTTGTCTTTCATTTTTGAAGAGGACCATGACATCATGGAAATGATGACATGACTTGCAGTTGACTTTGATTTGAGTGTGGGAGGGCCGTGCAAGGTCGCCAGCTTCACTTTCTCCTCCAGAGCCATCTGGGTCCAGTGACCTTACATTCACGTCGACAACTGGAGATGGCCCAGGATGCAATGGGAACCTGAAAAGGTTCTCATTCTGAGTGAGATAATGCCCATTCAGTGAATAGGCCTCTTAAAGAAGTGAGTTGTGAAGGCCAGCAGATGACACAGAGCCTATGACTAAGTACTTAACCCAAATTTACAATAAGGTACTCTAAACACCCCATATAAGAAAAAAAAATTCAGATTTATTCTCTGATACAAAGAGAGGACCAGAAAATTTTGTGCAGATTCTACAGATTACGGGGGTGCCCTGCCCCTAACCTCTGTAATGCGGAAGGGATAACCATATATATTTTTTAAAATGCAAGGTGTGTGTAATAGAGATTCATAATTTCACTATAATCCTCTTTTTCTGTTCTGCTTTGTACTATATGTATATGAAAATGTTGTATCTTTTCTATTATTCATTAAATTGAGAATTAAAAAGTGTTTTAAAAAAGATTCTATGTATCTCTGATTTTCTTCACAGGAATGTTTAGAAGTCATCAGCTCTATTCAAAATCCATTTTCACATCTAGTTTTATTAGTTCATTTTTTTTGTTTTTAATTTTAATCTCTTTGATTTTCAGAATTTCTATTTTGTTTTTTAACTAGAGTTCTTTAATTTGTTGATTTCCTAGTTCTTAAATTTCATGCCATATTCATTAATTTTTTTCTTTCTACTTTTTGTTGACAAAAGTGTTTAGAAACATAATTTTTCTCCTTGGGACCTTGATTTTTATTTTTATTTTGATTACACCCCAAAGCTTTTGTCATATTGTCTCATTGTTATCATGTTCTTTCATTTCCATAATTTGTTCTTGTTATTTCGTTCTCATGACCAGTGATTTTTTTTAGTATTGAGTTATTTAGTCTACAATTAATTTTAATCCTTTCTTCAAAAGGCCTTTTTTGAATGCATTTTTTATTGTGTTGTTAGTAAGTGATATGTTTAACATTTCTGCTTTTCTGCATTTGTTTGTGAGGCTCTTATTCATTAAAATATGGTCAGTTTTTAAAGTGACATAGACAATTGAGAAATATGTATATCCCTTTTTATTCCTTTTCAGAAGATAATAAAGCTTGATCATCTCTAACTTTTCTAAAGGTCGATTCAGATACTTGACTTGTTTCATCCTTCGGTTATATTTGTCTAGGTCTGAGGGATACATTAAGATCTCCAATTATTATACTTATGTGAGTTTGGTTTTGTTTATGTTTAGTTCGAGATGTCTGACACATCTAGTTCAATATGTCCAACAGGTATTGGAGATACAAGACTAATAATTAGGAAAGAGTTTAGGGATGGATAAATAGATCTGAGAATTATCTGTATAGACATAATAATTGAATTCATGGGAAAAGAAGAGGTCATCAAGCAAAATAGCATAGAGGAAGAAGAGAAGATGGCCTAGGACTGAGCCTTGGGGGACACTCATAATTACTAGGTATAATCTGAATAAAGATGCAGTAGTGATGACTGAGAAGTGACAGAAGACAGAGTAGTGATGTTTTCTCAGGTAGGAAGAGAACTATGAGAGAGCAGTGTCACAAAAATCTAAAGAGAAGGAAATATCGGGGAGAAGATGGTGGTCAATGGTATCAAAAGTGCAGAGAGGTCAAGAAGGATGAGGACTGAGAAAAGGCAATTAGATTTGGTGATTAAGTGATCTTGGTAACTGGGAAGAGTAATTTCAGTTGAATAATGAGATTAGAACCAGATTGTGAGAGTTAGGAAGAAAGTGAGAGGAGAGGAAGGAGGAACCAGTTGTAGAACGCCTTCTCAAAGACTTTAACCCTGAGGGGGAGAAAAGCTACCGTATAACTAGTGGGGATGAATGCAAGTCATTGTTTCAGCATGGGGGGGGAACATGAGAATGTTTGTAGGTGGCGGAGAAGCAGCCTATAGACAGGGAGAGACTGACGATTAGTGAGAGCGTTGGGATGATAAAAGGGGTAGTCTCCTGTAGAAGACAGGATAGAATGGGATCAGTATTGCTATTTATTAATTCATTGTCTATGGACAACCCCTGATTTTCTGTTTAAAGAAGTCTATTTTTACTGTTGCGTTGTCTGAGATGACAATTGCCATACTTGCTTTTTTGAATAGATGTTCCTCCAGCCTCTTATTTTATTTTAGTGAAGAACTTTTATTTTATGATCATACATACAGAAGAAGACATCAACGTTAGCTTTGGGGACTATAATGCTACAATGCTGTTTCACCACCTTCAACTAGGAAATAAAGGTTTCCAGCCTCTTATTTTAACTATTTGCATCTCTCTTTGTATATGTCTTATCAACAACATATTTCTGGGTTCTCCTTTCTAATCCATTTTACTACCCTCCTCCACTTTATGGTGGCTTCCTTGATCAAGGGACTGGGTGATTTTGTTTCCCTCCTTGTGCTCCTGTGATCAAGGCACTGGGTAGGTTTGTTCACCCTGAAGCTTCCTTGATCCGAGTGTTGTGTGATCTCTGTATTGCCCCTGGGTTTTCCCCAACAGGGCTCTGGGTGGACTTATGTCCCTCCTTTGTGCTCCCTCATCCTACCCATAGGCTTATGGCAGCACTTGCATTAGTCATCACCAGAAAAGAAAGATACCCATTTTGCATGATTAATGCCTTTTTGTGTTCACTCAGTTCTAGTTCAGTAGGCAACCAAAAGGCCTTTTCTTCACTGTGCAGTAAGTACACAGAAGCCAGCTAAAGAATGTTTGCATATATTCTGAAAGTAGATAGCTAGGTCCCTCTAGTCCATGCCATCAGGAACATTCAGAAATAGGCTTATCATAAGTGGGCCCTCATTTTCCAGTTTCCTGTTACAAAGGAAACAGGGAGCTAAGCAGGGAGAGAGAGAGAAGGAGTCCAAGGAAGACAGTAGAAGTAGAGAGAGAATAGTCACAAACAAAACAAATTAAATTGTGGAAGGCTGATTGTGAAGCAGAGATTCAAAGGAGAGAGAGAAGACAAGTCCCACTGATCTGGGTCTGGGTTGGTAGAACAGGGGAAATGGATAAGACTGAGATGAGGCAGTTCAAACTACAAAATAGTAATGGCGATTTCATTCCCTTTCTCTACTTTTTTTTTTATTGTAAAGAGGGTCATGGGAGGCAAAGAGATGAAATATTATAATAGAATATGCTGAAGGAAAAATAAGCAGAATAAAAATATTGACATAGATGGATGAACTTGCCCATAAAATAAAGAAGAGTAGCAGAATAGATCAGAAAGCAAACTCTAACAGCATATTGCTTATAAGGAACACCACCAAAACATAGTTACACATAGTGTTAAAATGAATCATTGGAATAGAATCTATTATGCCTCAGTTGAGTTTAAAAAAACAGTCATTATCTCAGACTTATTTTTAATAGTGTGATTAAAAAAGATATGGTTAAAAGAGATGAACAAGGAACCAAATAAGATTTAAAGGTAGCATGGATGATCACTCAGTAGCAATACTAAAGACATATGCATGCATTATTATAGCATCTACATTCTTAAAATCAACTTGGACTACAGGGAAAAGTAGACAGTACAAAATAACTGTTGGGAATCCAGTGTTCCCCTTTCAGTCTAGACAAAAAAAATAGAAAGATAGTCAAGAAATAAATTAAATACCTGAATAGAATTATAGAAAAAAATTAGGATAAGATTCTAACGATTATTAAATGGAAATTGTATGGAGTGTGTGCACGCGCACACACACACACACACACACACACACACACACACACACACTTTGGAAAAAAAGTAACCACGTATAGAAAGAACTCATAAATTATAACAAAAAAACCCACCAAAATTATTAAACACGTCTTTTAAGGACAACTCAATTAAAAATTCTAATAGATAAGAGAAATCTGAAGAAAAGGTTAAGGCTGAAATGGAAACTAACATAATCTTGAAAAATGATTGGGTTAAAGAATAATTCCCAGAAACAATAAATAATTTGATCTAATAAAATGAAAATCAGACAATATACCAGAACTTTGAGAATGTAGCAGCCCCTGGGAAAAAATTAGATCTCTGAATACTTTAAGCAACAAAAAAAGAAAGAAGATAATATCAATGAATTGTTCACTCAGCTAAAAATCCTAGAAAACCAAAAAATTCAAATCTACTAAATATGCACAAAAAAACCTTGAAAATCAAAGAAGAGCTAAATTGGAAATAAGTGGTTAAAGAACCTGTTGAGTTGATAAATAAAACCAGGGCAGTAAGGCGACTCAGTAGATATAGAGTGCCAGGCCTAAAGTCAGGAAGACTCATCTTCCTAAGTTCAAATTTGCCCTCAGACATTTACTAGCTATGTGACCCTGGGCAAGTCACTTAGCTCTACTTGCCTCAGTTTCCTCATCTGTAAAATGGGCTGCGGAAGGAAATGGCAAACCATTTCGGTATCTTTGCCAAGAAAAACTCAAATGAGGTTATGAAGAGTAGGACATGAATGAAAAAATGATTGAAAAAAAAAGACAAGCCATTGGTTATATTGATCAAACACAAAGAAAACTGAATTACCAACATTAAATAGGAAAAAAGAAAGTTCACAGTAGATGAGCAGAAAATAAAAGAAATTGTCAGAAATTATAATATTTAATTACATGGCAACAAAATTGAAAACTAGAATGAAATGGATAAATCTTTACAAAAATATAAATTACCCAGATAAACAAGAAATAGAGAATTTAAGCAATTCAATCTCAGCAACAAAAATTAAACAAACCACGAAGAAACACCCAAAGAAACATCTACCCTTTTCTGGCCCCAATAAACTTACAAGTGAGCTCTATCAAATATTCAAGGAACAATTTGTTCCTATATTCCATTAAAAAAGAGCTGGAAGATGCATTTTCACCCTCCTTTTTATGAGACAAATATGGTCCCAATACCAAAACCAGGGTTAGATAAATCAGAAGAATAAATCTACAGACCATTAACACTAATGAATTGTGAATCAAAAATATAAGCAAAGGGGCTATAATAATATATTTAAAAGATTATTCACTATGTATGACCAGGACGGATTTATGTTAGGAATGTAGAAATGACTTAACATCACGAACTTATACTCACAAAGACTATATTACTAACAAAAATGATAAAGATCACCTATTTATATCAGCAAATAAAAGACTGGCAAAAAACCTCATTTATGTAAAAAAATTCTGAAATGTTCTGACATTTCTATAGTATAATAAGTAATATCTAGCTAGTAGAAGAGGAACATTTCACTGAAAAAAAATCTTTGCAGCAAATATCCCTTATAAAGGTCTGATATCCAAGCTATATAAAGAATTGATGTAAATATAGAAGAATAAGAGCCATTCCCTAGTATTTATATAAGACCATACTGTACTTGTTTGTGCTTTGTTTCTCTGACACTGGATAACATCCTCTTTCATAAGTCCAAGTTTTTCCATATTTTTCTAAATGCACCAACTCATCATTTCGTATACCACAGGAACAGGTAGTTTTCCAAAGAGAAGATGCGAGTTATCAATAATGATATGATATCAATAAATACATATAGGCAAGCTATCAATAACCATATGAAAGAATTATTCTAATCATTAATTATAAGAGATATGAACATTAAAACAAGGCTGACGTCTTACCTTATACCCAAATTGACAAAAATTATAAATTTGGCAGGTGCTTTGGGAACACTGGCACATTAATGCTCAGTTGATAGAGCTTTGAATTGGTCTCGTAGTCATTTTGGGGGAAAAATTGGAATTATATCTTTTTTGAAAATCAGTAAACTGTACAAACTCTTTAACCCAATGATAACACAATTAAAACATACCTCAAGTAGATCAAAGACAGTGATAATAGTGATCATATATGTGTCCTGCTGACTCAAAATGTCTTACATTAGATGGATAAAACCAGATTGAGCTGGTTTCTTTACCTTTAGTTAGTTATCACTTAAGTAGTGGATTTCATGCCATATACACATGTATTATCGCTCCCTTTTGTTGTTTTTCATTTCTTTGATTTTGAAGAATGGATATTACTCTAAGAAAATCTACAAAAGTTGTAGCTTTTAAAGAGCACACTTCAATGAGACTCTTAGAAATATTGCAGTTAAAAAAAAAGAAATATTGTAGTAGCGGGTGGAAGAGAGCAGCTAAGTGTTTCAAAGATCAGTCACTCTAAAGTGGAATGCCATCTCCTTCACCACTGAACCCTTAAGGTTTCTCTGGGCCTTTATATTCACCCTGCAGTTGATTTTTCATATATGTTGTTTCCCCCATTTAGAATACGATTTCCCCAAGAGCTGAAACTCTTGCTTGTTCTGTTTGTACTTCTAGCACTTAGGGCTCTACTTGGCACATATTAGGTGTGTAATAAAAGCTCATTCATTCTCATTCAAGCTCATAGTGAAGTAGAATCAATCATGCCAAAGTACAAAGGAAAGTACAATTGAAAATTAAATTAAATTTAAAAACAATGCCAAAATTTGCCAAATTATTGCTGCAAAACAACTTAATTAAGAAACCTTTAAGCTGAAAAGAGAAAGAGGAAGAGGGAGGCAGAAAACTGCACATGTAGATATGACAGATACTACATGGGAGGAAGAATAGGAGAGAGGACCACTTATGCATAGCAGACAACATCCAGAAAGAGAGTTAACCAGAAAATCTATGGTTTCAGTTGTATAGGGAATAAACAGAGTGAACTAGAGATCCGATTACAAGGGGCCGTATTTGACCTCATAGGGATCATTGAATCTTGGTGGGATAGGACTCATGAATGGAATTTGACTCAGGTAGAGTACACTTTTTTCAAAGTGAAGGGAAAAGATAAAAAAGAGATGTTTTTACGTGGAACAGCTATGAGTACACATTAAGGATATGTACCCCCTTCTGAGAAAATCTGGGTACCTCATGGCAAAAACATGATGGAAACCACTTGGGGAAGATCAAGTAAAGTAGAAAAAGAAGGAATATTGCAATATTGCAAGCATTTATTAAGTGCCTTCTATGTGCTAGGCACAGTGCTAAGTGCTTTACATACATTATCTCCTCTGATCCTCATAACTTGCCTCAGGTCACATAGTTAATATGAGTCTGAAGCCAGAATTGAATGTGGGTCTTTTGGATCTGCACAGTGATCTATTCACTGGGCTACCTAGCTGCATCTGAAGTCCACTACAGACCCCCTGGAACAAAAGAAGGAATTAGTTGAGGAATATGGGTAAGAGTTGACACGAAAGCATGATATAATAGTAATGGAGTCTTCAGTCAGGTGTATGTTTGCTTGCATCAAATGATATAATAATCTTAAGCACTTTGTAAACCTTAAAGTGCTATATAAATTCTAACTTATTACTATTATTAGCTGTTACTGTTCAGTCTTCCAAAAGCAAAGCAGCTGATAAATTTGTGTCTTAATAATAATTTCATTCTACAAAAAAATGGAGAAAGTAACAAGGGGAACCACTATTTTTGACCTGATTCTGACCAATAAGGAGGAGCTGGTTACTGATGTAGAAATGGCAGAAACCATGGGGCAAGTGATGATGCCAACATAAAGTTCATGATAAAGAAAGAAATTAAATTTCTGCATCATCTAACATGCTCCCTAGATTTAGGAGACAAAGCAACAAAAGTACCAAATAAGGGATCAGCAGGAATTTGAAGAGGGAAGTGGCCTCAGAGATTAGGTAGGTAGGGCTCAAATTCTCAAATGACAAAGATGAAATTCTGAAGATACAACAGAAAAGGTGGCACAGGGAAGAAAAAGAGGAGCTGCCTAAAAAGAAAGATGTGTCTGCACAAGGAATTCATCAAAAAAAACCCACCTCAGATATTTAAACAAGATGAACAAGGATAAATAACCAGGAACAAATACAAATGACTAGTATGATATTGTAGCGTTTTGGTCAGCACCATTAAAGACCAGAATGAGTTGACGTTGGTGATGCATGCTAAGGACCACGGTTTTAAAAAGCTATTCTAGGGTGAAGAGGAGGACCAAAGAAGAGACAGTCCCACAGCTCAAGGTGAATGGGATCATGGTGATGAATAACAGTGAGAATTGTTAACTACTATTAATTCTTATTTCACTTGTGCTTTCTCTTCCAAGGAGAATGACCTTTAAATTGGGAAAGATAGGAATTGGTAAATCAGAAGACAGTCAAATCACATATTGCTGCCCTCGATGAATTCAAGCCACTTACTATGCCAAGAAAAGTTATAACTACAGTTTTGAGACATATATGGGAATACACAGTTTCTTTCTTCACAGGGCTTGGCTTCTTGTAGGGGCATGTACATGAATAATTACAATTTTACTAGATTCTAAGTGCCATGAAGTAAAGGACCACGTTTGAGATAGACAGCCTCAGACCCTAAGACTGCCTCAAGTATAAACTGTCTGTCCTACCAAGGCAAACAAGTGGAGGGATTAGAGGGGAAATTGATTATAGTTCCCCTAAAAGCCTGTGCATAGGCGTAGAGAATACTTGATTACCTAATTCATTTCTTTATTGTTTACCTTCTCGTTCAGTCATAGCCTTTTTACCTTTGAATTCATGTGCTTTTTGTAAGCCCAGAGAAGGTGAGAGCTGAGGCTATGTTCTAGAGAGATGGTGACAACCATACATCCATCTGATGGGTACCAAAGGAGCCCAGAATTATTTGGGGGCCTATGAGCCCTGGGCTATGATTGAATGTTGAATTCTGCATTTAAAGGCATAAAAAGGTGCAAGTGGAGTCCAGGGGTAGAGTAATGGGTAAGAAAGATTGCTTCTATCTGAGAGGATTATGGAAGACTTCCAGGAGGAGATAACATTTGAACTGGGCTTTAAAAGACAGGTAAGACCATAACAAGTAGAGCAGAGGAGAAGATCACCGAGGCCATAGAAAAAAGGACATTCAACGTCAAGGAAGAGGGACAAGGCAAGATACATGCAAGGTAAGGCAAGTACTCTCTGTTGACTGGAATGTAGCCAATGTAATCAAAAGGCAAATTATAGATTATGCATATTGTTCATATAAATTGTTACTTATGTAGTGTGATCCTGGGATCACAACATGAAAAAATATTGAGGAAACAATGCTTGGGAATATAATCTCTTATATTGTAGACCTTTCGTTCTTCTTGAGATCCAAGTTAGGGTTAGTTTGATAATTGAGTAAACAGATGTCCCTGAGTTGATTCACCCAAGCATAATTGTACATGAAGAGCACAAATGTATCATTAATCAGGCCTTGTCTTTATTATCCGTTCTCTGGGTTTCACTGATGATGACCCAGAGGAAAATTCTTCTACGTCGTACGGATGATATTTTATTTAAAGGGGGCTCATTTCACCATCTGATTGATTTCTTTCATTGACCGACAGAAAAAAAGAAAATCCTTGTGACTAACCAAAAATATGTTCATGCAATGTTTACATAGGGTAGGAATGAATATTAATGCCATGGTTTCACAATCTTTCTTAGATAAATAAATAAATATAAATATATAGCTGTAGATATGTATATACATATGCATATGTGTATGTATATGTATATAGTCATTTCAATGTTCTGATAAAAATCATTAGTGCCTCCCTGTTGCCTAATTAGTAAAGTTCATACTCTACTTGGCATTCAAGGCCTTCTGCAACCTGGTCCCACCCCACCTCTCCTACCTTATCTCATGTTACTTCCTTCTATGTACTCTATACTTCAGCCAAACTAGTCTACTTTCTTCTTTGCAACAAGGCCGGCAGTCCCCTGTGGGCTTTGTTCAATGAAGAAAATTTTGTTAAGTGAACCTTTGTTCATTCTGTCTGCTGCATGTGCAATGTCCTTTTCTTTTCCTACCCATCTTCTAAAGCCCAACACAAATTCTGCCTCCTATGTGAAGAAGGTATTTTCACAGCCACTCCAGTAGGTAACAACCTTCTTCCCTGGATATCACACAGCACCTTATTTTATACCCTTCTTGTGCGCTTATGATATTATGTATACATCAGTCAATCGGCAAGCATTTATAAAGCACCTACTATGTGCCAGACACTGTGATAGTTTCTAGTGATACAAAGACAACAACGAAACAGTCCTTACTCTCAAGTAGCTTACGGTCTATGAGGAGAAAAAACTTGGGCACATATAGCTCTATGTAAAATGAATTGAAGGTAATGAAGGGAGAGCATCAGGCACTAACTGCTTGGGAGCAGAGAAGACACCTCCTCATGTAACATTTGAGTTGTGTTAATTGAAGCTAGAGATTTGAAGAAAAATATAGAGGGGGTTGTGTGAGATGCAACAGGGAGGGGGTCCAGGCATAGAGAAGAGCCTATGCAAAGGCACAGATACAGGAGATACAACCCTATCAGTAAGGAACAGCAAGAGGGACAATTTAATTTAGTCACAGGAATGGGAAAGGGTGTACATACGAACACCTTCTGGCTTAGTGGTCTTTATCCCAGAGTAGATACGGAACCATATCAATCGGGAAAATGACAGAGGCAGAGCTTTAAGAGCATCTACTTAGCAGTGTTTACTGTGGATTGGAGAGAAGACTGAGGCAGTAACACCAGTGAGGCAGTTACTGTAGTTGTTTAGGAGAGCAGTAGAGTAGAGTGCCTGAACTAAGATCGTGGCCATATGAGGATGTTGGGGAGAAGGTGGGTGGGGAAGGAGGGACAGAACTAAGAGGTGTTTTGATGGTAAATTACTAAGATTCAGTGACTCATTGGTTATGCGAGGTGTCAGAGAGTAAGGAGTTAAATATTGCTCTCATCCTGTGAACTTCAGTAACTAGAAGTTTGGAGTCTCTCTTGACAGAATTAGGGAATTTTGGAAGAGGACTGGGGCTCTGGGGGAAAGACAGTGAGTTTCGTTTTGGAATATTGAGTGTGAGATTTCTATAGACTCTCCCGATACAAAATGTCTGAGAGGTAGTTAGAGTTCTAGAAGTGGAAATCAGGAGGGAGGCCACAAGTGGATGTGTAAATCTGGGAGTTATTTGCACAGGGATGACAATTGAACCATTGGGAGTCGATGAAATCACCAAGAGAAAGAGTGTGGAAGAAGAAGAAAAGAGAGCCCAGAACAGAGCTCTGAATTAACCCACAGTTAGGGGTGTATTTATTAGTTGGGTGCATGAATCTTATTTGTCTACTAGACTGTGAGATATATGAGGGCAGGGATTATGACA
The DNA here is from genome assembly GCA_028646595.1 of Phalanger gymnotis. NCBI lineage: Eukaryota > Metazoa > Chordata > Mammalia > Diprotodontia > Phalangeridae > Phalanger > Phalanger gymnotis. The sequence continues at coordinate 293,706,624 of CM053624.1, forward strand.
AAAAAATTATGTCTTTCCCTATCCCCCAACATAGTACTTTGCACACAGTGGGTGCTTAATAAGTGTTTGTTGAATAAATCATTTAATCCTTTTCACTGTCAGTCTCATAATCATGCTTAAGTCAGAATAACCTAAAATCTTATGTGACTTGAAGTTTATACTTCATGTTATGCCCATTTATTTTCCAAAAATCAAAGTTGGGAGCATGGAATAAGGAAGCAAAAGAAAAGGCTTGGCATATAGGAGTAGAGCAATGCTGGGAATTATGTTTGAATTTTCAGAAATGAACAATAATAGAACCCAGGCCTAATTCACTAACAAGGGAACTACTACCCACTCTTTCACACACACACACCCCAACCTAGAGCACAGCATGAAAACATTAATCAGGATATGGTTTGCCTTAAAAGACTTAATTTTCCAGTGGGCAATCATCAGTGAAACCCAGTCAAGGGTAAAAAATGGCAGGCCTGATGAATTAAACATATGCACCAGGGCTCAAAACAAAACGTATTTACTTAGATGGTTTTACAAATGCTTATAGACATTAGTGCCACAGGTTGAAGTTGAGAATTACCATTGACCAAATCCTTTCTTCACTGAAAGTCTGGCTTGGCATCCCCATCACAATCAAACTGGCCTATTAGCTGCTAAGATACAGCTTTGCATAGAGACTGGAGCCCTGAATTTTTGAGGTGGAAAAACCAGAATTTGCATACTAGCTTAGGCACTTGCTAGTTGTATGATCCTGAAAAATTCATTTAACTGCTCGCAGACTCAACATTCTTATCTGTGTAATGGAAATAATAATCATATCTACCTCAAATAGTATTTGGAAAGATCACATGAGGTCATATATGTAAGGCATGTTGCAAAACTAAAGGGCCATGTGAATGTTAGTTTTTATTATTGTCACTTTATTTTCATATAAAGCAATTCCTGCCTACATACCTTTGTACAGGTTGTCTTCTATAGCTGGAATGTGCTCCTTCCTCATTTCTATCTTGTGGACGCTCTAGCTTCCTTTAAATTATAGCTTAGGTGATTGAATGAAACATTTGTAAAGCGCCTTGCGCAGTGCCTGGCACATAGTAAGTGTTGTATCTTTTATTATCTATTATGATTAGGTGTAATACATCCTACTTGAGACATTTCTCGGTCCTCTCAGTAATTAACACTCGCTCCTGAAATTTTGTTGGGGGAAAGGGATTTGTTAGGTTTCTCAATCAATTGAGTCCCCCAACCCACTTGATGAGACTACATAATCTACGGAGCAGGTAACAGGGATAAATGAATTTTTCTTTTGGAGGGGGGAAGGCAAGGCAATTGGGGTTAAGTGACTTGCTCCAGGTTACACAGCTAGTAAAGTGTCTCACATCTGAGGCTGCATTTGAACTCAGGTCCTTCTGACTCCAGGGCTGGCACTCTATTCACTGCCACCTAGCTGCCCTGGATAATGAAATTTTAAGGATTTGTCCCCTTTAGAGTTGGAGTAGTTATATTTGCACCTGCCTGAACCCACAATATCTGGCTGTTTTTCCTGGATCTCCCTGGGCTTGACCACTAGCTTATTTGTCAGCTCCCCTTCTAGGAAGCCAGATTTCCAGGTTTGACTTCCAACTTTCCCATTCCCCAATGTGACCTGTCCTCTTGCCTCTTGATCTGCTTCAATAAACTCATTGGGAAAGTAGCCTTGAAAGTGAGGTGACTGCATGATTATCTCATCTCTCCCCTCATAGACCCTTTAAAACAAACCATAAGAAACCTCTTAAAACAGGATTACGAAAACTCATTAGAACTTCCTCCTCTTTCTCTTTTGTAAACTCTTACTCAGAATGTACTGCTTTGATATTTTGCACTTCTTATTTAAACAATGCATGACTTCATTGGTGTGAGGACACCCTGCACTTTACAGAAACCAATTTGATGGGGTTGTGACATGGAGTCAGATGGACACCCACTGAGTTACTCCATCAACACATGTGTTTTTTAACAGAGGACAATGAGCCAGACCCAGAGTTCCTAGGCAATGGAATATTCTGGACCATATTCACAAATGGAACTCAAACTGTTCTTTGCTGTGAAAGCTTATTTCTTTTATAAAAGTAGTCTCTTAGTGATGCTCCATGCCTACTAATCATGGAACACCATGATTTCCAAGCGATCAAACTTGGCAGATAAACCAAACACCAATGGAAATAATAATAACTGACATTTACACAGCACTTTAAGGTTTGTGAAGCATTATACCTAGTTTGATCCTCCAAACAGCCCTGTGAGGTAGGGGTAGGTGCCATTATTTCCATTTTATAGGTGAGGAAACTGAGACCAAGTGATTTGTTCAAGGTCACACAGGTAATTAAGAATCTAACACTGGGATTTGAACTCAGGCCTTCCTGATTCCAAGTCCAATGTTCTATCCGCAATGACTCCTAACTACCCTAAGAAAGTGCATGGTGGGTGTAAGAAGGCAGTATTATATTCCTATTGATGACTGGCATTCAGGAAGTAGAGTACATAACTCAATGACACATGTAACTGGAAAAGCTAGTGGACGTATTATACAGCAAGGTATAAGAGAGGATAGCCTCAATTTTGCATTGCTCTCCACAAAGCTCTAGAGCCATCTACACATAGATCACTTATGGAGTCTCTTATGGGAGAACATGGACAATCATCACACAGGATGGATGGGAAGACTTGGAGGAGATACAATTTTCACTCATGGAAGGAATAATCACATCAATGACACCACAGACTCATCTGAGTATTGGGTTACATACCTATATCAATAGGTGTAGAATCTCTGAATTAAACTGGAAACTTCTTGAAGATAGAAACTGTATTTTCCCAATTGTTTTTGTATCTTCCTACAGCAACTATTTAATGTTTTCATGTAGAGATGTGTTAGACTAATTTAGTTTCATGTAGGACATATTTATGTTATATATTTTTATATATTTGCATACACACATGCGCATATGTGGGGCAGCTAGGTGGCACAGTGGTTAGAGTGCAAGGTCTGGAGTCAGGAAGACTCATCTTCCTGACTTTAAATCCGGTCTCAGACACTTAATAGCTGTGTTACCCTTGGAAAGTCTCTTAACCCTGTTTGCCTCATTTTCCTCATCTGTAAAATAAACCAGGGAAAGAAATGGTGAACACTCCAGCATCTTTGCCAATAAAACCCCAAAGGGGTCATGAAGAATTGGACACAACTGAAAATAACTCGACAACAATACACGTACGTACATATTTATAACACCGACATACAGTAGATTTATGTTCTTAAGAATTTAACTGAATGAATAAATCATAGGACCATAGATTTTGAATTGGAAGGGATATTAGAGGCCATTTGTCTAACCATCCGTCATTATACAGATGAAGAAACTGCATCCCAAAGAGAAGTAAAGTCATTTGCTTAAGGTGATATGAATAAATGGCAAGACTGTAAACTCTGTGAAGGCAGGTATTGAGCCTTACCCAAATTTTGCATCTTCTCCAGGATCTAGAATAGTAAATACTCCTCTATAGGTTCCTAATAAATGGTTGATGAAATAGTTAATTGAATCAAATGAATAAAGAATAAACTATGAATGGATAGACAATAATGATTATTCTTGATGCACACACACACACACACACACACACACACACACAGAGTCTTTGTCTAGTGCTATGCCCTAGAAATAAACAAGTTAACCCATTTCTTTATCATTTTAAAAGTCTAATCAATCAGCAAGCATTTATTAAGCACCTATTATGTTTCAGATACAGAGCTAGTTATTGGGGAAATAAAGACAAAAAAATAATCCATGATCTTGAGGAATTTATATTCTATTATGGGAGAGAGCATATGCTTGTGTAAATATATACAGCAGAAATTCAAAATAAATAAAGTGGTTTAGTGACAGAGGGCTCTAGAGGCTGGAGGATCAGGAAAGGCTTCCTGTAGAAGGTGGTGCTTGGATTGAGACTTCAAGTAAGGTGCGAGGAGGTAGTGCATTCCAGGCCAGGAAGAGAGCAGTGTACAGACCTTGAGATGATTGATGTAGTTCTCTGTGTGAGGAGAATCAAGGCCAGCATAGCTGGGCCTTAGAGTGTAGGAAGGGGAGTAATGAGGCAGGGAAGGGGAATGGGAACAAGAATTTATTAAGTGCCTGCCATAGGCCATGCAACATATTAAGCACTTCATGAAAATCATCTTGTTTGAAATTTGAAAGGTAGATAGTCTGGATTGTGAAGGGTTTTTAAAAACTATAGTTTTTATTTCATTGTAGAAGAAATAGCCACTGGAGCTTGTTGAGTAGGGAAGTGATATAGTTAGATATATAATTAGTTTGGCAGCTGTGTAGAGGATAGATTTGAATAAGGAGAGAACCGAGGTAGGGAGACCAATTAAGACGGTCATTGCAATAGTTTAGGCAAGTAATGAGGAAGACCTGAACTAACATGGTGGCTGTGTGAGAAGTGAAGAGGAAATTACTTACAAGAGATGTTATGGAGGTGAAAAAAAAAGATTTGCAGTCAATTGGCTATGTGTGATGAGCAAGAGTGTGGAGTCAAGAATATTTAGAAATTTAAACCTGGGAGAAAGAAAAAATAGTGATCCCTTCAACAGAGGGTTTAGAGAAAAAAGAATTCTGTTTGGGACCTGTTGAGTTTGTCTAAATTGTCTGATAGGCATATTAAGGACTCAGGAAAGAAACTGGAGATGGCTATATAGATCTGGGAATCATATTATAATGATGATAAATAATTAAATCCATAAGAGTGAATGAGAAAGTTTACCAAGTGAGAGTTTATAAAAAGAAGAAAAGAGGGCCGAGGACAGAGCTTTGTGGGTAAGAGCGTAAGTTATGAAGGATGGTCTGCCAAAGAAGACTAAGCTGTGAAGTCTTACACAAGAAACTGAAGAGAATAGAAACATAGGCTGTATTTTTCTTGTTGCTGCCCACTGAAGACAAGGGCTACAGAAGAGAAAAATTAATTCGGAAAGCAAATAGCTAAAGAAGAAGGTGATATCTGAGGATGGAATTTGGACTTCTGCACCACAGGAATAAATGTCGAATCTTATAATTGGGGACCAAAAAGTCTACTTCACAAGTGTAAAATGGGGAAGATATAGATAGACAATAGTTCTGGAAAAGAGGACAGTGCTTTGGGAATATTAGTTGGCAGCTGTGTGAAGGATCTAAGGGAGGGGAGACTTGACATTGGGAGACCAATAAAAGGGCTGTTGCAATAGTCTAGGCAAGAGATGATAACCTCAACTAGATTTGCCTGTTGTCTCACAGTTAGGGTTGGTTGACCTCAGATTATTCTGAGCCTAAGGCAGCACTCCAACCAATATATAATGCTGACTTATATTCTAAGTAGACACCTATGGAGTCACGTGGATATGGACAGTGATAGCCAGAAATTTTTGAGACATTGAAGCTGATTACCATTAGATGCAAAAGACCTGAATTTTCCCCAAATTGCATAGCCCAGTTTGTGGTGATAGCTAATCACATATAGTGAAAAATATGCCTTTTGCCATTCCCCCTTTCCTTGATTGCTTCCATTGACAATGACAACTCTGGACTTTAAATCATTGGAGAAACAGATATTTATTAGTGGGAGGTAGAGGAGGAAAAAGAACATTAAATGTTCTTGGCCTTCAAACTACAAAAGAAGAACAAGCCATAGTCTATCTCCTTTAGCCTGGCCAACTGGTTAGCTCTGCCAAAGTTACAAGGGTAGATTCTGATGTCTCTGAGATCAGTGCCAATCATGTTTGGAAGCCTGTGTCTAGATTTTGAAGATTTTTTAGATTGACGTATTGTTAGAACTGGAAGGGATCTCAGAGCTAATCTGGTCCAGCCCCATCTTTTTATGGATGAGGAGGCAGATCTAGAGAAGGGGAATGATTTTCCCAAGGTCACACAATTGGCTAGTAGCAGAGTTCATCTCTTAGAACTCATAAGGCTAAGTAGGGCTATGCAAATGGTCATATTGACTTTTCTCAGGATGCTCTTTTATTGACTTGATTTTAAATGAATTTCAAGTCAGGAAGAATTCATTTAACAATACATATATTCCACAATGTATCCATCCAACTTGCATATTATCCATGCCATTTATGCACGCTGGCATGTATGCATGTGTGTGTGAGAGAGACAGACAGACAGAGAGAGAGAGAGAGAGAGAGAGAGAGAGACAGAGACAGAGAGAGAGACAGAGAGACAGAGAGAAGAGAAAGGGATAATGGGGAGGGGAAGAGGGAGAAACAGAATAAGGATAAGGGGTAAGGCTAGAGAGAAGAGTAGGAGAAAGGATGGGGGAAGGGAAGAGAGAAGGAAAGATAGAAAAAAAGAGAGAGGTCAGAAGAATGAGAGTGAGCAGGAGTGGAGAGGTAAAAAAGAAATCTGTCCTGGAGAAATTCACAGTATTTATAATGATATGCTAAGTGACAGGAAGATGTTGTACCCAAACTTTCCTCCTTAAGAAATCAAGCTATTCAGTGCCAGCGAGCTTCTCTTTCAACTGTGTCTGTACAGGACTGCAGGGGAAATCCATTGGCCAGGTAGGTTAATCACAGGTGTGAATTCCTTATGGGCCTCCTGAGAAAATCTAGCTGAATGGGTTTTCCAGCTGCAAGAGGTATCCTGAATTCCACTGTATTAACACTTCCTGCCAAGGTGGGCGAGGCCTTCTCCTGCCAACACAGGGCCATTTTTGATGAGGTCCAATTAGGTGGAACTTGTTTTGGCGGAGGACATACAGGACCATGACCCATTGCCTGAGAACAGGGTGTTGCTAACTTCTCTTAGACCTTGTGTTAACGTGTATGAAATATAACCAAGGATTTTCCTGTGTGGTCAGACATGGAGAGTTTGGCACAGGAGGAATCTCCCCCAGAGTGCCCTCACTGGTATAGGCTCCTGGCATGTAAAACATACCCAGTAGCACTAAATAAATGATAGCCAAACAAGGCAGAAGGGAGCTTTGTTTTCTACAGATACATCATTGGTATATGGATTCAATTACATGACCTAGCAAGGGTATTCCAAGAAGTCCACATGAAAGAGATTTCAACTTATCTATGCCTAGGCCTTATTTTTGTCTCAAGACAAAAGGAAGGTAGCAAAATGGGAAGCCAGAGAGATGGAGGTACCACAATTCAAGTCAGACATGCAGAATGAGCGTATTACCAAAGAGTGATTTTTTTTCATTCATTCAACAAACATTTATCAAGGATACACTGTGGGCAGAGTTCTGTGGAAAGAAATACCATTTCTGCTGCTTAGTACTACCTATGTAAGCATGGGCATATTACTGCGGAGTTCTCATCTGCCAAAAGAGGAGATTGGACAACATGACCTCTGGGCTCCCTTTCAAGCCCTAAATCTGCACTACAATGATTGTGGTTGCAAAATAGCAGATTAGTGATTTTGTCTTCAAAAGTTAATTATGTGGAACTTCATTTAGTGGGAGTGAAGGCTACATCATGAATAGACTAGATCTGTATCTTTGCAGAAGGTCAGCCTTATTGGTGATGTTAACGAAGCAATGACCCTGGAATCCAGGGTCCTCTTGGACCTGTTCCTTTCTGTTCTGGGCTATTCAACACAGCCTTCACCCTGACCACCCATCTCACAAGAGTGTGCTGCTAGACAGCTAGTAAAATAATATGGAGAGATAAGAAGAAATCAACTCAAAATAAATCATCTCTACATATGGGGGACAACACATATATGTGCTCAGTCACCAATGCCAAAAATAATTTTGCTCAAATTTATATCATTACTGTATGTTTCAGCACTTCAGGCATCCGTGATTATATTTTTGTGGGTATGACCTTCACAAGGGCAGATGGAAATCATTCCAGGCCTTTGGAGACAGGTTTCTAGGTTGCTACGTCCAGAACAAATCATTAACTCCTAGGCAACTTTCTGGTAATGAGTCTCTATGAACATAACGAATCTGATTTTCTAAGGACAGTCACTGAAGCCTTTCCAGCCTGGGAGAAACTTCCAGGGTTTCTGTTCCACTAGCTAAGCCTTCAAGGATCCATCACCACCATGATGTGCCATGATGCAGCACTGGAGGGATTGAGTAGACAATACAATAGTTAAGATGATGTAGTGAATAGAAGGCCACCTTGAGAGTCAAAATGGCCTGGCTCAACCTAGGTTAAATCCTGCCTCTGATTGATACTGATTGTATAACCCTGAAGGAGTCATGTAACCCCTGGGTGCCCCCTCCCTTGTCCTGCCCCACTGCCCTGTCCCAGTTTTTACAAGACTGTAAGAAGAACAACAGTTGTTTATCTGCATTGGTAGAGAGAATTTCCTTACCTAAACTCCCCTATGGTCATCTGGGTATTTTTAAAATGTTAACATTCTTCTTCTTTTCTTTTTTTTTGAGGCAATCAGGGTTAAAAGACTACAGCTAGTCACACAGCTAGTAAGTGTCTAAGGCCAGATTTGAACTCAAGTCCTTCTGACTCCAGGGCTGGTACTCTATCCACTACACCACCTAGCTGCCCCTTAATGTTCTTTTTAATGATTTGTAACAACAATGCTACTTGCAGCTATTGTGGCTATGCAGGGCCAATAACACCAGCACACAGGAGGGCTGCTAACACAGGTTCTTTGATCTGCTTTTCTAAGGAAAGCAACATTAAGGGGTTTACAATCTCACTTTAATCAAACATACATATATCATTCATTTAGTTCAGGGCAAAAAGTCAGCACCCTGAACTTCAGAGAAAACACAAACAGAAATTACAAGCAGAAATTACATAAAAAGAACAAAATAACACAAATCAGCAGTCAGGCTTCTAGCTGTCCGTCAAAGATATTACATACATAGTTACCAGAGCACCAACATCTGGGTTTTTCAAAGCCAGGGGGCTCCAACGGCTACCCAGAGTCTTGTCTGGTCAAATCACGCAACACTCTTCCAGTAAGTGAGCTCCAAGCAAAATGCTAACCTTCTTCAGGGTCAGAGGGCTTCACAACCATGTGACTCAAACCCATGTGACCTAAGCCTTCTCATTACTTAAGCAGGTCATCAAAGACTCCTGATTCAAAGACTCTTGATTGAAACAAAGGCAAGACTCAAAGCCACTTGATTGCCTTAGTGATGAAAAGCACTCCAAAACAAAAGACAACAAAAGTCCCATTTTACTTGCCATTATGTGACTATATTAACATTCTTTTCTTTCTTCTTTTTTTAAAAAAAGATCATTATCCCTACCTCATTGTCTCTTTCCCAACCAACACCAAAACTCTCTCTTGTAAAAGAAATATATCCGAGCAAAATAAATTTGTGTCATGGTGGTTGTATTGGAAATGTGTGTCATTGTGTACCTATAATCCATCACTTCTCCACCAAGAAGTGAGAGGCATACTTAATCATTAGCTTTCTAGAGTCATAATTGGTATTGCATTGATTAGAATTTTTTTAAATAAAATTTTACTTTTCCCCAATTACATGTAAAATCAGTTTTGACATTTTTAAAAAGTTTTGAGTTCTAAATCCTATCCCTCTCTTCACCCTTCCCTGAGAGGGTAAGCAATGTGCTATATTGTATATATATATATATATATGTATATATATATATATGTATAATCATACATCTGCAATTGATTGGAATTCTTAAGTTTTTCACAGTTGTTTCTAGTTATTTTGGTTGTCATTGTATTCATACTCACTTCATTCTGCATCAGTTCATGCAAGTCTTTCCAAGTTTCTCTGAATCCGTCCCTTTTGTCATTCTAGCGCAATAATATTCCATTATATTCATATACTCTGCTTTGTTCAGCCATCCCCCAATTTGGGGGCTCCCACTTTATTTTTGTTATTGTTGTTGAGTTGTTTCAGTTGTATTCAACTTTTCATGACCCCGTTGGGGGTTTCCTTAGCAAAGATACTGGAGTAGTTTGCCATTTCCTCCTTTGGCTCATTTTACAGATGAGGAAACTGAAGCAAACAGGATTCAGTGACTTGCCCAAGATCACACACGTAGTAAGTATATGAAGCTGGATTTGAACTTGAGGCCCAGAACTCTATCCACTGCACCAGCTAGATGCTTTATTTTTAGTGCTTTGCTATAACAAAAGTGCTGCTACAAATATTTTTGTCAATATGGGTCTTTCCCCTCTTTCTTTGATTTCTTTGGGTTATATACCTAGTAGTGCTATTGCTGGGTCAATGATCATGTTCAGTTGAGTGACTTTTTGCATACAGTCCCAAATTGTTTCCAGAATGGTTGGACCAAGTCACAGCTCCACCAACAATGCCTTAGTGTACTGGTCCTCCCAAAGCTACTCCCACTGTTATTTCTCTTAGTCATCTTCTGCTTTGTAAACTTTAAAGTGCTTTATTATTGTTGCTATTGTTAATATTTGTGTTGTTGTTGCAAGTCAGACCACTGGCTGATGGTCTGAAACCCAGGGCATCTGATTCCAAGTCTAGGCCTTTTTAAAAAACATATTACTTTTCTTCATTCCAACTTCCTTTTCTTATGGCTTTTTCAGCTAGTCTTCTTAGGGCCTTACTTTTTTTTTCTTTCTTGTTATTCAGGCTATATCCCAAATCCACGTATCTGGTAGCCTTTTCAAGTGCCCAATTACCTACCTGTCTCCTTTACTTCCTTCGCCATCCTGCCTATTCATACTCCCCATACCCCAGACAGTGAGTATACTTTGGAAACACTGAACTAATTATTTCCTCCTTTGTACAGTGCTGAGCCACCTATGATGAAGAATGAGGGCTAACCCTGAATAAGGTAACTGAAGAGATTTGCCTTATTGGTGGGCCATGGGCCAAAAATATTGGACTAGTCTTCCCCTCAACTGATGTTCTAATTGTTATACTGTAGTCTCTGATTTTGTGTCTCTGAGTTCTCATTGCTTTGGAAGACTGGAGTCAGTCAGCCTGCCTGATGTATACCAGCTGCATTACTGAGACGAGCTGGAAATGAGCTCAGAGATTATTCCAACCTCCTCATTTCACTGCTGAGGAACCTGTGGCTCTGAGAAGTAAGTCCATTAATCTTTCTGGACCTTCTCTATAAAATAGGCAACATAATTTTTGCACCAAGAGGCATCTAGGCGTAGTGGAGAGGAAATTGGCCTTGGAGTCAAGAAGGACCTGGATTCGAGTTCCTCACCCTTCCACCAGGAGCCTCTCAAGTCTCCAAGCTGCAAAGGACATGGTGATCTGACACTAACTCCCTATCTCAAGTAAATCACAGGTCCAAAAAAAAAAAGGAAATAAAGACAAAAAATAAAAAAAAATCATCATGCTACCTGCTTCACGGGATTCAGTTTTGTTTTGAGGAAGTTGCTTTGTTAATAAACTTTGAAAGTGCTAGAGAAAGTCGCCTTTGTTAGATTTAATCTGATCTCAGTACCTGCTTCTGCTGCTCTTTGATGAAAAGGCAGGAGGCTAGAGTTTTGGTCATTCTGTTCTTAGGGAGTGAGTTCGGGTTTGTGTTGTGATCCCTCATGACCACTGGCACAGACAACATACTGTGTTTCTTCCAGGAATATGGAAATCTGCAGCTGTAAAATGCAAGTTCTCCCATCCGCCTCAAGCAGAGGGTTAAATCACAGTATGTTTTACAAGTGCGGCTTTAGGGAATGCCTGGCTTTTTCCTTATATGGCTATTTTTTTCAGTCCAGAATCCCAGGGTGTATTTTACGTGGGTGAAATGCACAAATAGAGTCACATCCTTAGTAAAATATGGTATGTGGCTTTAAAATTAATGAGCTTCCAACTAATCTTCACCCAGAACACACACATATACACTCACACACATGCACATAGACATATTCTCTCAATCTCACAAACATGCAGCAGACACACATGTATATGTGCACATCCGTATGAATTTCTACAAGTAAATCCAGAAAAACAATCCTTTCTGTTTTGCCCCACTCGCAATGATGTTTCTAAATCGTGCGTTTCATCAATCCCAATGCATTAGAAAGTTACCCTTCTGATGAGCACGGATTAAGATGACCGTTGATCAATTCATACCAACAAGCATTTATTGTGGAATGCTTTTATACTATGCTAGGCACTAGAATCTAATTGGAGACTCAAGGCCTAAGCATGTGAAAGCAATATGATATTTAATGAGGGTGGGTAGAGAGGTTAGACTCAATGATCTCCAACGTTCATTCCAGCTATTACTCTTATGGGATTTATAACAATTCAAGAAATAGCACAAGGAAAAACATTTATTTTCAAGTAAATGGTATTAATAAGACTACTACAGCCCTGGGCTAATTTCCTACTTCTGCCACTTACTACCTGTGTGACCTTGGACAAGTAACTTTCTCTGGGCTTCATTTTTCTTATCTGAAGGGGGTCTGGACTAGATGATGTGGGTGTCGCAGTAGCTAGAATGAAGGGCTTGGAGTGTAGGCGGAATAGAACTCAAATTCTCCCTCAGATACTTATTAGCCGTGTGAACCTGGGCACACACAGCAACCTTTTTAGCCTCAGCTTCCTCGTGTGTAAAAGGGAGATAATAATAATACCTATCTTACAGCGAGGATCAAATGAGAAAATATATATAAAGCTCTTTTCAAGTCTTAAAGCAATTTATTAATGGTAGCTCTTCTAAAGTTCCTTCCATCATTATAATCTTCTGAGTTCCCAGAAGAAAAAGTGTACTTAACAGTGGGGTGGTCAGGAAAGATTTCATGGAAAGGTCTTGAAGGATGGATAAGATTTTGAAATGTGGGGTCCTTCAAAAGGGATTAGGTAAATTCAGGTGTGGTAAATGGTATGAGCCGAAGTTTGGAGGGGGTTTCATTGTACTTTCACGGAAGCCATGTTTCAGGGATTATAAGTAGATCCGTCTGATTAAGACTTTGTAAATAGTGGGAAATGAGGCTGGAAAGGGCCTGTGGAGGACCTTAAATGCCAGACAAAGGGGTCTGCACTTTATCCTGTAGACCAGAGGTGTCACCTCAATGAGATTAAAATGTAATTGGGAAATATTTAACAAAATATAAATAGAACATAGAGAATGTAAATATGTGGTTTTCTAAGTCAATATTCAGCCAGCAAGGATACTTATATATGGTTTCTATTTGAGTTGGACAACACTGCTGTAGACAGTGGAACCACCGAGTGAAGCTGCAAAAGATTTTTGAGCAGAGAAGCACGATCGAAGCAATATTTAAATTTGAAAAATGAATTTAATAACCATCAACAGACACAAATGTTCAAGCGTAAGAGCATCCGCAAAAGGAATTGCACATGGAACTATAAATCATTTAAAACCATATTTGAGGAAAATCAAACTAGTGTTCATGATGGAGAGGATAGATTTCTTTTACCACACAGGAAATTCTCCAAAATCACCATGAAATCACAAGTTGGATTGTAAGATGTGACCTTTCCTTCTTTGGAGATGTATCACAATAGGACAAGAAGGGGGTGGCCAGGAGTATTATTGCCCGGGAACAATCCCTGCCCTGATTCTCTCATGACGTTATTGTAAATGTTTCCTCTCTTCTGTTCAGACCTGCAATTTCACCAGTATCAGAAATTATCTATATGTAATTAACGACTAATCTACAGCCTACAGTGAGTTGACTGGAGGCATTGAGAGTTTAAGTGACTTACCTAAGGTCACATGACTAGTATGTTTCAGACACACACAAATAGCATGTCTTTTCATACATTTCAAATGACATAAATTTAAAGCATTAGCATCGATATTTCTGTCAGTATTATTGGTGTCTGAACTAGGGTGGTAGTAATGGGGAAGGTTTTGGAAGGAACAGATATGAAAAACATTGAAAAGAAAGAATGCACAGAGCTTGATGACTGATTAGGTTAAGAAACAAGAGAGAAAGAACTCAATCGTGGCTGAAGTTTTGAGCCCGAGTCATTGGGAAGAAGGCAATGCCCTCCGAGTGAGTATTTAAGGACTTGACTCCCCCATTTTGGGAAGTAAAATGAGTTCGTTTGTTGACACATTGTGTTTAAGGTGATGGCTGAACTTCTAAGAGGACGACATCAGAAATGCAGGGCTGCAGCTTAGGAGATGTGAGAACCAGAGGAGTGAATTATGTTACCGAGAGAGAGAAAAGTTGAGGCATGAGGATTAAATCTTGAATGTCTATTTAGGAGGTAGGGAGAAGAAGAACTATTAGTGAGAGAAATGGAAGGAATAGTCAGAGAAGCTGGGAAGACGATTGAGAGGGTGTCATCTCTATGTTGTTACTCTTTGCTACCATCATAAGTATCATACGCAAATATTTATTGGCAGCCCTATATAATACAATCCAACATCAGGCTTCCGACGTATCACTCCTCTTCTCCACACTACACGGCCCAACCGTATTGTCCTACCTGCTGCACCTGATCCATCCGTCCCCCGTGCCCGTGTGTGCACAGAAGCTTACCAGGTACCAGTAGGGAGAGGCCCAAGGTCTGGCAACTGGCAACCCGATCTTTACCTCTTGCATTTTGCACAGATTTAGCTCATGGAGTCTGACCTCTCCACAGGGCAAGCAGGCTCTCCATCTCATAGTTATTGGCTCTTTACCCCCAGCCTCACTCCTCTGAGGAAGATAGTTATGTATTAAAGATGCTAATGATAAAAATTGTTATGGAATTCTTCCCAGCAAGGAAGGGAAGTAAAAATACCCAGAGTACAAATATGAATCAGGAATAGGACAGGTAACTGCCCCAAAGGCAGCTAGGTGGTTCGGTGGATAGAGTGTAAGAGTCAGTAAGACCTGGGTTCAAATCCAGCCTCAGACACTTCCTCATGTGACTCTAGGCAAGTCACAGACTCTGCTTCAGTTTCTTCATCTGTAAAATGGGCACATATAACATCTACCTCCCATGGCTGTTGTGAGGACAAAATGAGATATTTACAAATGGTTTTGCAAACCCTAAAAAGCTATTATTATGGTTATTATTCCCACATAAAAAGAGAATGCTGAGGAATAAAGAATCATAAGATGCTTATAACGGAGTCAAGTTTTATCACTATCAGTTGAGAAGCTAACATTTAAGTCTTATCCGTTCATTTGCAAAACATTTCTTTGTGAGGGCTGCTAATTAGCCATTTTACCTTTCATCTCCACTGTGTATGGTCCACACAAGGAAAATGGGCATTTTCTTACAGCGGGTGCCATTCTTTCCCTTTCGGCCAGCTGCCTCTGCTGCTGCCACAACAAAGGAATTATGTCAAGGGCAGACAAACACTGAGAGAGAGAGGAGGCCACCAAAGCCTACCAGTGCCTTTGGAAGGTGGTACCAGCTCCATTTCCTCAACTACAGCCACTCTAAGAGGCTACTGTCTGCTTCACAGTTAGCAGACAGAAGTCAATTACAGGATATTTTCCTATGCTCCAAAGTCTTTCCAAGGGACTTCATTACTTGTCATCACAACTCTCTTGAAAGCAGGCTCGCTGGCCTCCTCTGTGCATTCATCCAACCCCATTACACTCATACATGTATAAACTATCTCCTGGGTTACAATATAAGCTCTTGAATGCAACTTTTATTTTTATTTCTTATCCCCAGGGCTTATCACAGTGCCTGAAACATAGTAGGTACTTAATAAATGCTTGTTGATTGAGTGATTGAATCATGGATCAAATACATAATAACTTCTTTGTGTAATAGAAGTCTCCTTGGTAATATGGAAAGTATCTAGAAACATTTCCTTTTTAATTGAGTGGTAGCACCATGTGGTGGAGATAGACCTCCAGTGGGAGCTGGATCATAGACTTTAGAAACAGAAGAGGCCCTAGTCACCATTGCGCGGCGGAATGAGAAGAGTTCATCCCTGCATTCGTGGAGCGGATGAAATCACAAAAAGATAAAACAAGGAGAGAAGAGAAAGGAGGGTGAGATTGGAACCTGGAGAGACATTCACCCTTGTTGGACTGGTGGAGGCAAGTGTGGCCTGATGGATAGAGTTCTGGTCTTGGAGTCAGGAGAGACTTGAATTAAAATCCTGCCCCTTGCATTTATGAGGCTGTGAACAGGTCATGTAAGGCTCTGTGTCTTGGTTTCTTCATATGCATAATAGCATCTTTCTCAGAGTTTTTATAAGGATCAAATGAGATAATATAAGTAATTTGTTGTTATTCAGTCATTTTAGCTGTTTCCGACTTTTCATGACTCCATTTGTGGGTTTCTTGGCAGAGATACTGGAGTGGTCTTCAATTTCCTTCTCCGGTTCATTTTATAGATGAAGAAACTGAGGCAAGCAGGGCTACGTGACTTGCCCAGGGTCACACAGGTCACAGTAAGGATCTGAGGTGAGATTCGAATTCAGGAAGATGAGTGTTCCATCTCTGGGCCTGGCACTCTATCCACTGCACCACTTTTAGAAACCTTAAAAGAAACATAGGCCCTTATCATTATGACTCAAGCATCACTTTTCTACATGAAACCTTTCCTGACCCCCTTCATTGCTAACCTCTCCCTCAACTACCTTGTATTTATTTTGCATTCTCTCTCTCTCTCTCTCTCTCTCTCCACATATATATGTGTGTATATAATGTATACATGGCTGTATGTGCATTCATGATATATTTGTGTGTTGTCTCCACAGACAGAATGTAAGCTCCTTGAGGACAGACATCCTTTAGTTTCTGTCTTCATATACCTAGCATAGCATAATGCATCTTACATAGCTGGTCCTGAATAAATGATTGAGTATTTATGCTTAAGTGGCTGAGTAAGCTTAGCTAGCTATGCAAAGAAAAACAAAGTGAAAAAAAACAATAAAAAAGGAAAGACATGCGCTCTTCATAGGGAAGACCTTGCAGAAAAAAATAGAAAGATAAATTAAATGAATAAGCAAAAATTCTAATAAAGAAAACTATGAAATAAAGTAGGTATAAAATATTATTTATTATAATTATAAATTATTCATAAATTTAAAAGTGAGAATGGAATAGCCACCAGCCCCTCCAGAGTGCTGAGAAATTCAATGAAGGAATTAAAAGAATTTATAAAAATAGAAATTAGAGCTTGATTTTTTTTAAAGACTGAGGCTCCCTGTTGCCCAGGCTGAAAGGGCTGAGGCTACTCACAGGCCTTTCTGACCACCGTGGGAGCTTTGGCCTTCTCTGTTTCTGTCCTGAGCTGGTTGTAAGGTTCTCCCCTCCTTAGGCCCTCAGAGGTGAGAGATGACTTGGACAAACAGCAGACCAGAGAATAACACCCAGGTCCTCGGTTTCCAAGCCTGTCACTCTTTTCATGCCTCCTCCTCAGTCTAACTCTCTGGGTGGTTTTGGGCTAGACTCTTCCTCTTTCTGGGTCTCAGTTTCCTCTTCCGTATAATGAAGGGTGTGTACTATATAAACTCTGAGATCCCTTCTATCTAAAATCCTATCATTTTTTTGTTGAAGAACTAGAGGTCACTAGTGCAGCAAGCTGTCCTGCCTGAGCCTGCATATGGTGCTCCTCAGCCTCCACTTTTACCCTCACGCTGATAGAATCACATGATTTTTGTTTTTCTTTCCACATGGGTTTTGTGTGACATTTCTAGTGAGGGTTACTTTAGACAGGTAATGGATCATCTTGTTCTACTGTACTATCTTCCTTTCATTACCGCTGAGCATTTATTAAGTGGGCAAAGCGCCAATGAGACCTCGCTTTTACATTCTAGATGAAAATCAATCCTTGGAAGAGGCCAGCGGATGCGTCTCAGCCTCCTGGGAGCTCTGAGGTCCCCGACATTGTCCTATTTGTCATTTAATGTTTCCTTACCCTTTTCTGTAATAACACAGGTGGAACAGAAAGTTAAATATTACTTTCTACATATTTTTTAATGGGAGAAACTTAATCTATGAGCATATGAAAATCTAAACTCTGTCTTAGCACGGCAATCATTCTCAGATGCCATTAGGAAAAAGCCAAAATATTATTTGTATTTTGAAGCATGAATGTCATGCTTTGTATTTAGAATACAGTCTTCCATTTTTGACATATGCCAAACCTTTGTCCGAGAGATTGAATGCTTGGCTTGTGTAGGAGAGCTAGACCAAGAAGCTGTGCCATCTGCTCTCCTGTTAGCACTGGCAAACAGGAATGCATCCACAGGAGGATGACCAGAATGAAAGCCATGCCACTGAGAGATAGACAGAAGGAACTGAAGATGTTTACCAAGGAGAAGGCAAGACTCGGGGGTGGGAGGACAATGTAACAGCTCTCTTCAAGTGTTTGAAAGGGTACCATGAAAGAGGATTGGATGTATTCTACTTGGCTTTGAAGGATAGAGTTAGAAGCTATGTAGAGATAGATTTTGACTCAATACAAGGAAAATCTTCTTAATAATTAGAACTGTACATAACACAAATAGATTGCCTTGGTAAGGTGTGAGTTACCCATATTACCCATACCCATACCCATATTTGAAAGTCTTCAAGCAAAGACTTTATGATAACTTGAAGAGGAAAGTAGAGTGATAATTCCTCTTCCGATATGGGCTATGGAGATGACCTCTGAAGTCCTTTCCAGCTCTGAGTTCTACTACTCTATGTGAATCTAGTGTACTTTCTCTCCCTTCCCTCCTACCCCACCCCAAAATGTATAGAAATACAACTTTAATTTGGGGATGCATGCTTAAATCACTTACTGTAAACTTTTAAAAATGATGAAATACCTGTATTTCCCCAATGGGCTGTCCCCCATCTATTCAGCAATAATGCCGTGTTTCTTCTCAAAAAGAAATATGCTTCCAATAAGAGAGGAGGGGAAGGGAGATGGTAGGGGATCAAGCAACTTTCATTGAAGGATTCATTTTTGATTTAAATATTTTGTTCTAATCTCCAACTTCCTTTTTAACTTGGCAGAATGGCCAAAAGAAAAACATTGTCCCCTCCCTCCCTCCATTTCCCAGTTTACAGCCCGCCACAGCAACGGATCCAGTTACTTCTTCCAAACCATTTGTGTTGGGTTGTTCAATATTTTAGCTTAAAAAAATCTATTGCTTATATATATAGGGTTTTCTTTTAATGGCATGACAAAGTGGGCTATGGTAAAAAACCACAAGAGAATAAAAGCAGAATGAAAAATGTAGATCAAATATGGCCAGATATTTAATACTTCTTTTTTGCATGTGTTTTTCTTCTTTGCATATGCTATAAAAGAAACTTTCTATAAGTGATACATCCTGTGGCTGTAGGCAGATCTAATCCTCTGGCCATGACATTAAAAAAGGTTTCCCTTTTAGTCCTATTCACATTGAAGAAATCGGCCACCATTTTGTTCCCTGCCACATACTGAAAGCCGATGTGGCGGAGAAGCATCTGGGAGTGTGTACGTTGCTAATTGCATTCATTATTTTTCCAGCTCAGATTGAAACAGTGGAAACCTCACTCAGCGGGAGCCACCGTATTGGAAGGGAAATATAAACCATCAGAGAACCAGGGGCCGAAATACCCTTGCATAGCTGTATACCTTCTGCCTGGGAGATGTTGTACTATTATAGCATCGAGGGGCCACCTCAATTATGTTGAGAACCACTGTGGTATAATGGATAGAGTGCTGGAGTTGGAGTCAGAAATAACTGGGTGCAGATCCTCCCTCTGACATCTCTGGGCCTCATTTTCCTCTGTTTGGATCAAATGGGGTTAATGGTATTTGCAGAATCTACCTCAGAGGGTTGTTGTGGGACTAGGCAATGTTGTGGCTCTTGGGCAGCTAGGTGCTGCCCTAGATAAAGCCTAGGACTTGGGATTAGAGAGATCTAGGATCAATTCCCACACCTTAAAGCACTATATAAATGCTAGCTATTATTATAAGACTCAATTGAAATAATCTATGTAAAGTTCTTTGAAAGTTATGGGAAAGAAAACACTGGTCCTATCGCAGGCACAATCTCCCAGGATTGGCAGAGTCATTGAATCCCAAGCCAGGCATCTGCAGGAATGATTAAACTTCTGATAGCTACATTGCTGTTACTGCTTCAATACCCATTTCTCTGATTTCAGCAGAGGAAACATCTCCAGAGCTCAACAAACCTTCCCTGGGACAATGTAGCATGTTTCTTTCCATGATGTTTATTTTCTTCCCGTTGTTCCTTTTCAGAATTCTTCTCAAAAATGTCCCCATGGTACTACTTCATTCACGAATCTCCATAGAAGATGGCAGACCTTCGAGACATTCCCAACATTAACTATTCACATCTCTCAGATCCTTCAAAATGGGACTGCATAAGTCACCTGCTCCTGGAAACCTCTCCTAACTGATCCTACCCAATTCCATGTTCTTCTTGCCTTCTCTAGGCAGATTGCCACCTTTTACTGTGTTTCTCTGCCAACGTGTCCTCAGTCATTTCCTGTGTGTGTCTGCTGTCTGCACAGAGGGGTTGTGAGCTACTTGAAGCATTAGCCAAGAATTCTGGTGTATTTTCCTACAGATCCCAGTAGAGAGCTCTTTTATTAAGCATATGCTCGATACATATGATGGCCTGATGATGATGAATAAGACCAGCCTGAAATTGGTGATTCTAACAGACCCTTTCTGCCCACTTGGTGATGCCACTTCCCTACCCATTCCATCCCTGTGCCCATAAAAGTTTCTAGGGTTTTCTTGTTCTATCAGCCAGAAAGGGACATTTAGGGTGAAGAATGAACAAATTATTCAGATCCCAGAGAGAGCTGGCCATGTATACATTTATTCATTCATTCAATAAACATTTGTTAAGTTTCTGCTTTATACAAAGCACTGTGGTAGGCACTGACATAGAGGCTCCTTGGAGAACCAGCCTCATACTTCACTCTCCGTTCAGCTTCTGCCTTGTTTGGATGCCTCTATCCAGACTCATCAGTCTTCAAGGCTTCTTTTTTCTTTAATTAGTAGCGGGGAGTGCTGAAAAGAATGGTTAACGAATGTGGGCACAGTGAGTATAAAGAACAGGATAAGCTTTTGCACAGTGGAAGGTAGGGGAAGCCAATCAGCATGAAAAAAAAAATGGCCAAATGGACCTGGGAAGGTGGTGCAGGAGAAAGGCCAAGGAAAGAATGGGGAACAATGAACTTGGAGTCATGCATGGAACCTGAGTTCAATCACCTCTTCACCACTGATTGCCTCTGTGAACATGATGGGTGTGACACCTAACCTCTTAGCATCTCTGCTTCCTCAGGTGTAAAATGAAAGGGTCTGACCAGATGACCTCTCAGATCCTTCCAGCTCTCGATCACTGATTTCAAAAGGTTAAAAAGAGTTTCGAAAGATTTTTAAAAGTTACAATATTTTATAGAAACACGGAATCTTAATTCCTTACAGAAAAGGGGGAAGGGTCTATCTTTGGGAAGGAAGGAGAGGGAAGGAACTATGAGCCTTTGATCTCATTGAGTGTTTTCTCTAATGATTCACGTTGCAACCTCTTCATGCTTGCTTATCCTGTCTGTCTCTTGTCCATGACCTCTACCAAGTTCTCCATAGGGAGTTCCCCCCAACATGCTGATAGCTTTCCTTGTTCTCCCACCACCGAGGATTTCCCACCTATGTGTATAGTGCATAGCCTTCTGTAATGTCGTGGCATTTTGGCGATGATGGTGACAAGATGGTGGGAAAGATGAGGGAAGAGGAGGAAGTATGTGCCTTAAGAATCACCTGGCTTTCAGACAATCTCTGTGCTTTGTACTTGGCACTCTGTCAGCTCTTCATCCGATAAGTGGACACAGCACTGGGGGAAATGAACTGAATCAGGTTTAAAATTTGCAAGGTGCCTTTGCACATATTATCTCATGCCTCCCAACAGCCTTATGTGGTAGGTATTACAGTCAATCAATCAATAAACATCTATTCTATTTACGATGTTCCAGTGTTACTGCTACTATGCTACTATGTAGCTACTATGCTACTATGTTACTGCTACTATGTAGCAGTGTTAAATGCTAAGGATACAAAAAGAGGCAAAAGAGAATCTTTGCCCTCAAGGAGCTTATAATCTAATGATATCGTTACAGGTATCAGTATCCTTACTTTATAAATAAAGAAACTGAGGTACTAACAGATTAAGTGACCTGTCATAGTCACATAGTAAGTGAGCATCCAAGGTAGGATCTGAACCCAGGCACTAATAAAGATAATAACAATAATAATGGCATTTATGCAGAATCTACAATTTATTTTGCAATGTGCCAGGCACTGTGCTAAGTGCTTTACAAATATTATCTCATTAGATACTTACGACAACCCCAAGAGGTAAGTGCTACTATTATTTCCATTTTATAGGTGAGAAGACTGAGGTAAATGGAAGTTCAGGCACTTGCCCAGGGTCACACAGCTAGTAAGTGTCTGAGGCCTGATTTGAACAGGTCTTGTTGACCTCAAGTCTTCTCCACACGAAGGTCAGCTTTCTCTCTACTACACCATGGGAAAAGACAGGTAGCTCTTATAAAGAACGACACTATCTGAGTTTGTGTTGGCCTATTTTCCCCCAGTGCTAAGCAGTTAGTAAGGCAGCATACCAATTGACTTATCAAGTTTTGACATTTGGCTGCTAAGCCACTGCTACCTCCTGTCCAAAAACATCTTGTTTTGTCCTGTAGCCTCTTTTATAGGACAATTAAGGGATAGTTAGCTTGATTAATTGACTCTGAGGGACAAAGGCAAACGTGTGAAGATCTGATTGTATACAGATGGTGCTACAAATGGTTGAAAACTCAGTTAAAGAAGTGGGAATTATCCTGATCGGGCGCCAGGCCCTAAGTCAGCTTCTAGGCCATTTTCAGGAATATGCTAAATATTCTGGCATGAGCTCCATAACCCCTCGCACAAAACACACTATAGCTCAGAATGAGGACAGAAGGAAATCCAAAAAGCATTCATTAAGTGCCTGCTGTGTGCACAGTGCTACACTAAGTCCCAGGGATGCAAAGACAAAACAGAAAATAGTCTTTGCTCTCGAGGAACTTATGGGGAGAAAAGCTACTTGGTGGACAGGGTAGAATGCTAGACTTGGAGGTAGGAGATTAAGTTCAAGTTCCACTTCAGACATTTATTAGCTGAATGATCCAGGACAAACCCCTTAAACTCCCTGAGCCTGTTTTTTCATTATATATATACACACACATATACACATACATACACACATATGTAAAATGTATTTAGACATATGCATATATATGTTAATTTGAGGATGAAGGAGAGGGACTAAGCACTAACAATGAATGAAATCAGGAAGGGCTCCCGCTAGAATATAGCGTGTGAGCAGAGCCTTGAAGGATGCTAAGGATTCCAGGAGGTAGAGGTGGAAGAGGGAGTGTATTCCACGAATGGTGGATGGCCTGTGCAAAGGCGTGAAGTCAGAAGACAATACTGAATTCCATTCAACTAGACCAATATGGCTAGAAAATAAAGTATGTATGTATTTATATATATTTACATATATTATACTATATTATATTGTATTGTATTGCATCGCATCATATATCATATTACATCATATTATATCATATTATATCATATTATATTAATATATCTGCACATATACATGTATATGTATATTTGTCTGTGTGTTTGTATTTATTTATAAAAGTCCTGAGGAAATGGACTCAGAGTCTTGGACCTAGATATGCAGAGGATTAATGTGCAATACACCTGAAGATGTAAGCTTTAGTCAGAATACGAGATTGGAGGGTTTTTTTTAGACAGTATGTGGAGTGCATATTGTATCCTGGGGACAATGAGGACCCTTGAGCAGGGGAGTAACACAATGAAATGCCTAGGCTCCACAGAGGATGAGCAAGTTTCACTGGGGCAAGCTGCCTGATTGATAATGACAGCTTCCGATAACACATTTCATGTTTCAGCCTTTCTTTCTGCCACGTCTGCCATGTGTATGTGGCAGACCTTTACTTCTCAATGTTTCCTCCTCTTTTCCCAACATTGACTCTACGCATCCATTGTTTGCCCTTCTCATTCTCTCCTCTTCTCAGTGTTTCCTTCATTTCTTTCCTAGTTTTCATTTTTCCTTAGATCCCCTTTTACCCACTCAGCACTGACCCTAATGGGTCTTTTCTCTTCCTCTCACAAGCTATCCTTTTATAACCCTTTCATTGGCTTGGACCTAAGGGTTAAAAATCCTCAGTGAGTGCTTGTATCCTGTTAAAATCCTTCTCCTTTTCAAACAGTCTGTGATCCTTTCCAGAATCACTCTTCCAATCACACTAGCACACCATTCAGCTAAGTTTAAGCCTTCTGCTGACAGACAGACTTCCACTTTTCCCCAAATAATTCTCTCACCAGCCAAGAATACTATAGGCATACCTCATTGCTTGAACTGTAACCATTACAAAGTTTTATATTCATAAACTCTCATGTCTGTGGGGGCAGTTCTATCTAGAGTTAGAATTGAACCATTTGAAACTCATGGGATAGAAGTTCAAAAGAGGAGCTTGAAGGGTTTTTTTAAGAGTTCCCTTAGTTCAAACCCTGCATTTTACTGAGACCTAGAGATGTCACTGGGCTTGTTCAAGGTCACAGAGCTAGCTAGTTTGGAGCAGAGCCAGAAATATAACCAAGAGTCATTTTATGAGACCCATGGCTGGACATTCCTTCCAAGGGACAGGGAACTGAGTAATAGAGGGTTAGATCTGTGACTCTGGGAACAATCTGCAGGATGCATCATCATTGTTTAGATTCTCACATCTTGTCTCAGATCAGCTCAGGATCTGATGCAGGTTAATACCCAACTAGGGGAAACATAAACAAGCCATATGAGCTCCTTGAACCCAGAGGCATAGATATAAAGATGGAAGTGATGTCAGAGGTCATCTAATCCAACCCTCATTTTACAAATGAGGAGACTGAGTCCTAGAGAGGGGAAGTGTATGACCTATGGTCCTACAGGTGGTAGAGATGGGATTCAAAGCCCTATCCTTTGACTTCCAAACCCCATGTTCTTTCCCGTTCTTCTTTCCTGGATAATCTTTCCCAGAGAGGGTCAGCAGCTAGGACCCTCACAAGACTAAAGAAAGCAGGAAGGAACTTCTGCCCACTACACTGTAGCTTTTTTAAGGTGTCTGACTGTTTATTCCTGCATTCTCCCACACACTGCTTTGGGAAGCTCAGAAAAGATGGGCTAGCTTGATAACAATATACCTGTGCTAATTACAAACCAGACAGTATTTAGTGGTTTTCTTTCTCTGACCTAGGAGTGAGCAGAACTTCTAGACTTCATCTCTAGTGGCTGGCTCCAATTGTTTTACTCCAAGGTGACTCCAGTTTCTAGAATGGCAGAACCTTTGAATTTCTTATTGTTCATTTATTTAGGCAACTGGCTAAGCTATGGTAAGTCATAGAGAGACCCAACAAGACCAAGAGCTATTGCTGGTCTTCATGCTCCAACCTCCTCCATTTTCCATCACTTGCGCTACTTGGTTTGGGACATCATGTCTGCCTCAGGATAAGCCCAGTCATCACCTGAAATCTCATCATCATGGTGATTGATTCAGCTTTGATACTCAGCACTCTCAGTTGCTTCTCCACTTTGATAGGAGGGCTGGAGAATGGAGCAATCAACTCCTCCCAAAGCCTCCCTTTATAGAGGGCTCATAATCTCCAGCCATTTCTTAATTTCCCATCAGCTGCTCTGCTTGGTTTCAACTCCAAGAGCATCATGCCCTTTCCCCCTCATCTTTCATGTCAGAACCTGCTGTCTCTGTTTTGGCCCTCATAAAATTTCTTGCCTGGACTGTTTCAATAGCCTTCTATTGGACTCTCTGCTTCAGGTCTCCTCCTTTTACCTTCCTCCATGCTGCTGCTGAAGAGATTTTTTTTCTTAAATCTTAAGTCAGATATCACCATCCCCCCATAAGGTTTAATACCTATAGGATAAAATATAAATTTTTCTATATGACATTTAATGTTCTTTCCAACCTGATACCTCCCTACCTTGCCAGTTTTCTTATACACTGTTCTCTTCCACACATAGTTCAGCCATCCTGGTCTACTCGCTGATCCTCACTCATGACTCTTCATTTCCCAAAGCCATGCCTTTCCCTCGTGCCTGGAATGTTCCTCCTCCTGACCTCTGTCTACCTGTTAGAATCCCTGACTTCTTTTAAGACTCAGTTAAAGTGCCACTTTCTCCAGAAGGCCTTTCCTGATCCCTCCAGCTGCTAATGACTTCTCCTCTAAGACTACCTTTCATCTATTCTTCTTATATCTGGTATATCCTTAGACATTTACATGTTTTATCCCCCTTTAGAATATAAGCTCTTTAAAGGGAAGGACCATTTCTTTTTTTCTTTGTACCTCCAGCACTTAATTCAGTGCCTAGCACACAACATAGTAAATGCTTAATAAATGCTATCTTATTCTCCCACGGGCATTAGCATCATTTTCATCCCGTTTCCTAATTGAGGACTGAATCTTAATTTCCCTTTTCTTCCTCTCGTTTATTTCATGGGAATAGTATGGAGAAATATTGTTTGGAGGCTAGAGGTGCCTTCTGGGTAGTGCAGATGTCAAACTGTATAATAGATGACCTTCATCTATGTGCAAGGCCAGCCCTGATCCTGGAAAGCTGAGGGGCCATGAATTACCCTTTGCATCATTTCTTTGCTGGACACAGTAAAAACTATAGCTGGGTTATATTATATTAAGTGAGAACTTTGTACTTCTTTTTTTTTAACTTTGTACTTCTTAACGAACTTACCACAGCTCTCCTTGTCAGTTCCTAGCCAGTCTTTTGGATTCTGTCACCCTCCCCAGAAATCCTATCTATCTTTCACTAATTATCTTTTGAACATCTATTTTTTTAAAACCTCGAGTTCCAAATTCTCTCCTCTCTTCCCTTCCCATCCACCCTCCCTAAGAAGTCAAGCAATTCAGCATGAGCCACATGCGTATCATTATGTGTAACCCTTCTACAATACTCATGTTGTGAAAGACTAACTATATTTTGCTTCTTCCTAACCTATCCCCCTTTATTGAATTTTCTCCCTTGACCCTGTCCCTTTTCCAAAGTGTTTGTTTTTGATTATCTTCATCCCCATCTGCCCTCCCTTCCATCATCCCCCCTTTTTTATCTTCTTCCTCATTCTTTTCTATGGGGCAAGATACGCAACTGAGTATGTATGGTATTCCCTCTTCAGGTCAAATCTGATGAGGGCAAGATTCACTCATTCCCCCTCACCTGCCTTCTCTTCTCTTCCTACAGAACTGCTTTTT
>CM053624.1:293734303-293750333 GCA_028646595.1 Phalanger gymnotis
AAACCACCATGCATTCATTCAGTCTTCCTTACTAAAAATTTGGGGGTTATCTTGGACCCTTCCCTTTTTCCTTACCTGTTCATAGCCGATCAGTTTCTATGTCCTGTTGATTCTACCTCCACACCAGATCTCATGTATGTCCCTTCCTTTCCATTCCCAGAGCCAATACCATTAGCTTAGATCTTCAATACCTCTTACCCAATGTAATGGTCTCCTAAGTGGTTTTCTTTCCTCCAGTCTCTCTCCTAGTCCTTTTCTCTTCTACACAGCTGAAAGAATTATCTTTTTAAGGCATAGGTCTGACCTTATCACTGCCCCACTCAAAAATCTTCAGTGACTCCCCATTGCAGAGAAAATAAAATATACTCTTTAACTCTGGCTCCAGTTTGTCTTTCCAACCTTGTGTCACAATACTTTCCTTTATGTACTCTGCATTCTGGCCAACCTGGACCCTGACCTCGTACTCTGGTACCTTGACTTTATCCATTCATTAACACGACTCTCATAGAGCATTACTAATTTATAAAGGGGTCATAACCTGAATTATGGGAGGGAGTTCCCAAACTGACAAAATAAGTAGTCTTTGAAGTGAAGTATAGGAAGAAATCAAGGCATAGTCATCATCTCCTCTTACGTCATGCATAATGACATTTTAAAAATGACTTTATTTGTATGAACTGCTGACATACAGCCTTCTAAATGGGTCTCACATTTATAGCTAATTTTCTCCATCCTTTGTTTCACGTTTTTCCTTCCTAGTGTATTCCATTTCCCCTTCCTCTCCACTCTTTTAAAATCATCGAAACATAAAAGCACTCCCAATCTCTTTGTCTTAGTTGTTAGTTTTTCAGTTGCATCTGACTCTTTGTGACCCTATTTGAGGTTTTCTTGGCAAAGATGCTGGAGTGGTTTGCCATTTCCTTCTCCAGCTCATTTTACAGATGAGGAAACTGAGGCAAACAGGGTTAAGTTACTCATCCTGGGTCATACAGTTAGTAAGTGTCTGAGGCCAGATTTGAATTGAGAAAGATGAGCCTTCCTGACTCCAGGCCCAGCACTCAATGCACTGCATCTTCTATGACCCTTGATCATAAATGGAGAAATGCATCCTCTTCTCCTATCAGAATGTAAACAGTTTACCTTGTATAATTGCTTACCTGTGTTTATATTTCTCTTGATTCCTGTGTTTTTTTATTTCAAAATTTCTATACAGCTCTGTCTTTTTTTCATCAGGAATGCTTGGAAGTTCCCTTAAAGTCCCTTTTTCCCCCCTGTAAAATTATTATAATCAGTTTTTCTGGGCACATTATCTGTGGTTGTTAGCCTATATCTTTTGCTTTTCGAAATAACGTTTTCCAAGCTTTCTGCTCCTTTATAGTGGTGGCTGCTAAACTGTATGTGATTTCAATGATGGCTCCTCAGTATCTTTCAGGTTTCTTACTTGATTTTTTTTTCTTTGATCTAGAAGCTCTGGATTTAGGGTATAATGTTCTTGGGAGTTTTCATTTTGGAGTTTTATTTAGGAAGTAACCATTGGATTTTTTTCTATTTCCACTTTGCCTTTGGTTCTAAGAGATCAGAAAAGTTTTATTATTTCTTGAAACATGATGTCTAATCCCCCTTTTGTGGTCATGGTTTACATATAGTCCAATAATTCTTGAATTATCTCTCCTTAATCTGTTTTCTAGGTCAGTTGTTTTTGCTATAACTCTTATTTTCAATAATTTTTTAGTTGTTTGAGTTTATTTTAGTGTCTCTTGTTGTTTCATTAAGTTGCTAACTTCTTTTCAAACTACTATAATTTTTTTCCTTTGGGTAAGGTTTGGTATCTCTTGTTCCAAGCTGTTAATTCTGTTTCCAATTCTTTCTTCCTTAGTTTTTGTTTCTTTTTTTTTTCATTTTCCCACTTATTCTCTTAGAAATCATTAAAAACTTCTTTAAACTTTTTACTCTATTTCTTCCAGGAATTCTACTTGAACTTGTGCCCAAGCTGTATTTTGTTTTTTGAGGTCTTGCCTACATACGTTTTGGAATCATCCTTTTCTTCTAGAATTGTGTCAGGATGGTACATGAGGCTCAAATGAGATAATGGATTAGAACATTTCACAAACCTTAAATGTAAATGTAAATACCAGGCATTGTAATTATAATAATACTTATTATTAGTCTACAGTCACCAGTCCTCTAGTATGATTGATGATGACTTCATTCCCGGTGCCTTCTCCTGTGCTTCTGCTGATCTCAAGCAATGATTACAGAGTAATACAAGGGTGTGCTGGTAAATGTTTAACAACCAGCCTCTCCAAAGCAAAAAATGTATGTGCACATACTTTTAAGTTTAATCTACATTATTAATATCTTCTTAAGTCTAGACAATCAACAAGACAACAACTCAAGATCTAGTTTGTCATGATTGCTGATTTCTGAGGTATAAATGCTCATAATGAAAATTTTACAATTGGCTCTTACAAGCCGGTTAGAATTGGCTTCAGCACATTCCTGAATTATACCTTGTGCACCTGTCTAGATCTTTACGCCAGGATTTTTTTTCTTATTCTTCCAGTCTTCTTCATGGATTTAAACTTTATGTTAGGGCTTCTGTAAACTTTAAAGGGAATGTCTGGATTAAGCTTTCATCCTGTTGAGTTCTTCTGGTACTTCTGGGTGTTGTGTTGTTTTAGGATCTCAGAGACAGCTCAGGCAGGGGACTTGCAAGATTTTGCTCCCAAAGTGGCTCAATCCGGAGCAAAGTCTGATCACTTCCCTCCTGGTTTGAGCTTTGCAAGTTCCTGGGTTGGGTTTGGGTCTCAACAACATACTTATGGTCTTGTCCCTAATTGGAGTTACAATGGAATACTATTGGGATTGGCCACTATCAGGTGACTGGGAGGCACTGTAGGTTCATAGTGACAGAATTGGAGGCTCCCCCTTGGGATAGGATTCCTGCTCTGGTTGTTCCCTTTCAAGCTTAAGATTGGACTAGAGGAAACTGAGGCACCACTCCACTCCTGGGATCAAAACTATGTAGTAGCTGCTTGCTTCTGAACTTGCTTCTTGCTTAAATCACACTCTAGACCTCATGACTGCTTCTTGCCCTCTATAGAACTCCACGCTGTAGGCACAGGTCCCCTCCTAAATCCTCCCTGGGTCATTGACCTGGAATAGGGCAGTGAGTGACAGCTAATAATTGGTGCCTATTTCTGCAGTCTCACAAGGTTGTCCCCCCTCTTTGTGGGTCTGGGACTTCTTCTTTCCTTGGTGTACAGCCTCAGATCTCTTTTAGTTCCTGCATTAGAATGTTCCATGTGACATATTCCTGGCTAGACTTTGTCTTCATTGCCTGTAGACCTCTCTGTCTTTCTATGTTGCTGATGTCTACCTGGGCTAGAAAAATGGCTCACTATGAAATTTTCTTGGATTTCCTGATCAAGATTTGATCTGGTTTGTTTAAATTTGGTTCAATATTTACCTGCTACTCTACCATCTTGGCTCTGTCTACCCTCTTCTAGCTGATCCTCCCTAGAAACCACTTCACTTCATATTTCTGAAGGAACTACAGTGTTGTTTCTGATTGATTATTGCTTCAGGTTTTATAATGACAGATATTTTTTTCTATTTCAGTGGAGGCATGATCTCATCAGTGTGGACACTCCCTCTACTGGTGCAGATAGCAATTCATCCAGATCTCATCTTACGCAAGTCTTTTCCATATTCCATAAATCCTTCATAGAAGAGATACACAACATTCTGAGATCTGTCTGTTAACATTTCAGGGATACCTATGCAGCACTTCAGCTATCTGTTACACCTCGGCCTATCAATATAATGAGCCTCCTTATTTTCTGGATGTACAAACATATCTTTGATGGGTCTTACCTTGTACCCTATAGTCCAGTATTCCAATGAATCTGTGATCTCATTGATATGGGTATTCCCTCCAGCAATGAAGATCATAGCCCATCCATGTTTGCTCATTCAGAGGAATTCTTATCCATGTCCTTCCATACGTTTGCTAAGTCTACCCATTAGGCTGAGAGGACTTTCCTTTCTTTCTCTTGACACTGGGCAGATACCAATGGAGCATATGGGCTACCCAGCAGATATGCCTCATCCCTTCTGAATTCCCAGAGCATCTTTTTTTACATCCTTTCCACCACTTCTTCTTTATAATTGTTTGTAATGTTTTGCACCATACTCAAACTCACTGTGAGCCCCTCCATAACCCTTTGGGTAGTCCTCAGTTTCAGTTTCTTAGCTACTGTACCATATGTATCATCCCACCAGAACACGACCATGTGAGAACAATCAAAATTGCCAGTGACAGAGGAAAATGGAAAGATGAATGGTGGGTATAAGCAGGCTTCAGGATATTATGAATATTTTTATTGCCCTTTGGGTCATTGTCAATCACTATCATCATGGGAACATAGTGTTGACTTGTAGACATACAGCATCATTGTGAATTGGTATTAAACATTGTTTTTCTTCTCTTCTCTCCTTTCTCCCTACTTACTTTTTTTCTTTTCTCTTTTTTCTTTCTCTCTTCTTTTTCCTCCTTCCCTCTTTCCCTCCTTCTCTCCTTCTGTTCCTTCCTTCCTTCTCTTCCTTCCTTCCTTTCTTTCTTTTCTTCCTTCCTCCCTCCCTCCTTCCTTCCTTCCTTCCTTTCTTCCTTCCTTCCTTCCTTTCTTTCTTTCTTTCTTTCTTTCTTTCTTTCTTTCTTCCTTTCTTTATTTCTTTCTTTCTTCCTTTCTCTCTCTCTCTCTCTTTTCCTCCCTTGCTCTTTTTCTCTCTATTTCTTGCCTTCTTTCTCCCTTCTTTAGTAGTAAGCAACTTGGGGTCATTGGAAACACTGGTATTTCCTGAACACAACTCTCCCAGAAGCAGGCTTCCTTAGCCTATCCATGTGAGGAGATGCTATCAAGAGACACTTTGCACATCTGATAAATCTTTGTTATACATATAATGTATTCATTATTGTATCATTATATATAATGTATTCATTATTCATATATACAATGTATTCATTATTGGAGAATCCCTATTTTTAAAACTCCTTTGCAGGACATTCTCCAAGAAACTGGCAAGGATCTTAGATGAGCATATGTTTCCTTGTTATGTGCCTTGCTCCATGTTGATACTCAGAGGATCATTGAACAAAGTTATCTCTATGATCACATCTATCATAATGGAAAAATATTTCAGGAAAATCAGACTATTGCAAAGGCAATACTTGACACAAATACAATCTTGTTTCTCCTGCCTGCAGATTAACATGTAATATTATTATGATTAGAATGACAGCACGATGATAGAAAGCTGGATTCAGACACAAAAAGACATAGATTCAAGTCCCACCTCTGACAAGTTATGTGACATGGGACAATTCACTTAATTTCTTAGTGCTATAAGCAACATTTTAACACTCAAAGTTACAGAGAAGATGCCAATTGTACTAGAAGAGGAAGTTTTCTCATTTGGGGCTTCTCTGTACTGATGAAATCCAGTCCCTAATTCCTTTTTTTATGATTATCAATATTTTGCAATATGTTGCTACTACTTTGTGTTTAAGTTCTGTAGATTGTATATGGAAACATAACTAATTTTCTAAACAAATCAGTCAATGTATTGGGCTGATACTGGAGGTGTAGCTACTGCCCACCAAGCCCCCATAGTACTTAGGAGTTCTCATAAAAAATGCAACTTTCACTAATGCAGTTCTTGGGAGACAGTAGACTATGGATGAGGGATTGTTTTGTAAAATTTTGTTTGGGGGAGTGCATCTATATTTTAAATTTGTCACCAGATGATAGACTAAACTGGCAGTATCCTGATCTCCACAGCCAGAGGTAATCTCTTCCTCCAGTGGCCTCTTTGTGTGTATACCTCGCTTCTGTATTTATGATCTGTTTTAATTATCTGCATAGGTAGGATCACAGATAAAGAATTGAAAGTTCCCTTAGTGGACACACAATCCAAACCTCTCCATTAAATCTTATCTTTTCTACAAGACTGTAACTTCCTTGGGGGCAGGGGCTGGGAATTGTTTATTCTTCATTCTTTATACAACCCTACATACCCTTTCATAGTGCTTAGGTGCTTAAGAAAAGTTACTGAATTAAATTTGAAAACAAATTTTCTGACATCATGAACTGTCAAATGCTACCAAATCTTGAATTCTACTAAAGATTTTTAAAGCTGTTAATCTTTTTAAAAAAAATAATTTATTTTTAGTTTTCAGGATTCGCTTCAGTAAGATTTGCAGTTCTAAATTTTCTCCCCCTCCTTCCTCTCCCCCCTCCCCAAGATGGCATGCAATCTGATATCGGCTCTACATATATATTCATATTAAACATATTTTCACATTAGTAATGTTGTAAAGAAGAATTAGAACCAATGGGAGGAAACTTGAGTAAGAAGAAACAAAACAAAACAAACAAAAAAAGAGAGCAAATAGTATGCTTCAATCTGTAGTCAGACTCCATAGTTCTTTCTCTGTATGTGTATAGCATTTTCTATTATGAGCCTTTTGGAGTTGCCTTACATACTTGCAGTGCTGAGAAGAGCTAAGTCTATCAAAGTTAGTCATCACACAATGTGGCTGTTACTGTGTACAATATTCTTCTGGTTCTGTTCACTCCACTCAGCATCAGTCCATGTAAGTCTTTCCAGGTTTTTCTGAAGTCTATTTGCTCATCATTTCTTATAGCACAACAGTATTCCATTGCATTCGTATACTACAACTTATTCAGCCATATTGATGGGCATCTTCTCCATTTCTAATTCTTGGACACCACAAAAAGAGCTGCTATAAGTATTTTTGTATATGTGGGTCCTTTCCCCTTTATTATGGTCTCTTTGGGATACAGACCTAGAAGTGGTAGTGCTTGGTTAAAGGACGCACAGTTTTTTAGCCTCTTGGGCATAATTCCAAATTGTTCTCCAAAATGGTTGGATCAGTTTACAACTCCACTAACAATGCATTAGTGTTCCCATTTTTCCACATCTTCTCCAACATTATCATTTTTTTGTCTTGTTATGTTAGCCAATCTGATAGGTGTGATGTGGTACCTCAGAATTGTTTTAATTTGTATTTCTCTGATCGATAATGATTTAGAGCATTTTTATATGACTATAGATACCTTTAATTTCTTTATCCAAAAATTGCTTGTTCATATCCTTTGACCATATACCAACTGGAAAGTGACTGGTATTCTTATAAATTTTACTCCATTCTCTATATATTTTAAAGATGAGGCCTTTATCAGAGACACTGGCTGTAAAAATTGTTTCTCAGCTTTCTGTTTCCCTTCTAATCTTGGTTGCATTGGCTTTGTTTGTGCAAAACCTTTTCAATTTAATGTAATCTAATTCATCCAGTTTGCATTTCATAATTCTCTCTGTCTCTCTCATTTGGTCATAAATTCTTTCCTTCTTCATGAATCTGACAGGTAAACTATTCCTTGCTGTCCTATAAACTCTTAATCTTAAGTAGTTGATTTTGAAGTTGTATTAGCAATAGACAGAGTTGGTATTCTGGACTGTGTACCTTCTCCACCATGGGAAATATGTATAATAGAAGAAAACATTGGGTGATTCTTTTGGTTGTATGTGTGTTTTCCTCAGAGTATGAAAAATAGAAAATTAAAGCTCCCCTGTTTTCCTGTGTAGTCTTAGATACAAAGACAAGTAATCACCCCATTTGATTTTCTGAGTATCATTTTATTAGCAGTTTCACACAAGAAACTCAAACTACTTGACTAGTAGCCTTTGAAGAACCCGCAAGGCTTATTATTTCCATTTCATAGATGAGAAATAACTAGGTTCAGGGAGGTTCAGTTCCCAAACTCATATAGCAACAAGCAAAAACTCAAGTCCTCAGTTTCCAAAATATTTATTGCATGCTACAGACCTGAGAGAGGGGGAAACTGAGGAACTGATTTCTGAAAAAAGCATTTCCCCAAGGAGCTTTTAAGACCTGTCTATTCTATTTTGGAATCATTCAGATGAGACTATTTCACATTAATAAGGACCAGTGACTTGCAGAAAGGTCTTAAGATGTCTTTCTCTGGAGACAGCATGTTATTGCTCTGACAGGCATCCTCTTTGTCATTTTTCAGTTACATGTACTCATTTTTTGTTCAATGTGACTGCCAGGCCAAGCAGAAAGCTTCAGCCCTCTATTTTCTGGCTATGCTCATTCATATTTCCAGTGGCCACAGGCAGCCGCTGGCTGTCCATAGCCAAGAGTTGGCTAAGAACATCACCAGGAGGGTCTCCCCACTGAGGTGGGGAGTTACCCAACCGTAATCTCACATCTGGTAGTTTTTAAAGGTAACAATCCCTCTCTCTGGATTCCATTCCCCAGCCTGCTCTGCCCCAATGCACACAGCATTAAAGAGATAGCCACAGGATCACAGGATGGAGTGCGCAGCTGCTGTGGCCCTGGCACTCAGCTCTAATTCTGGGTGGGCTTGGGTGGATACTATGAGTTGAAGCCATCAGCTGGGTAGTGTGCACGGGCAATTTGAAAAATCGAGTAAATAGGTAATTAAAATGGACTCAAGGAATGTTTTCAAACCTGAAGGACTGAATTATTTCCCATTTAAATTTGGGGTAAAGGCTTGAGCCAGTGCTGATTAAAAAAAAAGAAGAAATAAACTGATTCTCACCCCTGCATCCTCTGCACTACCCCAAACCATTCACACGTGCAGGACCATCCAAAAAATGAAGAGTAGCTTTTTTTTTCCAAGACAGATCTCTGGAACACTCTCCCTCCCTCGCTCGGAACCACTTCCTCTCTTCAAATCTCACTTTAAAACCTTCCTGTTTGCCTTAGCCTATGACTGACTCAGACCCCATTCATCTTTCTTTTCCCTCTCCCCATGACCACATCCTTCCATTCTCCCCTCACCATAGACTGTGTGAGAACACTAGACTGACTCTTTACAGCTCTTCATTTTTCAGCTTTTTCCTGTTCCTTTGCAACACCTTGACCTGTCAGTTTCCACTTTCGACTTGGCTGTGACTCACTGTGCCCTGTTGTATATAACATCAGGCCATTTCTTCCCATGGATCCTCCCTCTCTCTCTTTTTTACTTATCCTCTGAGGAGGTAAATAATTTAAAACTTTTATGTCTTCTTTTTTTATGATCGCTTTCACTTCCAAGAATATCTCTCTCACCACCCCTACCCAGACAGTTATCCCTTGTAGCAAAGAATAAAGAAGAAATGGAGAGGTGGGGAGGAAGGGAGCAGTTTAACAAAGCCAACAGACATACCAACAGAAAAAGAGCACGGGTGATGAAATCAGAGGACCTGGGTTCCAGTCCACCTTTGGATGTGTGACCTTGAGCAAGTACTTTCATTTCCCTTGGCCTCCATTCCCTCATCTGTAAAATAGAGCCAGAATATTCCAGAGCTGGAGCCTGAGCCATTCCCTACCTATAGTCTCCCACTTCTATAGAGAAAGAAGGAAGGTGCATTTTCTCATCTCTCTGAGGACAAGCTCAATTGTTATCAATATATAGTGCTCAGTTTTACTTTTTTTGCTATTCTTTCCATTGACATAGTTATATATTCACTCACATTCTGTCTCCATGACTTTGTACTGGCAGTCCCTCACACATGGTATGTACTATTGCCTTGATTTTACCTCCTAGATCCCTTGTTTGATTCAAAGCCTTGCTCAAGAACCACCTTTGATAAGAAGTCTGATTCCAACAAAAGTGCCCTCCCTTCCCCCCAAAATTTAATTTTGTATTTATGTGCATGTTGTCTCCCTCATTAGTATACAAGGTCCTTGAGGGCAGGGAGTATTTAATTTTTTATCTTTATATCCTCAGTAACTAGAACAATGCATGGCACTCAGTAGGCACTTAATAAATGCAAGTTAATTGATTATTTTCCTTCTTTCTGCATCGGTTAATTTTAGACTTCCCATCGTAGCCCATATTATCTCGCAGATGAGTCTTGAGTCCCAAAGCAAGGCTAATTTCCCTGTCAAGGTTCTAAAGGTACACTGAGGATTCAGTAATGAATCTCTAATACCAGTGTCTTGAGCCCCTACTGGTGTACTTCTCCCTTCCAAGATTATAAACTGAGAATCATTCTAGTCAACAGGCATTAAGCAACTTTTAAAAAGAGTATTTACTAAGGTAAATCTAGTAAGAATATTTGTTATAAAAAAATTCCTCCAAAACTCTGTGAGACTCTCTCCCATGAGTATATACAGAATACAGGGGAAAGCAGGCTGAAGCCTAGAGAGCACATGTGACAAAGGGGTAATTCATAGCTCCTCATTGCTGAAAGTCCCTTTCTTCCATTTGCGGGGCTCTACAGGGCTGCTTGTAGATCCATAAAACTGCACCTATTTTGTCCTTGGCTTCTGGTGCCACTGCCGTTAGCTGATCTGAAGATGTTACTAGGATACTAATGGGTAGATGGGAATTTCAAAATCTTCCAGATCCCTTAGAAAGCTTGCAAGGTCTTTTTCTGGCCAAAGTGGGGGCCGAAGGAGACCTGGCTGATGTTGAAACCCAGGCTTCTCTTTCCGCCCAAGTGTTTCTATGTTAAGGGTTTTCCTGGAAAGCCAGGCTTGCTCCAGCTTCTCAAATGACTCCCTTGTCCTGCCTTGCCACTTTTTGGAACTTCCCAAGCTAACTCTAAACTTTTATATAAGACCCAGAGGATGTGTCAGAATCCCTTAATCAATTGGAACAGAGCTTCTGTCTGTTGTTATTTCACTTCATTCAACGACTTTCAAAGACTTTTCACATGAGATACAAAGTCTACGACTGAGATTAATTGATTGGACATCTTACCACTTATTTTAAGTGGGCTGGGGGTGGCTATTGATTTACTAAATCAACCTACTCTTACACCATGCTTTTCTTTGAATTATTCATATTCATAATTTCTTGGGACACAGATGAAGACTAACTGACTAACATTTTCCATTACATCCATGTACCATACTTTGGCACAAGCCACATTCCTTTATACCAGTTGATGGACACCTAGTTTGTTTCCAGTGCTTTGATACTACAAAGAAAGTGGCATATGTTGGCATATTTTACTGAATCACTTTTCTTATCTTTTTTAAGGAGATAAAGAATGTTGGTGCAATTTGGTACAGAGGCTTGGTCTCAATAGTGTTAAGTTGCATTGCTCAAGTTTAAGAAACTTGGAACAAAATGCCAAGATGGCTTGTTACAGGCATCAAAATATATCTAATCTTCTTAGTATTTTCATTGAAAAACTTCAGGTAATGCTTGAGGGAAGGACGTGAGAACAAAACAGCTAAAATTAGATGAACTATTGGTAGGTGCCTTCAAAACAGCTTTTATTACTCCAATTGGAGAAATTATTTTCCTTATTTAATAAGAAAAATAGAGTCATCATGGAATAGTTGATAGAGATGCAGCCTTGGCACTGAAAAGATATGAGTTCGGATCTTGCCCCTGACACATCAGCTGTGGGGCTCTGATGAAGTGGTTAACTTCTCACTGCCCTAGTCAGTTTCTAACATTAGAAACTACAGAGTAATTGCTATCTGCATTGATGGAGGAAGTTTCCATCTCATGGAATAATGAAAAACAGATTTTCACCAAAAAATACAGACATGACCAGCATTTAAACTGGAAGGGCCCTTGCTGATCACCTAATCCACCTTACCCAGCCTTCGCTGCCGTCATTCTTACAGAAGAAGAAACTGAGGCTCAGAGAGGTGAAATTACTTGCCCAGGGTCACATAGACAGTAAATTGCAAAGCCAAGATTTGAATTCATGCCCCGCAACACTAAATCTAGTGCCCATTCTACTACACTAAATTGTCTTCTCTTTAGACCTCAGTTTCTTCATCTGTGAAGTAGAAATAAAAATGTTTGTATCACTTATCATTGTTCAATCATTTTTCAGTCATGTCCATCTCTTCATGACCCCATTTGGGGTTTTCCTGGCAAAGCAGGAAACTGAGGCAAGCAGGGTTAAGTGACTTGCCCAGGGTCACATAGCTGGTAAATGTCTGAGGCTAGATTTGAACTCAGGTCCTCCTAACTCCAGACCTGTGTAACAACAATGTTGCTTGCAGCTGCTGTGGGGGTGAAAGACCAACAACACCAGCACACAGGAGGGCTGCTAGCACAGGTTCTTTGATCTACTTTTCTAAAGGAAAGCAACTTTAAAGGGGTCAAAAATCTGACTTTAGTCAAACACATACATACATACGTATACATATATATATACCTACATGCACACATACATATAAATACATACACACATACATCTATATGTATATATATACGTACATACATACACACACACATATATATACACATACACATATGTACGTGCATGTATGCATGTATATATACATATACATATATACACACACACACAAATATATATATATGTATACACACACACACACACACACACACACACACACGACATTCACTTAGTTCAGGGGAAAAACCAACACCCTGAACTTCAGAGCAAAATACAAACAGAAATTATATAAACAGAGCAAATA
Source organism: Phalanger gymnotis (assembly GCA_028646595.1). Taxonomy (NCBI): domain Eukaryota; kingdom Metazoa; phylum Chordata; class Mammalia; order Diprotodontia; family Phalangeridae; genus Phalanger; species Phalanger gymnotis. The sequence goes on from CM053624.1 coordinate 293,746,833, forward strand.
ACACAAATCAGCAGACAGGGCTTTGAACTATCTGATCATAGCAATACATACATAGTTACCACAGAGAGAGAAGCACGAACATCTGGGTTTTTCAAAGCAGGGGGGCTCCTTAATGGCTACCCAGAGTCTCATCTGGCTACATCACACAGACGCTCTTCCCATGAGTGAGCCCCAAAGCAAAATGCCAACATCCGAGCCTATATACACACTTCTTCAGGATCAGAGGGCATCACGACCTTCGTGACCCAGGGTCATGTGACTTAAGGTTCCATGTGACTTAAGCAGTTCACACGGGCCTATTAATGGATGAGAAAGATCTTCCCATCAAGCAAAAAATACATTAACAATGCACCTTGGCACTCTATCTACTGTACCACCTAACTGCCCTTACCATACAGGTCAGTTATGAGGAAAATGTTTTCCAAACTGTAAAGCTCCACGCCATGTACATGATCTTCTTTCTTCTTTAATGCTAAAACATTTCTCACTTTATTATCCAGTCAGAGATGGAAATGGAAATCTGAATAAAATCCATGACACTGGCAAAAACATTTTACAGAAAGATTTGAAAAAAAAGTCAGGGAGAGTCAGATTATCCTTGAATTTTGACTCTCAAGAAGTATATTTGCATCTAGTTCAAAAATGGAATGACGGCAGAGATAGCAGCTAAAAAGAGCAACCTTAAATCATCTGGGAATGATAGCTGGGACTGGGTGATATATTCATGTGATGGGATAGCCCTACAGCTGAGAGGGGGATGGGATAATATCAAAATAATGGTCCACTCGCTGTTGCCATCTATATCCCACAGATACTGCATTTATCAATGGCCTACAGTTTGCAGAGCGCTGTGGTGGGGACTTGATATCTGTTTCGAGCCATTTCCCACAGAGTCAAGATCTTAGGCAAGTCACTTAACTCCTCTGGGTCTCAGTTTCCTCATCTGTAAAATGGGGAAGTTGGGCTAAATGATCTGAGAGGGCTTTGAGCTCTAAACTCTATGACCTGCCATCAGTGAAACACTTTATCTCCCCAATGGTGATGATGATGGTGACTCAGCAGCTCTTCTTTCTGCTTCATTAGCATCAAGAGGAAAGCCCCCCTTATTTAAAAGCATCTTGTTGGCCTTTCTTGTTTTTTAGAGAGGTAATATAAAATCAAGCTCTACCTGGCCCAGTTTTTCTTAGCAATCTCTGTCAAAATTAGGGCACTTCCAATTTAAAGTGGATTTTCCTATTTACAATAAGACACTCCTGAGGAGTCAGCTCTTTCCTAAAAGCATGCCTTTTCTCCTTGTGTGTTTCACGGAATTGAAAGAAACCCCCCAGGGAGTTTTATTTCTCCTCTTTAAGTTTCCCATGTCCAGAAGGGAATTCAAGTTTCCAAGATCATCTCCAAGGTCATTCATGGAAGAAGATGGCCTAACTTTGTTCCAGCTAAGCACATGTGGGATATGAAAAAAAATAATGGAGAGGAGGGTGAGAAATAGGGTAGGGGGAACTGGGAAGAGGAAAAGAGGGGGAAGGTAGAAGAAGGGAGTAGAGGGAGAAAGAAGAGAAAAGAGAAAGAGAGGAGAAAGAGGAGAGAGAAAGGGAAGGGGGAGAGAGATAAAGAGGGAAACACACAGGAGAGAGAAAACAAGAGAATCAGAGAGAGAGAGAAAGAGAGAGAGAGAGAAAGAGAGAGATGAAAGATAGAGAAAGAGGAGTGAGGAAGGGGGAGAGGAAGGGGGAAAGAGGTGAAGGGAAGGGAGAAGAAAGAGAGAAGAGAGAGGGAAAGAAAGAGAAAGAGAGGAGAGGAGGGAGAGGAGAGAAGAAGGGAAGGAAAGAAAGAGGGAGAGAGAAAGAAGGAGAGAGGATGGGGGAAAGAAAAAAGAATAGGAAGAGGCATATGTAAATAGTAGAAAATGTGAGTGGAAGTCCCTCGAAGTAGTGATGACTAATCTGATCTCTGACAGGGAAGTTTTCAGCTGATTTCTTTTAGGACATGTCACGGTTCACCCCGTAAGCTGTCATGTCCCATCAGTTTGCTCTTACAGGGGATTTTGGTGTCATCGCTGTCATGAGGAGGCCTGGCAACTGGCAAAGAATTTCCGCCCTGTGCTATCCGATATGCCATTATTCGCCTCGTCTCATTTTAGCAGAGCAGTTACACTGCTGTCAGAGGTAATGGAGACCGTGCCACTAAGAAAATTGGCTGTAATTTATTTATCAATTGTTTCTGCATACCACAAGAGCGGCCATCTACTTTATGGCTGGGTCTAAGGTATTTGAGAGCCCCTGAAGTTCATGGTTTTCCGGTATTCTAAGTTCTACTTATGGCTTTTCCTGTAGATGACACACAACACCACCCTTGTGGTCTTGAAGGCCGTTTTCTTCTTTGCTTTCTTTAGTCACAAATCATTCTGAGGCATCCCTTAAGTGCATTTGTATTGTTAAGTGCACCGGACTGATTTGGTGTTAATTCAATTTGAGTGCCCTTAGTATCTTGTGGGGGGTGATGCAATGCAGGCCGGCTGCACCTTGTAAAAACAGGTCCCAGGTTTGCCTGAGAGCAAGGCACCTTTCCCTTAGCAATTTACCAAAGTTGCTGATAAAATTTTCATAAGGAAACCTTTTTAGTCTGACCCTATTGTGTTATTCTCCCATTAAGGTTCAGGGCATCAAGTCTGTCTTCAAGTGACAGCTTATTGCATTCTCCTCCATTATTCCTGCCTGCACATAGCGGGCTGATGGGTCACAGTGGAAGCCCCCTCTTGTCGGGTTCTGGGAAGAGCTGACAAAGGAAGAACCTGGGAGATTCTCTGTGTGTCTGCCTTATGCACAGAATAGTGGAGGGGGACTGAATTCCTAATCTATCAGCAACTTTTTACCTTTGAAGGATGAAGAGATAGATGAAGGATGCTCAAGGGGTACCCAGGAGACTTGGGGAGGAGAAGAGCAGGGATGTTGAAGGCAGGGCCAGAAAAAAGTAGTAAGTGCCAAACACTTTATATAAAATGAACACCAAAGAAAGCAGCATGTCGGATTAAGAGCACGTAAGGGACTGCTTTTCTTTGGGAATGCTGGACGTGGAATATGGCAGCCAAAGTCCCACAAAAAGCTACATTAGTCTTATAAATAGATCAAGAATGATCACAGATCATAGGGCTGGTAAGCACTTTAGAGACTACGTCCAAAGCAGAATGAATCACCGCCCCACCCCAAACTTGCCCCACCTCCATTTGTCTCTATTTCTGTTGATGGTATTACCAGCCCCCTAGTCACCCGGTTCCTTACCACAGAGTATTCTTTGACTCTTTTATCTCTCTCACTTCCCCCTGTTCTTCCAAGTCCAAGCTGTCGGTTCTTGCTGATTCTCTCTCCAAGACATCTCTTATATACATCCTCTTCATTCCACTCATAGGCTACCATATTTATGTCTTTATCACCTCCCCCGTGTAATTGTTATATTCTCCAAATTCACTTCCTGGCTTCCAATCTCTCTCTAATCAGTTCCTCA
>CM053624.1:293750833-293776865 GCA_028646595.1 Phalanger gymnotis
AGTATGGCAGAAACTGGGCATAGACCCATATCTTACACCATATACCAAAATAAAGTCAAAATGGGTACATGATTTAGGAATAAAGGCTGATACTATAAGCAATTTGGGAGAGCAAGGAATAGTTTACTTGTCAGATCTATGGGAAAGGATAGAATTCATGACCCAACAAGAGATAGAGTGCTTTATAGAATGCAAAATGGATAATTTTGATTATGCTAAACTGAAATGTTTTTGTATAAACAAAGCCAATGCAGCAAAGATTAGGAGGGAAGCAGAGAATTGGGAGAAAATATTTACAACCAATGTCTCTGATACAAGCCTCATATCTAAATTATAAAGGGAACTGAGCCAAATTTATAGGAATAAAAGTCATTCCCCAATTGAGAAATGGTCAAAGGATATGAATAGGCAGTTTTCAGAGGAAGAAATTAAAGATATCTATAGGCATATGAATAAATGCTGTAAATCATTATTGATTAGAGAAATGCAAATCAAAACAACTCTTAGGTGCCACATCTCTCCTGTCAGATTGGCTAACATGACAAAACAGGAAAATGATAAATGCTGGAGAGGATGTGGGAAAATTGGAACATTAATACATTGTCGGTGGAGTTGTGAACAGATCCAGTCATTTTGGAGAGCAGTTTGGAACTATGCCCAAAGGGCTATGAAAATATGCATACCCTTTGACCCAGCAGTACCACTCCTTGGGCTGTATCCCAAAGAGATCACACAGGTGGGAAAGGGACCTGTATGTACAAAAATGTTTATAGCTGCTCTTTTGGTGATGGCAAAGAATTGGAAATCAAGGCGATGCCCATCAATTGGGGAATGGCTGAACAAGTTGTGGTATATGAATGTAATGGAATACTCTAGTGTTATAAGAAATGGGGAGGATACAAACTTTATAATAACCTGGAAATACCTACATGATCTGATGCTGAGTGAGCGGAGCAGAACCAGGAGAACATTATACACAACCATGGATATATTGATTCTGTGATGACTAACTTGGATAGACTTGGCTGTCCTCAGCAACACAAGGCTCAAAGATAGCTCCAAAGGACTCATAATGGAGAGAGCTAGCTACATCCAGACAAAGAACTGTGGAGGCAAACTATTTGCTCTCTTTTTTTCCTCTTTTTTTTCAATTTTGTTTCTTCTCTCTTATGATTCATTCCATTGGTCATAATTCTTCTTTGCAACTTGACTACTGTGTAAATATGTTCAATGCAAAGGTTTATGCAGAATCTATATTGGACTGCATGCTATCTTCAGGGGGGAGGGGCAAGAGGAGGGAAGGGAAGAAAATTTGAAACTCAAGAACATGCAAAATTAAGTGTTGTAAACTAAAAATAAAAAAACCTAATTACAAAAAAGAAAATTAGAGCCAAATTTATCTATCTATCTATCTATCTATCTATCTATCTATCTATCTATCTATCTATCTATCTATCTAATCCATTTAATCTAGCTACAATAATCCAGTATGATATGTGGATTCTAATATTTTACATTAGCCTTCCCTTCTTCTCCCATCTCAGAACAGCCTTATATAGATTTTCTCTCATTCCTTCCATGAACTAATTTAACATCTGTCTTCTATTCCTCTTGCTTGACATTGTAGGGTAACTGAGGGCAATGCAAACAGGAAAATTTCTAGTTAAATAATTAAGTTATTGAAACTGACAAATTTGCCTCAGATTTGGGCTTTGGAAATATGGTCAATATATGGGCCAAGTGTGAATAATTAAACCTCATAAGGACTTTTGGGCAGCTAGGTGGTGTGGTGGCTACAGCATTAGGCCTGGGGTCAGGAAGACTTGAGTTCAAATCCAACCTCAGAGACTTACTAGCTGTGTGACCCTAGACAAGTCACTTAACCCTGTTTACTTCAGTTCCTTGTCTGTGAAATGAGCTGGAGAAGGAAATAGCAAACCACTCCAGTATTTTTGCCAACAAAACCTCAAGTAGGGTCACAAAGAGTTGGACCTGACTACACAACAACAAAATCAAGGCCTTTATTGTGGTCTTGCAAAGACTATTTTGATAGCTTGTTTACTTTGATTTTTTTCATTTGTCTCTCCCCTGAAGACATCAGTGCCACAAACGGTATCTATATTTGATATGGACTCATTACTTGGAGAATGGTTTGGATACTTGGATAATCATCTTCAAAATAGTTTTTTTTGTTCTTTTCAATTATGCTTTTTGGAGGCCAGCCAACAAAAATGCAACAGGCCGAGAGAGAAAGCAAACAGTACTGGATTGCATTAGTAAATTATAGTACATTAGACGCAGGCGGGATTCCCAAAATTCTTAGACTAGCAGAAGTGTTTTAATAAAACCATACAAGGAAGAAAAAGGAGCTGCCTTTAGAGAGGTGGTATCCGTGGATCTGGGGAGGTGAGCTGAGTCCAGCAAGAGGGCAGTGGTCAAAGACAGACTTAGGGCTACTCTTGGAAGATGGAAACAAGCACAGGTAATAGGAATAAATGAAACAGGGAAACTCAGGGAATGTAACAATGCTAAAGCTCTGTATAAACTGATGCTGTGGATGAAAGCAAAGGATAATAAGCCTTTTAAAAAAGCTATGTTGGAACAAAGAGGAAGATCAGAGAAGAGATAGAACCACTGCTCAGGGTGAGGGGGATGATGATAAAGGATGATGAAGAAAAGGTGGAGAAGCTCAACTCTTACTCTGTTTCTGTTTTCTCTGCTAAGAAAAATGATCTTTGGACCATAAAAGAAAGAACAAAAATGTCTCTCCAAGCTGCTGCTGATATCCAAGAAAAGTAATAAAAGAAGACCTAGATTTCTTTGATGAGTTCAAGGCACCAGGCCCCAAAGAACTACCCCAGTGTATTAAAATAACTGGCATATATATACAGATAGATAGATAGATAGATAGATAGATAGATAGATAGATAGATAGATAGATAGATAGATAGATAGATGGAATGTAGAGGGGTGTGGGAGATCTGAAGAAGGGCAAATGTCTCAATTTGAAGAGAATGGAATTGTTCAACTACAGACCAATGATGCTGAATTTGAATCCTAATAAAATTCTACAACACATTATTTAAAGGATGATTAACGATTATCTAGAGATGGAAGCAGCAGTGACAAAGAATAAGTTTCATTAGTGATTGGTCAATAATAAAGTGATAGGTCATGTCTTCTTATGACCAGGTTACCATAATAGTAGACCAAAGGAGTCTTATAGGCTTACAGGATCACAATGTCGTAGATATTGAGCTGGAAAGGATCCTACTTAGAGGTCATTGAATTGGACCCCTTCATTTTACAGATGAGGAAACAGACCTAGAGAGATTATGTGATTTGTAATAAGAGATTCAAACCCAGGTCTTCTTAACTTCAAATGCAGTACTCTATTGCACTAGGAATTTTTAAGCTGGGGTCTATGAACTTTAAAAAAAATTTGTAATCCTAAGTATTTTATTTTATGTATTAAAAATATTATTCTGAGAAGGGGTCCAGTCAGTCAGTCATTAAATATTTATTAAGTGCCTACTATGTGCCAGGCACTATGCTAAATGCTGGGTATACGAAAAGAGGCAGGAAATAGCAACTGCTCTCAAGGTACTTGCAGTCTAATAAGGAGAGAAAATGAGCAAACAAATATATACAAAGTAAGATATATATATATGTAAATACATACATATATATATGATAAATAAGAAATAAATAAGAGAGGGAAGGCACTAGTATTAAGATGGTTGGATAAGGCTTGCTATAGAAGATGAAATTTTAATTGGGACTTAAAGTTAGCCAGGGAAGGCAACAGGTAGGGAAGTTAGAAGGGAGAGCATTCCAAGAATGGGGGACAACTAGAGAAAATGGCAGGAACCAGGAGATGAAGTGTCTTGTTCATGGAACAGCTAGGAGGTCAGTGTCACTGGATCAAAATGTACATGGCAAAGAGTAAGGTGTAAGAAGACTGGAGAAGTAGGAGGGGGCTAGGTTACGAAGAGCTTTTAACACTAGACACTTTTTGTATTTGGTTCTGGAAGTGATAGTGACTGGAGTTTTTTGAGGAGTTGGGGGTTGGGATTGGCACGATCAGACCTGAGCTTTAGGAAAATCTCTTTGGTGTCCGAATGGAGGATGGATTGGAATGGGGAGAGACTTGAGGCAGGTAGATCCAACAGCAGGCTATTGCAATAGATAGTAATTGCAAGGTGATGAGGGACTGGACCAGGGTGGTGGCAGCATCAGAGGAGAGAAAGGAGAGTATTGGAGAGATGGTGCAAAGGTGAAATTGACAGGCTTTGGCAACTGATGGGACATGAGGGGTAAAAGATAGGAAATAGTCAAAGATGACTCCTAGGTGGAAACTAAGGGATGGAGAGCATGGTGGTACCTTCTACAATTCATAGGCTTTACCAGATAGCCAAAGGGATCTGTGATACAACTAAGATTAAAAACCCTTGTACTGCACAGGCTGCCTCTCTACATAATTACAATTTAAACATTTATTATTATTATTATTAAATTCTTCTTATTTTGTTCTAATGCAACAAACACATCCCCCCCCACCCAAAACATCCAAATGAACCTCATTAAAAAGAATATTTAATCCTTGGAAAAGATTGCGTGTGTGTTTGTGTGTGTGTTTGTGTGTGTGTGTGTGTGTGTGTGTGTGTTTAAATTAAGAGAAATGTAATATTTCTTCCAGGGGCATGTAGGCAGCACAGTGGATAGAGTACCAGGCTTTGAGTCAGGAAGACTCATCTTCCTGAGTTCATTTCTGACCTCAGACACTAGCTGTGTGGCCCTAAGCAAGTTATTTTGTCTCAATTTCCTCATCTGTAAAATATATATAATATTTTTCCTGGGTTAACTTTTTTCCTTCTAATGTTAACTGATTTTATTTGTGCATTTCAATTTTATGTAATAAAAACTGTTCATTTTATCTTTTGTGATCTTCTTTTATACCTTGTCTGCTCATGGATTCTTCCCTTATCTATGGTGGTTAAAAAAATATTTCCTTCCACGTCCTCTAATTTGGTTAAGATGTGACCTAAATCACGCCTCTATTTTGACCTTGTTTTGATTCTAGTTTTCCTAGAGCTTTTTATCGAATAGTGTTTGGGTTTATCAAATGTTATGCTACTATGTTTGTTTTCTTCAGTGTTGTGTACCTAATTTATTCCACTGATCCTATTCTCTTTTTAAGTCAGTACCAAATAGTTTGTATGATTACAATACTACTTTGTAGTATATGTAGAGAGAAATGGATAGATAGACAAATATAAACATACACATATACACATGAAATGTCATAACTTCTAAACACTTAAAAGAAATTAAACTACTTACAAGAAAAAATAAATAACAAAACTATAATAACTGAGTACCTCAATGTACCTCAGTCAGACTTAGACAAATCTAACAAAATACGAGCAAGAAAGAAGTTAAGATCTGGACATAATTTTAGAAAAGTTGAATATGATAGAAATATACATATGCATGTTTGCGTATATGTATATATCATACATAATACACATTTCTCATCTGTGCATAGCACTTTTACAAACATTGGCCATATATTAAGTAATAAAAATCTCACAAACAAATGAAGAAAAGCATAAATTAAATATAATTTTATTGATTACAACATAATAAAAGTAGATTTGATAATAGGTTTTTGAAGAAATAATTAAAATTGATTTTAGACTAAAAAACTTAATCTGAAAGAATTGATAGGTCGAAGAAAAAATAATGTAAAAAATAGATAATCTGTACCATCTTGGGTCCTGAATTTATGTCAGCTTGCCGTAAATTTCCAAAGCCCTGAGGGTGCGTGGATTGATCACTGCCCTCTCAGTAGGAGTTTTACTGACTCCTCTTCCCATGTTGGTTTGGACAACAGAGATTCCTGAATGCTCAACCGCCTTAGGGCATCCTTGTTGGAGTGCTAGTCTCCCATTTACCCAACCCTCTGGGTCTTCCTAGCTGTAGCACTTTGAGGCTATCTGGACTGGAAGGATTCCCCATGATGTATTTATTTCACCCTGGCTCTTTTCACTAGGTTCTTTCCTTAGTGTCTATAGGCTTCTATTGTTGCTGTTTTTAAGCCGTTTTCAGTTGTGTGTATCTCTTCATTATCCCATTTTGGTTTTTGTTTGTTTGTTTTTGGCGGGGCAACTGGGGTTAAGTGACTTTCCCAAGGTCACACAGCTAGTACAAATGTTAAGCGTCTGAGAACGGATTTGAACTCAGGTCCTCCTGACTCCAGGGTTGGTGCTCTACTTACTGCACCACCTAGTTGCCCCATTTGGGGTTTTATTGGTAGAGATACTGGAGTCTTTTGCTATTTCCTTCTCCAGCTCATTTTATAGTTGAGGAAACTGAGGCAATCAGGTTAAGTGATTTGCCCAAGGTCACACAGCTAGTAATTTTCTGAGGCCAGATGTAAACTAAGGAAGATGAGTCTTTCTGACTTTAAGTCCCACACTCCACTCTGTCACTTAGCTGCCCTCAGTAGGCTTCTTTCGTTAACCTAGGCAGGATGAAGGTATTAGCTGTATTTTCTCTATTTCTTAATCAATATTTGGTCTGATGCTTCTTTGTTTTGTATTTTCTGCAATATATGAATTTTTGGGAACAAGGTTTTTCTGCTCCTATTCACCCTGCTGCCTGGACTGGGGGAATAAAGAATTTATGTTTTAACTAGTCTTTAAAACAACTCTCCTAACTAATTAATTGATATTCAGCTGATAGGGAAAATTCAAGCTAGCACTGAATGCCAATGCCATTAACTCCCCCAAGCATCTGTCCACTTGAAACTACTTTGCTTATGCCAAGGGCACAGATAGTATTCCTTTGGAACTAATTTCCTACCCCCTATAAATTTGCTTTATCTTCCTAGTTTATCTGTCTCCTCAGATTTTTTTTTTTAATTTTGAGGGGGGAAGGCGGGGCAATTGGGGTTAAGTGACTTGCCCAAGGTCACACAGTTAGTAAGAGTGTCAAGTGTCTGAGGCTGGATTCAAACTCAGGTCCTCCTGACTCAAGGGCCAGTGCTCTACTCACTACACCACCTAGCTGCCCCCGTGTGTCCTCAGATTTTCAAGTATATTTGTTTACATGTTAGAGTGTAAGCTTCCTGAGGGCAGAGATTATTTTTTGTTTTGTTTGTGTATGCCTAGAATCTAATATAATGCTTTGCATATGGTAGGTGATTGAGAAATGCTGTTTGGGTTGGATTAGACTGAATTAAGTCATGCTTTTGTGTAACTAATTAATAATATTAGGCAAGACATACTGCCCCGCCCCCCCCACACTCAGTCTTGAATTCATTTTTCTATCAACACAGCCCACTGAAGAACTCTTAAGGAGTGATAAGAATACAGGCCATGCTTATACAATGAAATTGATGTGACCTTTCCTTAGTCAATGAATTTTTGTCAACTGCAGAAATAGCTGATTACTGAGCCATCAAGTGGATCACTCCCCTGTCAATCCAATTCAGTGACAATGACAGCTAAGACATTAGCATCAAACGTATTCTGTCCTAATGAGTTCAGCCACCTTTGCTACTAAAGCAGGACTGATCACATAATGATTTGTTCAATTGTTATGTGACTATCTGTTTCAATGTCCTAAAAAGCTCAGTTGTCCAAAGAATGGATGTATCAGGTTTATTTCAGAGGCCTGGACAGAGAGGAGAAGAAAGGTGGATAGTGATTTATGGATGACAAAAATGAGGAGTTGTAGCCACTCGAGTCTGACAATTGGTTTATAATCAAGAAGGGTCCCGATGTTTTCCACATAGGAATGTGCAGATTTCAAAGTAGGTTGTAATTATTTAAAATAGTTGATTTCACCTCCATCTTCAGATTTTATTCCTTTACATATCCATTCTGTTTCCAGAATTTACATTCTTCTAAATGAACAACAGCCTCCATGATATGGTCCTCACTGGGTAAATTGCATACATCATCCTCTTGAGTGAGTGGTAATAAATCATTATTTCCAGGTAAGATCTTTTATTGAGGCCTTGGGATTGCATTTCATCGAGAAAAGATTTTGTTTTCCCTCTTGGCTCTCTCTAGACTATGTTTTACCAAGGAATTCATGTCAAGCTGACATTTATTAGTTAGGACACGGTCCATGCCAATCAGACACACACTGACCACCTGTTGCCATACCAGTTTTGCTATGGATGTCCCACTTATGTACATCTCACTGTTTCGAAGGTTTGACTAGTAGAAGAATCAAATGGCACAAATGGACCAAAATTGCTGCCCATTTTCCTCCCTGAGAAACTACCTTGCGTGGCTTGGTTAAAAAAACAAAAAAACTTTATTGATGCCTTTGTTTTTAAAGCACAGTCATTTCACAATATCTGACCATTGTTCCTTTGTCTTTGAACCATCTCTTGTAACAAAGAAAAACAATTAGACAAAACCAAATAAAAAAGAGATTTTATTTGACAGCATATGCAACATTCCACATCCCTAGCCCCCCACCTCTCTAGATCCTTTCATGGAGTTTTAAATTTTATTCAATACAAAGAGTAGTGATTCATAAGCAAAGTGGCTAGATTCCAATCATTAGCTGGAAGAGCCATTCTTCCCAACAATAACCAATGTTTGAAATGCAATGTTGAGATCACAACTACAGTGCTGCCACAGCTATTCCTGACATTGGTAGTTTTAAGCTACCTCCGGGAGATTTTAGACAGCCCCCACAGTGGGAAATAGGAATGATTTACTTGGGGATCCTGGCTAGCAAGCCTGTTAAATCATTCGTGTATTATTAAATATTTTATGGGCTGGAGAGAGCAGGTGGTGCCAGGATGACATGCCTGTGTTGTTCTCACCATTCCTAGCATTGACCTTGCTTGTAAAAGAAGGAGCTGGTCCCACACACACTGCCAGAAAGAAGCATGCTGGGCTATGCTGCCAGGCGAGGCATTCAGGGGCAAAGTAGGCATCAATCTATAGGCTATGATTTGGGGCATCCTATGCCTGAAATCCCACCATTAACAATCCATTCCTCTGCATGATTAAGGAGCTGTTCCTTAAATATTTGGAGCCCCCTTTTCAACTTCACAGGCACTTTCTGTTTAGTCATTTAATCTGAGCTCTTCAAATCCCATCTCATCTAAGCTATATTGCACAACTCAAGGGGATAAAAGGTGCTGATTTCACTCACCACATTTTCAAACCTGATTTTCATCATACTAAAAAAAGTGTTTTAATGACTTATGCAGCCAGTATACATATTTTTACTTCATTTAATTTGGTGGGCTTAATTAATCAACAAGCATTTATTAAGCATTTACTACATGTCAGGCACTGTGGCTTAAAGTAATTAATTAGTACATGAATTTAGAACATCCATATCTATGTCTGTCTGTCTATCTATCTATCTATCTATCTTCTATCTTTCTCTATTTTTTATCTATCTCTCCATCTACCAAGGATCTATGTCTGTTCACCCCCCCCCATTTGTCCACCTGTCTCTCTATCTGTCTGTCTGTCTTAGACAGGTAACACAAATAAATAATGGCCTGAGCCCAACATGATGCAGGAGGAGAAGATGGGGCTGCTCTACATTGGAGAAACTGCAATGTTTCCAATGATACCAAACTGCTTGGCGTATCTCTTTAGCACCAATATTCTGTTGGTAATGCTTTATGTCTGTGAACCATGGAACATTGTAGTCTCAACAGAATCAAAATTGCAGTTAATCTAAAAAAGCAGTGGAAAAGGACACTTTGGGTATAATCAGGCTGAAGTATGTTACTGACAAGGACTTGAATGTAATAAGTTGTATAAAAAGCAGCTAGGTGGGACAGTGGATCCAGTGTTCAATTTGAAGTCAGGAAGACCTGAATTCAAATTCTGGCTTAGATACTTATTAGCTATGTGACTCTGGGCAAGTCACCTAACTTCCCTAAGCCTCAGTTTTGTCATCTGTAAATTGTGGGTAATGAAGATATCAACTACCTCATGAAGTCCTTATGAGGATTAAATATATGTTTGTATACACACACATACATGTAATATATACATACATACATATGTAAGTATGTGTGTATATATGTAGACATAACTTGTATAAAGTATTTCGTAAACCTTAAAGCACAATATCAATATTAACTATTATGATGATTACTGTTGTAGATATGATCAAGGATATGCATGACTAGGAAGTCCATCAATTCACAAGCATTTATTAAATGCCAACTATGTGGTAGAATTGTGCTAAGCACTGAGGAGACAGATATAAAACTGAAACAGGCGTTGCCCTCAAGGGGTTTATAGTCTAGAAAAAGGAATTGTGTTCATCAAGTAATGAGAATGAGACGAGGAATTAAGTGCCTCATTGCTACCTTCAAGATATTCCCAGGACCAGAAGGAGCTCTCCATGAGATGGAATGAATCCTGTGTGGTAGAGTTTTATAAAATGTGGGAACCACTCCCCCCCGCCCCATGCAGAGAGATAAGTTCCTGGGGCAGGGGAAAGATAAGAGGCAGGTAAGGGATGAAGTAATGCTTGAAATCAGTGAGCGTGTTGGGATCTCATTCCTACATCTATCCCCTTGTTGCATGGAAACAACGTTCAAATAAAAGTTGGCAAAAAAAGAAGCTATCATGGCAAATTTGATGCAACTCAGTGAATGTCAGGCTTATCTAATTGATTTCTTATTAAATTGATTATTTAACATGGTGTGCACAACTGAGATAAAATTTAAGTTGGTAGATGCTGAATTTTGTCCTTCTGCCATCTCCATCCTTATCACTATCAGTTGGTTTAAACTCATGAAAGAGAAGTTATGTTGTGCTGCCTGCTGCACTTGAAAGTAAAGTACATAAGTTGTAGCAACAATTCTGCTAGCAGCTACTATGGCTGTGTAAAACCAACAACAACCAACACACAGAAGGCTGCTAACACAGGTTCTTTGATCTGCTTTACTAAGGATAGCAACGTGAAAGGGTTAGCAATCTTACTTTAATCACACATACAAATATAACTCACTTAGTTCAGGAGGAAAAGCTGGCACTCTGAACTTCAGAGCAAATACAAACAAATTACCAATATACATTTTATAAAACAACCAAATCACAATTCATAGTTACCAGGAAAGCATCAGCCTCTGGGTTTACAAGCCAGGGGCTCTTAAAATGGCTGCCCAGAGTCCCATGCCATTCTTCCAGTGACAGAGAGCCCCAAGGGAGAACGTCAACCTCTGGGTTTATGTATCTTGTTCAGGGTCAAAGGGCGTCACAATGTGGGACTCAAACCCGTGTGACCCAGAAGCATCACAAACCTGGGAATTAAACCCACATGGCGTAAAAGCCTCTGGCGTCACAAACATGTCACTCAAACCCATGTGAACCAGGCTTTCACTTGAGGCAAAGAGGTCATCAATGACTCCTAATTTAATCAAAGTAACAAAGGCTGGACTCATCAAGGGCACTTGATTAAATAAGTGCTCCAAAAGAGAAAACAGTAAAAAAGTCCCACCTTAATTAATATTACACAAGTACAAATTTAATCTTTGCTTAGACACTAAAAGTACCATAATATCTATTACATTTATCAACATCATTCATTTTAATAAAGGCCTATAACTTAAAAAAATAAATAAACCAAAACATTATAGTTATTTGAACTGTTGAGCAATTAAGTTTAAATTTGATTCTTCAAAATACTGTATTATATTATGTCCAAAGGTGTATGTGTGTGGCGGGCACAACGATATATTTTTTTATTAAAAAAAAAAGTGATTTTGCTACTTATCATTTGGAAACCATTGGAGTATAGATAGGAAGACACGAAAGAATCAATCATAGGATTGAAAGATGTGGAGGAATTGCAACTAATATTAATAGAAGAACTGATGAGATCACACATCTATGTGAAAGTAGGAGGATCAGCAAGATTTGTGTTAGCCAGAATGCTGCAAAGAATACCAGTTCTTTTGGTTGCTAGCCGTTATGGATAATAAAGGCAGAAATGCAAAATGGTAGCTGAGGCTGATGCCTCTACCTGTTTTTGCCTCGCGTTTTATTTTTGTTACTATGTATTTATGTGTGTGAATAACTCCAAATATGATTGGATATGTGCACCCTTCACTTGTATGCCTTAGTCACATGGGCTTTGTGGTGTGTTTCCTGACCGTGCATTCTCCCTATGTGTGTGTTCTGGTCACATATGTCATCTACATGTGTGCCTCTCCTTCCTGATGATGTAGTATCTATGGGAGAATGCACCCCATACATGGATGGAGGGGAAGAAATCTTTTGCTGACAATTTACCTTCAATGCCATTTGATTAAATGCTTTTTGCTTAGAATTAATCACAGATTTTTAGAATTATATATCTAAAACCAAAAGATATCTTAGAGGCCATAAAGTCCAACCCTATCATTTTACAGGAGAGAGATTTGCCCAAGATCACACGGTTAGTGTCTGAGGTAGGATCTGACCCCAGATCTTCCTAATTCTAAAGCAGGCGATCCATTCCTCCATTTCACCTTTCTACGTCCTCTGTTGTTCTGATAATATTGGTACGGACGCTTGAGTGGATGCTGACACAGAGTATCTCACATCTAGGGTCACTTTTCTACCCCAAGTGCTACATAAATGTAGTCACTGGGTATTTTTAGTTTAGTTTATATTTACATAATAGGTCCTTTTTCTATATATTTATGTTGAATTTATGGGCAGCTAGGTGCCACAGTGGATAGAGTACAGGGCCTCGAATGGGGAAGACATCTTCCTGAGCTCAAATTTGGTCTTAGACTCTAGCTGTGTGACCCTGGGCAAGTCACTTAACCCAATTGCCTCAGTTTCCTCGTTTGTAAAATAATACAGAAAAGGATATGCCCTTCCAAATGGGATCATGAAGAGCTTAGCATGACTGAACCACAACAACAAAATGTTGAACTTAGGTGATATCTTTATTGGTCATAAATTCTGTATAAATAACCTTAAAGGGTGCTCAGTATAGCATATAAATGGTTACATGCAAGTCCTTAAAAAGCGATTTTCATAGAATCATTCATCTAGAACTAGAAGAGACCTTAAAAGACCATTTTAACTAACATCCTCAGTTTTTGGATGAAGAAACTGAGACCCATGGAAGTTAAATGACTTATCAAATGTCATTCAAGTAGTAAATATAAAAGGCAGGATTTGAACCCAGGTTCCCTGGCTCCAAATCAGTGTTCTTTCTATTGTATCCAATTTTAATATTGGTGATGATGACACTGCTTTTAACAGATGTTGTTTGGAAAACATTTAATTTTCAATCCATAGTAAGTTGTTCTTTAATGGTATTAGTTATTATTTAATATTATTAACTAGGTATTTAATGAGTGATTATGGCTGACTGTACCATGTAGGGACATTTGCATTTTAATGGGGAATGGGATTCTGAAAACAATATCTCAAATGAAAAGAATGAATCGCTAATGGTCCAATTTTGGTGATCTTTGGGCTTGGGATTTAGGAGAACTGGGTTTTGGTTGCACCTTTTGTGACCTTGCTCAAATCATTCCATTCTATGGGTCTCAGTTTACCACCATGTGAAGGGAAGGAGTAAGATTGCAGCATCTTTAAGGTCTCTTCCAGTTCTAGGAGTCAATTTGTCTATGATAAGCAATTGATCTTTCATAAGAAAAAACACCAACAGTTAAGTCTTTACGATGTTTGCAAATGACTAAACATGATAGTCTAGAGTCTAGACTAAGCAACTCTAAATTTCTATTGCTGGCAAAGTGAAAACCAACAACTAAAACACATACACACACATACACACATTAGTTGCAGCTAAAGCCACAAGGATATAAAATGAAATGGATGAAAAAATGGCATCAACGGTGGTTCTCATTTTAATCCCCCTGTTTTAATCTCTTACCAATGGGCATATAGTCTTTTAAACTCTTGTTTGACATTCCAGACACACAGTGAAGCAGAGACATGCTGTGCCTTTACCATAACTGACATGTGTTCCAGATATCAGCTAAGAACCTGAGCCCTAGTCCCATACAAAGAAAAACTGTTCTAAATTAGCGACACAGAAAACACACTTGGCCAGCCAAGATAGTTACACATGATTAATGTGATGAAGGCAAATACTTTTGTTTGTAAAAATAAAAGAATGATATCCCTGAATATGAGAAAAGAATAATTATATTCTTGCAAAGTAGAAAAGAGTGTCCTGGTTTTCATCTCTGATCTTGTATTTCCTTTCTGTCTCTGTCTCTCCCTCTGGCCCCCCTGCCCAATCTTGCCATCTGTGCTTTGGTTTCTTTGTTTTTCCACCAACACGACAGAGTGATAAACAGTGTTGGTATTTTTTTTTCTGGGAACCCTGACCGTATTAATATTAAATCATCTGTGTATACTAAATGATTAACCCACTGGTAGGGCCAATAGGTCTTGGAATGTATCCACCTCCTAAAGCTCCCCCACCACTCCTTATCCCTCCACCCCACCCCAGTCTCTGGCACACATCTTCACCACTGGATTTAAAATAGAGATAATGCAGAGGGAGAGATATTACCCATTTCTTTTATTCAGATTTCACATTATCAGAGAAATAGAATTAGAAGGAACCTCAGCACTAATCTTTGTCAATCCATTTTGAAAAATCCTGGACAAAGACTAGAAATTTCTAACTTTCCATTCATTCTACCCTCCTTCCCCTCTTCTCCACCACATAATAAAAGATAAAGCGGAAGCATTGTAAATTAGTGTTTCTACTAAGGAAAATTTCAAGATGAGGGCTAAGAGAAAGAGCAAGCTGTTTGTACCTAGCACAACAGCTAACCTTTTGTCCAGGCATGCTGAAATAATGAAGTCAGGAAAATGGACTTAGGGCAACCATCCAGCATGTGAGCTGACAGAGGATTAAACGTTGTCAGTCCAATAACAACTCATCACTAAGCCTTGAATCCTACTTCTCTTCTGAATTAGTCATTGGCACAATGGTTTGGACCAAAATTGGTCTAGGAGTTAGTCTTTTCTTCTCTTAACTCATCTTATTTTTCAATTAAGAAGTACTTATTTTCTTTTCCTATTACTTTGTCTCTCTCACAGAAAAGCCAAAATTACCAAACCCTTGAAACAAATAAGCATAGTCAAGCAAAAAAAATATCCCCCATTAGCCATGTTTAAAAATCTATGTCCTATTGTTCATTTGGACTCCATAGCTCTTCTTTCAGAAGGTAAGCAGACTGCTGCATCTTTAGTCTTTTGGAATTGGAGGGGGTCGTTCCATTGAGCAGAGTCTTTTGAAGTTGTTCGTTTTTATAATATTTCTGTTATTATATCAAGTATTCTCATGGTCTTGTTTATTTCACTCTTCACTGATAGATGCAGGTATCTTCTCATGTTTCTTTGAAAATGTCCCTTTTGCCATTTCTTTTCATATAGTAATATTCCATTATATTCATATACCATAATTCATTCAGTCATTCCTCAATTGATAACACCCCCCCCCTTAGTTTATAGTTCTTTGCCACTACAAAAAGAGATCCCATAAATATTTTCGCACGAAGGGTCCCTTTTCTCTTTCTCTGAATTGTTTGGAAGCATAGATCTGGTAGCGATATCCTTGGGTCAACAAATACCCATAATTTAGTGACTTTGGGGGCATAGCTCCAAATAGCTTTCCAAAATGACTGGACTAATTCATAGCTCTACGAACAGGTGTCCCAATGTGCCTGTGGGCATACCGTTCCTCCAATATTTGTTATTTTCTTTTTTTTATCACCTTGGACAATTGGATGGATGTGAACTGGGAACTCAGAATTGCTTTAATTTGAGTTCTTCTAATTGTTAGTTACTTGGATAATGTTTTTCACATGACTATTGATAGCTCAGATTCCTTTTTTTGAAAATGTTTGTTCACATCCTCTGACCGTTCATCAGTTGGGGAAATGACTCTTATTCCTATAAATTTGAATCAATTCCTTTTCTCAGTTAACCCAGTGATGTTTATTTCATCTCTCAGAACATATACGATCTGGGGTCCAGATCAATTCCATTGTCACCGTGAAATCTGGGGTTGCTACTTGCCAAGGTTGCCAATTTTAGATTTGTAAAGTGAGTTCGAAAAGGACCTATACTCTAATTCTGCCTTAGGATATGAATGGGTTGGACTACATTATTTCAAGGTGTCTCCCAGTTCCAAATCCTATGATCTTATGAAACTCTGACCTTTCCAATCAGCAGTATGAGAGAGTGGAAAAAAGACCTCCAGTCAGATGACCTTGGCATGAGTCCTAGCTCTGACATTTACTAGCTCTGTGACCTTAAGTAAGCCATCCAACCAGTCTGACCCTCAACTTCCTCTTTGTGAAATTGGAATAATAATGCTGATACTCCCTACCTTGCAGAGTTTGGTGGGAAAGGACTTTGTAAAATGTTATGTGTTACAAAAATGTAGATTGTTGCTGTCAGGCCTGCAATTCAATACATTGAATTTTGGTGCATAAGCCAAGTTGTGTTAGTATTTCCCCTGGGATAGACAAGAGGTGCTAGCTGCAGCACATGTTTCTACATTCAAGTGTACTTTTTTCATAAAAATATAATTCTTTATTATTAAGTATTTATTGATAATATGTATCGCCACAAGAGACAGATATGCAAAGAGATACCATATGTTAGAACCAGATAAATATCACTGTCTTGCTCAGCTTAAATAAACCTCCAGAATTATCAATCACTGCTTGATCTAACTCTGACATTTCCCCATATCTCAGCTAGAAAATTACTCTGAATCTCTTCCTAGAGTTAGAAACTCCCAGGGCTGTACTCAGAATTCTCAAGGTCATGACCCATCCCTAATTCAAAAGGCTACTACAGGTAAACCTTTAACTAGCTTCTTACCTTTATCAGGGAAAAAAAAAACATCTTTTGCCTATTTGGTTTTGGAAATTGGTGTTAGCACCTGCCTTCCTGTGTATGGATGATTGGAGAGAGTGTCAAGTTAGTCAGTCAATAAAAATTTATTAAGAACCTACTATGTGCTAGGCACTGTTCTAAGCACTGGGGATATGAAATGAGGCAAAAGACAGTCCCTGCCCTCAAGGAGTTAACAGAAAACTATGTTCATATGTAGCTTTCTAAGTCAATATGCACCCATAATATGTATGATTTAGTAGCCCCATTTCTATTTGAGCTCAACACAACAATTTTACAGTCGAGGGTAGTCTTTTTGCAATGGTTCAGTATATCATTAACTTCTCTGCCTTCTAGTCTCCTGGTAGGTTCTTGCCGTATAGTGAAGACTCTGCTTTAGCTCTGCAATCTTAGCATTTAAAGATTGATCAAGATTCCCATCAGGGCTTTTTTGCTTGTTTGTTTGCTTTTAAGGAGCATGACTCTATTCTCTTTTGCTAATTCAAATTCTGCAAATTATTCCTTTGAAAACCAATGTGAATACAACAGACTAAAAAAGTTGAAAAACAGAGACATTTCATCATTACTGCATAAAGTGTTAAGTAGCCCTGAGAAATCAAAATTCCTATTCA
The DNA here is from genome assembly GCA_028646595.1 of Phalanger gymnotis. Lineage (NCBI taxonomy): Eukaryota > Metazoa > Chordata > Mammalia > Diprotodontia > Phalangeridae > Phalanger > Phalanger gymnotis. The sequence goes on from CM053624.1 coordinate 293,768,358, forward strand.
ACAAATGGTTATGAAGCACCCATAAAGATGGTGTCAACAGCCACTTGCTCCATGCTGTTTGGCCAAAGAGTTCTGGCTCCTCGGGAATGCCATAGTCATTCTGGTGGTTTGCACATACCACCACTGATGTGCAAAAATGCTGAGGTGGCGTGATGCTTTCTAAGGTTCTCAGAAAGACTTTGCTCATCTAGCCCTTCTAACCCTCAGCTCTTCCCATCCCTATGGTACAGGGCCAACTTATCAGAAAGGATGGAATTTCTCAATTAGGACTTAGTTCTGAATCTTTACCTGCTTCTTGCATTCAATATATCATAATGAATTTAGTAACATCATCCTGGTTGGCGTAGTGGAATTGGCTCTCCACCAGAACAGGTAGACATGCTTGGTTACTATATACAGTTGTTATGCTTGGCAGTGAATTGCTAAGTGTGGGGCAGGGAGGAAGGTAGCAGACATATACATAGCACCTACTGTATGTCAGGTGCTGTGCTAAGCACTTTATGAATATTATCTCATTTGATCTGGTGCCTAGCCCTCAGCACAATGCTGGGCACATAGTAGGCACTTAATAAATGTTTATTATATTGTATTGTGTTGATCCACACAATAGCCTTGAGAGATAGATGAAATAGGTGTTGTTATTATCCCCATTTTACAATCAGAGAAACTGAAGTAAATAGTAGTGAAGGCCCTTGTCCAGGGTCATGTGAGTGTCTGAGGTTTTTTGGACTCTATCCCCTCTGCCACCACAGAACATAAAAATAAAGGAACATAACCTGGTCTTCTCTGGACATGTCTTGTTCTAACACAGCGGGGTCCTTGGGGGTCTTTGGAGCATGTCCAAATTGCTGGAGATCTCTGTGTCCTCTAATTCATATTAGCCTCCTTTGATTGGCTGCCTCTATCTTTAAAACAGGCGAGGGTGACCAGGTCACTTTTTCCTCTTTCTTTTACCCTCTTTTTCTGCTGTTCTCTTTCTTGTTGGTCGCTCTTGGCTGCTGCATCCAGAGAGTAAAGGTCACAGTCCATCCACAGCACAAGAACCAAGAATTGAACTGATAAGTGGGAAGGATTTCCTTCCCCCATTCTCTCTTTCTCTTTTACTCCAGCTTCAAGAAATGAATCCAAAGCTGTTGGGTTTTTTTTTGTTTTTTCTGTCTTCCTGTACTGGAGATGATCCTCATGGACCCTGGAGTTTAAACCATGATGGTCTTGAAGCCAAGATTGCAGAGAGAGGGTGCAGCCAATCAGCCTAGAATAAAAGCCCTGGGAAGCCAGGGAGCCTGGGCTTGGAGCTCAAGGTGGGTTTTGGACTTGTAATGAGGTCTCACACAACTATGGAGCCCCTTACTACCTTCAGATTCAGAGGGACTGGATCAAATAGCCAACTATGTAATGGCTGGAGTTCCAAACCAACATACTTTCTATTGACAGATTATGAAAGAAACACATAATTTCGATGGCAAAAACGTTCCTTTAAGACACAAAACAGCATAAATCAGGGCTGTCCAAAGTTAGGTTTTTATTGAAACAATAGACAATATATTTTGATTTGCCATTTTAGTGAGAGCTCTGCGGTAGCTCGGCTTCATTTACTGAAGCATTTATGTAAATTTCTATGCTTGTAGGTAGGCTGCATAAATCACGCTGCAGGATGTGGGCCACACTTTGGACAGCCCTGAAATGAATAATGAAGATAGGAATTGGAGAAGTCATAGATCATATCAGTGGTTCTCAAAGTATGATCCAGGGACCCCTGGAGGTCTCCAAGATCCTTCCAAGGTCCATGAGATAAAACTATTTTCATAATAATACTGATATTTTAATTTGTAATATAATAAATATAACCCACATAAATAAAAACTCTTTGGGGGAAAGTCCTCAATAATTTTTAAGACTATAAAGAAACTCTGAAACTAAAAAGTTTGAGAACCTGATTATGGATCATAGAAGGGATATGACCTAGCTTGAATGTGATGACCAGAAATTCATGATGGTGGGTTATTAAGGTCTCTGGTCACCTCTTCAAAGCATGTACAAGGTATTCTGTGACTTGTTTCCTGTCTGCTTACTATATGGTCAAGAATAATCTTTTCATTGGCTATGAACCTGAAATGAGTATGTACACACAGACAAAAGCCATGAGCAGGTAAAGTCTTTCTTCTCTACTTGCAAGCAAGGTAAGAACTGGGTAGAGAGAGTGGTAGGAGGCACTGGGACCACTTGCCTTATTTCCCCATTCTGGGTCGCCATGTAACCATGAAAGCATGGTGCTATTCCTGTTTATTCTGTTTTTGTTGTGTTTCCTTCTTTCCTGATTGTAAGCTCTTTGAAAACAGGGACCATCTTTAGCCTCTTTTTGTATCCCCAGCACTTAGCACAGTGCTTGGCCATAGTAGGTACTTAATAAATATTGTTTGATCGATATTAAGTGAATGAGTGAAACAGACTAGGTTATAATCTTGTGATCCCTAAAATGTTGGTGGATCTTTTAGAGGTTCCTGGAGCAACCAGACCTGGTCAATACTACAGGTGGTCTGCTGCACCCATGTGAAACACTACCCTATTGTGAATTAACCCAGGAGCTGAGCTATCATGTGCTGCAAGTAAGGGACCAACTCATATATCAGCTATGCTGCATCCAGAAATGAACTTAGGGACTCTCCCCAGGGATCAGGGTGTAGGTGGGTGAGTGTGTCCTAGTTTGGGGAGGATGTTTCCTACTTGTCTTCTTGCTATGTCGTTTTAGTAAATATCTCTTTGTGAAAGGTTATTGATGTTAACGAGTTATCAGTACTATCTAGTTAAATTGATATTGGGGCACTAATCATTGGATCAAATAGATGATATTGAAGAGCTAATTGGTCAGTTGATATTGGGACGAATACACTGGGTGGATGCCAAAGAGTGGTAGTGGTAGAAAGGCACCCAACGCCTTAGAGGTTACCGGTAGAACCCTGAGAAGAAATGTAACTGAGTTCTGGAAACCCAATATACTTGTTGGTGATGGCTTGGATGAATAAATCTAAGATGATTAGTGCTGCACTGTCCTTCAATGAAGTTCTTTTGGGGTTGTAAATAATAGCCTGCTCATACCAACCATGAGACTACTCGTTGTCATTTGGGCAAGAGTCATTTTCAATTCTTCAGAGGCCATTGCGTTTCATGTCTCATTGCCGTCTATAACCTTGCACATAGTAGGCGCCTAATAAATATTCATCGAATTTGTTAATTTAGAACAGATTTAATTCCTACTATGTCAGAGAGCTCCTGGCCAATTTAGATCTAGAGAGGCCCTCTTGCTCCTACCACGGTTCAGACTTGTAATGCTCAGGGCGATGGTCATCCAGGGCTTGATATTTGAGACTGTTTGTCAGGAGCTAGCCCTATGGGATTTATCTCACATCGATCTCTCTATCCGGCTGCTGCAGCAGCTTGTGTGGTCCACATGCTGGTGAAGTACTAGTGATACAGTAGTCCATTTTCCCCCTTTGGTGGACCATGACAAATGGTCCAGCTGACAAAATGCGGTCTGCTTTCCTTCTCTGAAAAGGGAATGGTTTTACTTTTAAAGCAGGAAAACAAACCACAAAAACCAGGCACAGCATAGAGAGGCCACAAATGATATGACCATTTTGCCTTGAATACGCACTCTACTGAGATATCCAAAAAATAGCAGCTTCGTAGAACTATTTCATCCAAAACAAATAGTGTATGTTCAATTGGAGGCTAAAACGGAATCTTCATCCCTCCATCCTTATAATTCTGCTCTTTTACGACTCATTTTCACCTGACTCAGGCGGCTCTCAGCCAATTCCAAATGATAGTTTATACTATGCTGATGTCCACGGTGTTTGGCCTTTTCTGCTCTCCTTCCATTATCATTACTAGCGGATCTGTCGAAGAAAGGCATAGAGAAAGAACAATTTTCAAAAGGCACCTTGTTAAATTCAACTTCCCTTCTTCTTGCTTCTCTTCTGCTATGCTTCCTTTCCCTATCTCTCTCTCCTTCCCTATTTCTTTCCCCCTTTTCTCCTCTAGCTTTAGAATCACGGTATTGGAATCTCAGATTTGGAAAGGACCCCAGAGGCCATTTAAGTCTAACCTATATTTGAAAAAGAATCCTGTCTACAACATACCAAATAAGTGGTCATCTAGCCTTTGCTTGAAGACATCTTGGTAAGGGGTAGTCTTTAGGCAGCCCATTACATTTGTATATAGCTCTAATTGTTGGGTAGTTTGTCCTTATATCAAAATAAAATTTGCCTCTCTGCAGTTCTCACCTATTGTCCCTGGTTCTTCCCTCTAGGGAAGGCCTTTTACCTGTCAGCCTTTCAGATACTTGAAGACAACTATAACATCATCTCCTCCCTGAGTCTTCTTCCCTCCAGGTAAATATGCCTTGTTCTTTCAATGGATCCCTATATGGCATGAGTTCAAGGCCTTTCACCATGATGAATATCCTCTGGATGTTCTCAGGCTTGGCCATATTTTTTTTTTAAATTGTGGTTCCCACAAACAATATAAATGTTCTCTCATCAGCTCACAGAAAAAGGGAACATTACAATTCCATTTCAATAGACAAAAACCAACTGGCATGGAAGTCATTTTTGAATGAGCTCTCTCTCTCTTTGTCTCTCTCTTTCTCTTTCTCTCTCTCTCTTCCTATCTGTCTCTTTGTCTCTCTCTAGCCACATATCTGTTTGTCTCTGTCTCTTGTCTATACACACACATTCGTATTGCAAACTCATTAGAACAAAAATTAAATTAATATAAAGCTAAAAGGAAGAATAAAAAGATTTTAAAAGATATGGCATGTAATTAAGACAACCAAAATGATCTATTTAAACAAATTATTAATGTGGAAAAAAGGGAAATAGAGGAAAGCATATCATTACCATTTAAAGCAATTTCATACCAATTAACCAGAGTAAATCAGTTTCTACAACAAAGAGATAAAAAGTAACCTAAAAGCTGTTATGATCTGCAAATACTTTAACTCTTTGCCAAAACAACTGTTTTTTTTTATAAATTTATTTTTTATTTTTAGTTTACAGCACTCAGTTCTGCAAATTTTTGGGTTCCAAACTTTCTCTCCCACCTACTCCATCCCCCAAGCCCCCAAGATGGCATGTAATCCAATGCAGGTTCTACGTATACCTTCACATTGAACTTATTTACATAATTGTGCAGTTGTAATGAAGAATTATAGCCAATAGAATGAATCATGAATAAGGAGAAATGAAACCAAAAAAGAAGGAAAGAAAAAAAAGAGAGCAAAAAGTTTGCCTCAATCTGCTTTCAGACTCCATAATTTTGTCTCTGGATGTGCATAGCTTTTTTCATCATGAGTCTTTTGGAGTTATCTTTGAACCTTGCATTGATGCGAGGAGTCAAGTCTATCAAAGTTAGTCCTTACAGATACCTGTGTCTGTAATCACGTATAATGACCTCCTGTTTCTGCTCCCCTCAATCAGCATCAGTTCATATAAGTCATTCCAGGTTATAATGAAGTCCGCATCTTCCCCAATTCTTATAGCACAATAGTATTCCATTATATTCATATACCACATTTTGTTTAGCCATTCCCCAATTGATGGGCATTCCCTTGATTTCCAACTTTTTGCCACCACCAAAAGAGCTGCTATACATATTTTTGTATATACGGGTTCCTTTTCTACTTGTATGATCTCTTTGGGATATAGGCCTAGAAGTGGTATTGCTAGGTCAAAGGGTATGCATATTTTTATAGCCCTTTGGGCATAGTTCCAAATTGCTCTCCAGAATGGCTGGATCAGTTCACAACTCCACCAACAATGTAACAATGTTCCAACTTTCCCACATCCTCTCCAGCATTTATCATTTTCCTGTTTTGTCGTGTTAGCCAATCTGACAGGAGAGATGTGGTACCTAAGAGTTGTTTTGATTTGTGTTTCCCTAATCAATAGTGATTTAGAGCATTTTTTCATATGATTATAGAGATCTTTAATTTCTTCCTCTGAAAACTGCCTGTTCATATCCTTTGACCATTTCTCAATTGGGGAACGAGTTGTATTCCTATAAATTTGGCTCAGTTCCCTGTATATTTTAGATATGAGGCCTTTATCAGAGATACTGACTGTAAAATTTTTCTCCTAATTTTTTGCTTCCCCTTAATCTTGGTTGCAATAGTTTTGCAAAACAACTGATATGACTGCAAAGGATGATACCAGTTCAAAATTCAATTTTGTTTGTAAAATCCTATGGAAGGATTCTGGAAGATTAAAGATGCCGTCACCTTATAGAACAATGAGAAATAATTCAAGGGAAAATCTTTTTATAAAATGACTAATATGGGAATATTTTACATGAATGCACATGTATAAACTATATCAGATTGCTTACTATCTCAGGGAGGAGAGAGTGGAGGGAGAGACAGAATTTGGAACTCAAAACTTTAAAAAAATTTAAATTGTTTTAACATGTAATTGGAGAAAAAATAAAATATATTAAAATTTTTAAAAAGAAACTTTGGGTGAAAAATCCAATTAATGACCAAAGTCACCCTGAAGGCATTTAAGGGAAACTAGAGGGAGAGCAACAAAAGAGGAATAAAATGGAAAAGATCTGCAAAGATTTTTATAACTCTTTTTTTTTTAGACTGAGTCTTCTACAACAGTCAATATGCAAGTGCAGTGGTCTCTCTTAGGCATGATTCCAATGTTCATCAGTAAAGGAGCTTTGAACCACTCCATTTCTGAACTGGGCTTGGTTTCCCCTACTTAGGAAGCTGGGAGTCCCCTTCCTCTAGGGAAGGGGATCACCTTTTCAGTGCTTCAGCCTACCATAGTAGCTCAGGATTCCTAAACCCAGTTGATCCACCAGCCTCAGCCTCCCCAGAGGTAGAGATTGCATGCAAGTGCTACTACGCCCAACCCCATAAGTCACTTTTCACCATCAAGGAAAATGGCACCATCATTCTTGGACTCTTATCATTATAGTCTCAATTATCCTTTTTGGATACATGATTGAATGTGTTTGAAAAAGAGAGATGAGAGGGAAGAATGACCAATGGATAGCCAGCCTTGCAATGTCAAGATAAAGCAAAGAGGGTTAGACCACTCTTTATGTCAGACTTATGGACAAGAGACATACAGGGTGGGCAGGCATGGAAAAGTTGTTTTTTGTTAACACTGGATGTTAAACCTACATTGGTGAAATCTCAGATCCATTATAGTACCAGAATACTCACTGATTAATTGGAAACCCCACTTTTATAAAGGAGTTTTATAAAGGTAGGAGGAATTTGACCTAACTAGGTGCTAACTGGGACAAAGTAGATGAGAGAGAGAGAGAATGGAAGATGACTGTGTAAATACAATAAATGGAGCAAGAAATTTTAGGAGTTCCCAATGGGAGAGATTTCTATGCTCAGAAGTTGGTACATATGCTAATGCCTAATTATACATGCTCAAAAGGAAAAATATTACCTAATGAGAGAGGAATAGGTGTTGGGCAGAGGAAAGAGTATGCATGGAGAGGGTATATTTGTGACAAGTAACTAACCTATACCTATATAACAGTTCCAGGACTACCAACACAGTTGTATTAGACTTAGAGACTATAATGGGCTTGGTGGGTCCCACAGAGAATGACAAAAAAAAGGTTATATCCAATATTTAAATCATAAAGTGATAGCATCCACTCTCCTCTGCTCCCCCAGGGAAGAAAGTGGTTGCTAACAATTTGGTTACATATCGTCAAGAAAGCAAAGTAAAGGAGGGTACAAGATGCAGTGGGAAGTACTCCTTGGTTTAATTCCCAACTCTGCTGCTCTTAGCTATGTACCTGATGATAAGACTTCTCACGATTCACGATTTAAAATTCTCTTCAGGAGTGTTTGTGATTCTTAGGGACTCACAGCAGACCTAAACACCAGGGCCTTTTGGGGCAACTTGTCTCTATGATATTGGAGGCAAATATTTTGCATTATTCTCTTCTTTCAGATCCATCTTATTAGTAGATATGAGCTGGATAGAAGCTTTCATCTTCATAAAGGTCAGCATATTAGAACACCAGAAACCACACCTATTGTCTTCCTTCTTGCCCTTTGTTGTCTTAGGGTCAGATTTCAGAGAATGTTTCAGAGGCATCAATCTCCTATAAATAGCTACTCATGTTTATGTGGTTTACGCAATGTTTTCTTCTTGGTAAAGCCATAGAGGAGTAGTATTGCACTACAGTGTAAACATTATTGTCCCCATTTTATAGATGAAACTGAAGCCCAGGGAGGGGAAATAATTTACTCATGGTCACATAGCTAGTAAGTGTGAGAGCTGGGATTCAAACCCAGCTCCTCTGACTCCAAGTCCAGCACCCTTTCCATTATCTCATGCTTTTCTTTTCTGAATGGTGATGACATTCTGTGTCTACCCCAAACTGACCAGGCAATTAAAAGAGACAATTCAGTCAGTTTGCCTGTACAACTCTAGAGGAGTAAATTAATTGATTCTCCTCCTCCTCTTCCTC
>CM053624.1:293776965-293805355 GCA_028646595.1 Phalanger gymnotis
GCATTTAATGAAGGAATAAATTATTAAAAGGAAGCATTGATTGTTTCCAGTATGTGGCAAGGAAATAACCCATGAATTCTTGAAACAGGGACATAAAAGAAGAATAGACTGAATCAATGCCTAACCCCATGCCCTGCTTACAGTAGGCATTTAATAAAGTTTGCTGAATGAATGAACGAACAAAAGATAGTAAATAAAAAAGCATAAAAATGTCAAGAAAATTGAAAATAACATGCACTTGAGAGTTAGAAATAAAATAACAGTAATACTCCAGTTATCTGGAGTGTATCCATTCATTTGATTGTCTGAAATAGCAGAAATAATACTAAAAATGATCGTTGCTCACACTTGTAGAGTGTTTCACAGTTTTCAGAGTGTTTAAACATGACCTTGAATGAGCTTGTGAGCTCTGCCAAAAAAGAACCAATGGGAGATGAAGATGCACCAAGCATTTCACTGGCTGGAAGTAGGAATACTTCAACTGACTGGTGAGGGCTATGAAAACCAAGTCCCATTGATTCCAGAGCTCAGAGAGTCAGAAGAAACCAAAAGAGAAGGAAAAAGAGTAAAAGTAGAGTGGAAAGAGTCTTGTATTAAGTGCCAAAGGACCTAAGTACCAGCCCTGCTACTTACTGCCTATGGAAGCATGCAGTCACTTGACTTCTCTTGACTTTTCTTTCCTCCCCCGGAAAATGAAGGTCCTGGACTAGGTGATTCCTAAGACTCTGGCATTCTGTAAGATGGAAGAAGGATGGGAGAGACTGGGGGTGAGGACAGGACTAGTTTGAAAGTAGCAGCAGTGAGCAGATGCAGTAACGGTGGAAGGCAGAGATTACTTCAAAGAGTAAGTTATGCTGACTCTGGTAGGGCAGCCTAACTGTCTAGGGCCACTCAAACTAAGGGTAGGCAGTCTGTCAGAGCCCCGACAGTAACTTCTGACCATATTACTATTTGTACCTCTGAATAACCTCTGACATTATCACTGTTTGTGCCATTCTAAAGATGCATCAAAATAAGCATTTATTAAATACCCATTATGAGCCAGGCATCACGCTAAGTACTTTACAAATAGTGTCTCATTTGATCCTCACAACATTATTGATCAATCAATAAACATTTATTAAGCACCTATTATGTGCCAGGCACTGTGCTAAGCTCTAGGGATACAAAAAGAGGCAAAAGACAGTCCCTGCCTTCGTGGAGCTTCCAATCTAATGGGGGGGGGGGAGACAGCATGGAAGCAACTATAGACAGAGCAAGCTGTATACAGGATAAATTGGTACCAGAATTAAAAGGGGTTGGAGAAGGCTTCCAGTAAAAGATGGGATTTTAGTTAAGACTTAAAAGAAGTGAAATCAGTAAGTGGAGGGGAGGTGGAAGAGCATTGCAGGAATGGAGGACCAGCAGAGACAATGCTCAGAGGTCAGAGATGGAGTGTCTTGTTCATGTAACAGCCAGGAGGCCAGAGTCACTGTATAGAAGAGTACATGCAGGGGAAAGGGGCAAGAAGACTTGAGAAGTAGGTGACAACAACCCTGGGAGGCAGGTGCTGTTACTGTTCCCATTTTTCACTTAGAAAACTGAAGGAGACATTAAATAACTTACCCAGGGCTACCCAATAAGTGTGTGAGGCCACATTTGAACTCTTCCTGATTCCAGGTCCAATGCTCTACCCACTGCACAACTCTTAGTTGTATAACCTGACAACATCACTGTATGAGAATTGATACTTATAATAATGGTCCTGTTGTTAATAAAAGATTAAATCATGTTCATCTTGCTCTATTTGGTAAGGCATGGAAGTTTTACATACCTTTCAGAAAGATTTAAAAATATAATTGTAGATTGTTAGAGCTGAAGGAGACCTCGGAAATCATGAAAATAGAAGCCCAAAGAGGAAGTGACTCACCCAAGCTCACACAGCTAGATTAGAAGCTCTTGTACCAAAAGGGTTAACCCACACTTCTCCAGAAACACCATTTATCTGGACGTCTTATTCCTTGGTGGTTCCATTTACCTGAGGTGTCAGTACTCAATTCTTTTCTAGTTTTGGCCAATATTCACTAGATAAGTCCTCTGAAGAATGAAATAGTAGGCCTGAGTAAAAAAAGAAAAAGACCACTGGGCCCGTTTAGGAATTAAATAAATCAGCCTCTGACAAGTTCTCCTTATCTATTTATCATTAGTAAGAGTTCTGCAAGCAGGTGAAGAGTAGAATGGAACTCAAAATGTAGCTGTTTAGGCAAAAATGAAAAAAAAAAAGCTTGCATTTTTCTCCCACTCTGCAATCCCTGGCATTGTGGTCCAGATGGTCAGCTGTGTGTTAACCCCAGTCATTTTCACACTAGGAAATGTTATCTGGGGCTGACAGTTGGAAGTTGCCTAGTATGAGAAATGAGGGCAAAAAACCTGAGCTTTAACACGAACCTGACAGGCAACCAATCAGTCTACCCTCACTATCTAAGCAAAATCAAATGCAAGCAGATAAATAATCCCCATTTAAGAAAATTGACAGAGAAATATGATCCCTCATCCTATATAGTACTGGCTATATCAGTATAAGTGGACATGTCTAATAGTCAGGGCCCTGAGCAGAGAACTGAAGACTGGAGTAGATTTCCAACTTTGACTCTATCCAGACATATCGGCAACTCCTTTATGCCACAATTTTCTCATCTATAAAATAGGCCTAGAGACACCTGCCCCCATCTATTAATTAGTTAATTAGCTAATTAATGAATCAATTGATTCAGCTTTCTTTGCATATTTATCACAGTGCTTGGCACACAGTGGACGTTAATAACTGCTTATTAATTACAGTACTGAATTTTAACACAGCTGATGAATTTTTTTTCACACTTTTGATTTTCAGCTTGAGAGAATTAGTTCCCTAAGCCAGTATTTTCAAGGTTAATTTCTTGGTTCACATTCTTTGCAATGCCCCTTCTAAAAGAGACAGATACATAAAAGTATAAATCAGAGAGGATATGTCAACTGGAAAAGGGAGGAGTAATAGAGCTGTATGCAATGTAAGCACCTGACATAATTATCAGATTGGAACTGTTTAAGAGCTCCTGGCTTTGTTGTGTGGCACATGATTATATTTAAGAAGGGCACATAGTTTTAATTTGGGGAGGTTTGGCATTTTTTCAATGACTTCTCTGAGAACAGGAAACTCAAACCCAAACCAGATCCTGTCTCCATCTTTTTGCACAGGAGATCCCCATGGAATGTTCTCCCTCCTCCCTTCCCATCTCTCTAAAACCTTAGTTCAATTCCAAGTTTCAGCTCTTGTCTCCTCTTGCTGTTTGTGTCCGACCCTTTGTGACCCTGTGGACCACAGCATAACAAAACTATCCATGGGGTTTTCTTAGCAAAGATACTAGAGTGGTTTGCCATTTCCTCTTCCAGTGGATTAAGGCAAACAGAGGTTAAATGATTTACTGAGGGTCTCAAGCTAGCAAGTGTCTGAAACCAGATTTGAACTCAGGTCTTCCTGACTCTAGGTCTAGCACACTACCACTCAGCCACCTAGCTGCCTCACCTCTTACACAAGGCTTTTCTAGCCCTCTCCCCAGTTGTTAATATCCCCTAAATCTACTCTGTATATGTGTGCGTATTTACATATCTGTCCACATGTTGCTTCTCCACACTCCCTCACTCCCAGTAGAATGTGAGTTCCTTGAGAACAGGAATTGCTCTACTTGTTGCCTTTGTATCACTAACATTTGGCACAAAGTAGATACTTACTAGATATTTGTCGAATCAAATTGGAAACAAACAACTATTAAGCTTCTAGCCTGTAAAAAAAAAATGAACTGGGGATGCCACACCCCTTTTTGCCTAGTGAGAGCAAAAACTTGCCATTTGCATATGGATATTTCTTTAGCCATGTCTAGACATACATCATGAGGTTATGTAGATCTAGTCTTAAAAGAAAACTTAAGGGGGTCGTGATAGCTGTAATCAAGTATTTGAAAGGTTGTCTTTTGGAAGAAGAATTAAGATTGCTTTCCTTGGCTCAAGAAGTCAGAACAACAGATGGAAAATGAAGAGAGAAGTTTTCATCAAACATCATCTCTGAGCTCCTGGAAGGAGGCTGGCAGGGAAGGCTCTCAACCCAATGGACAAGATGGCCCCAACCTACTTTCCCACCTTCCTTCCGTAGGGGGAGTTTGTTTTTTTTTTAAAGACCTAGTTCTATGACTATAGAGAACAAAGGGCAAAGGTGTCATATAACAAGTGTCAAGGCCATCTTGTGGAGTTTAGGGACCTCTGAAACAAGTAGCTGAATGACACAGGTGAGATTGATGGAGCAGACAAGAAAAAGGGAACATCAGAATTAGAAGTCTAGACAATAAAAAGCTAACATTAGGACCCAAAGTCAGTTTGAGGTTGGTTATTAGATTCGTTTTCAGAGATTGTATGGGTTAGAGTAAATAACTTCTGAGTTTCGTTCCAAATCTGTGAGTCTATGATCCCTAGCCTTGCTGTTGTGTGACATGGGACAAGCAAATCATTTCCACTTCTAAACTTCAGTTCTCTATGTGTAAAATGAGGGCATTGGACTAGCTCTTTCTTTAAAGACCTTTCCATTCCTATAATCTTATTAGAGTCATAGATAATCTATAAGGGCTATTTCAGCTACAAAATTCTATGGTTCTTTGAAGACATGACGGTTCAATTCAAAAGAGAAATTATAAAGCACCTTTACTGGGGGAAGTGGCATGCATCGTTACCTAGGCACAGCATGCCCATGTAGATGACAACAAATGTACCAATGGTTATTTGAAGGTAAGTCATTGGGGGAAGGGGCATGTATCATTACCCATTCCCAGCAAGCCCATGTAGATGACAACAAATGTACCAGTGGTTAATTGAAGGAAAGCCACTGGGAGAGAGGTGGAAGGAGAGCAGGGTGGCCAGAAGTAAACTACCTCATCTGTTTCCCTACTTTTGTCAAGACTTTAATGGCCAAGAAGGCTCTTTCTCTTTGGGGGAAACTGAACAGGCTTTGTTCTAGTATTAAAAAAGCTGAAAGTACACACCTGGCACAAAGCTTTTTGGTTTTCCCAAAGGATGGAGAGTGTGGCTGGCTATTGGAGTATGCATGCATTGGGGGCAGGGAGGAAGGGATTCAGCCCAGTATTATTTTATCAAATCGCTCATCTTATTCATTACTAGTCTATGTAGCAATCTGCATGTTATCCATCTACTGTGTGTTTGGGCCTAGAAATATAAGGGGGAAAAAATAAAAATATAAGGGGGAAAAAAAGAAAAAAAATGCTTGTCCCCAGTGGGATATCCTTAAGGATGGGTGGTAGGTAAGATGTTGATACAATCAGTAAATAAATCAGTAAATAAAATATAATTCAGGGGACTGAGAGAGCATTAACTGCTGCGCATGGTGCTGGGGAAGGACTCCTTTTAGAACTGAATTACTATTAGAGTGTAAGTTTCTTGAGGGCATTTTGATCTTTGTATCCTCGGTGCCTACCACAGAGCCTTGTACATAGTAGGTGCTAAATAATTGTTTGTTGAATTAAATTAAATGGAAGAAGTGGCACCTAAGCTGAGTCTTAGAAGATAAAAAGAAAAGGATGCTCAGAGGTAGATTTGAAGAGGTGGTATAGGTCAGCAAATACATGAAGGAGGGATATGAAATGTTGAGTTGAAAGAACAGCTATTAGTATATTTTTATTTGAACATAGTATACGTGAAGGGAATAATATAAAATAAGGTTGGAAAGGTAGGTTGAATGGAGATTGTAGAAGATCAGATTGTAGTCAGGTCTGTGTCTTAGGAAGATAATTCTGATAGCTGAATGGCAACTAGATTGGAAATAAGAAAAATGAGAAGTGAGGAGCCCACCTATGAGGCTATTACAGTAGTCTAGGCAAGAGATGAATGAGGGCCTGAATTAGGGCAGTAATTCTGCGAATTGAGAGAAAAGGACGGATTTGAGAGATGCCGTGGAGTTAGAACTGACGTGATTCAGCAATGAACTGAATAAGACGAAGAGAAAGAGGAGCTTCGTGGATGACTCCAAGGTTATGAATTTGAGCAGTTGAGTAGATATTAGTGCCCTTAATAGAAGCAGGAAAATTTGGAGACCAAATGAGATAAGGATAAGTGTTCTTAACCGGGGAATCCATGGATGCCCAAGGGGTTGGTGGATAAATTTTAGGGGATCCATGAGTTTGTTTTGTAAAATTATTTTGCTAACTAGTTTTCAATATAATTGATTTCCCTCATAATTCTATAAATTTTATTTGTGTTATTGAAAAAATAAAACATTTTGAAAAGATATCTATAGGCTTCATAAGATTGCCTAAAAGAGTCCACGACATAAGAAAAGATTAAGAACCTCTGGCTTGGGTTTGGGAGCTGGGGAGGAGGGGAGGGAGGGACATAACTGTGGACATTTTGAATTGCTAATGGGACATCCAGGTGGAGATGTCCAGCTAGAAACCGACAGTGTGGAAATGGTGCTAGATGTATCGCTTTAGGAGTGAACTATGCAGAGGTGATAACTGAAGCCTTATGAGATATCAAGATTTCCAAGGGAGAGGCCATAGAGAAAAAAAAGAAGAAAGGCCCCAAAACAGAACATTAGTGAACAGAGATGCTTAAAGGACAAGAGAGGGATGGTGAACGAAGAAAAGAGGATAAAAAGGAACAATCAGGCTAGTAAGCAGAGAACCAGAAAAGAGGTGTCAAGAAAACCCAGGGAGGAAAGAGTGTCTAGGAGGAAGGGATGGTTAAGTATCAAAAGATGCAGGGATGTCAGGGAAGATGAGGCCTAAGAAATGGCCCCCTGGATTTAGCACGGAAGAGTTCCCTGAGAGACAACAATCTCAGGAAACTGATGGCATCAGAAGCCAGCTTATTAATGAGGTGAAAAAATGAGCGGGTGAAGAGAATGACTCCTCATGCAGGTGAAAGGGTCGAGTTGCCAGAGCTGGGTTCGAATTGTGGATTTTATACTTATTCCTTGTGGCTTTGGACAACTTTCACCTTGTGCTTCAGTTTAGTCATCTGTAAAATGGGAGACAGATGGACTAAATGACCTTTCAGGTTCCTTCTAGCTAAAATCTGTGATCCTATCAGTCAATGAAAGCAATGAGTGTACATTGCAAAGATAAAATTATATACCTCCCCCAACCAAAAACAAAAACAGTCAACCAAGCTAAAAGCTTTGAATAGACCCATTTCTATGAACAGAGTGAGTGTGATAAGAAATGACTGGCGTGAAAGCAAAATGATGAAGAAAAGCACCTACCCAGCCTATCACAAGCCAAAGTACCAAGAGAAAATTTGGTGAAGAAAAGGCAGCTTATAATAGACTAGATAGTCTTCTGGAATCAGGTCGGTGGGAAATTCCTTCAAGGTGAAGCCTAGGACTAATCCCAGACTCAAAAATACAACAGCAGCTTCTGCTGCTTACCGGACCTGAGCTTTCAATAAATCAAGAAACAATGGAGACTTTGTCGGGGCCCACAAAGAGACTCCCACACAGTGAAACAGGACAGCGTCCATGTACCAAACCCTCGGTCCAGCCCTGTCTTATCTAATGCAATTGATTTATGAGAGGGAAAACCTAAAAAAAGAGATGAGGGGAAAGAACTTAATCAAAATATTAATAATAGTACATTTTAATAGCGTGCTAATAAATCATTTTCCCCATTCAGATTCATGTTTTGAAATCAAAGCTTCATGTATCAGACAAGGTCTCCAGTGGTAGGGGCAGTCACAAGGGGCTTCATTCTGCAGCTTGAACTCAGGAAAGCAGGTGGGGGGTCTTTTCGAAATCCGTAGAAGTTTAGCCTGAGAAAGGCCTGTGGGATCAGGCCCAGAGGTATAGACATAATTGGCCACACACACAAATGTTGCCGCATCAGAACATTTTTGGCATTGAATGAAAGCCTAGTTCCTAGAGGCCACTTAAGTGTCCAAGTCAAAAAAGGGGATTTTTGTTAGTGAAAACTGGAAAGAAGGGCCCATCCCAGAAACAGGCTAATGGGGTCTGGCCAGTGAGAATGTAACACTGGGCTGGCCAGGCCTGAAAGTGTTGCTGGCAAAGGGTTTGGAGAAGCAAAGAGAGCCAAGCATTGCTCACAAGGAGCCCTCTCCTGCCAGTTCAGAAGAGGTTTTCATGGTTTGAGTAGCCTGCCTGACCTACCTTGGAGGGAACGGTGCCTGCTAGGGCTGCAGCCTGGAGGTCCGGGGGCTGACGGGAGAGAAGCTTACAATGAGAGAGAAACAGTTAGGTTTTATTCTCCCCATTCCAACTAGCTCCCTCCCTTTCTCTTATCCTCCATGCTTTCCTCCCCACCTCAATATGCACATTCGATAAGCTGTTAAATATTAGGCAAGTCTCTCTATTAACTCTGGGTTTCACTTTCTGCATTGGGGCTTGGGAACTAACATTCCTCTCAATGAACTTTCAGGGTGTTGACAGGGGCTGAACAGAGGGAGTTGAAAAGGGAGCCACGGAAAGGGACATAGCAGAAATTGGTGCTGGTGTTTGGATTCCAGTTTTACCACCCATAAACAACAATACGACAATCCCTATAAATATAAATATTGAAATGATTTATAAGAATAATGTTATTTCTATAAATAAAAATAATGATAATTATGAAGTCACATTTAAATAGAATTTCTGAGTTTGTGTCAGAACCTCCCTGAGATGGAATAATTCAAGGCTTACTGTAGATGAGGAAAACGAGGCTCACAGTCACACAGCTACAGAAGGATGTGCCACAACTTGGACTGCAAGTGGACCTTTTGACTCTGTCTAGGACTCTTTTTCCTTCTTACAAACTGACTCTTCTAACCCCTTGTGTGAATCTGGTATAGTGAATAAGGTATTCGACTTGGTGTTAGGATGACCCAGGTTCAAATCTCACTTGGACACTAATTGGCTGTATGATTATAGATGATAATTTAGTTTATATATTATATATATATACACACACATATATATAATCATACATAAATTTAATTAAACAATTAAAAATAAAGTTAGCATTTAATAGAGTTCTGTTGTGTGACTAGACAATAGTGATGATGATGATGATGATGAGTAAACATTTGATGAAGCATTTTAAAGTTTGTAAGGCACTTTACAAATATTACCTCATTTTATCCTTACAACAACTCTGGGAGGTAAGTGCTATTATTACCCTCATCTTAAATTTGAGGAAACTGAGGCAGGCAGTTTAAGTGACCCTTGCTTAGGGTGTCTGAGGCCCAATTTGACTCCAGGTCCAGCGCTGTGTCACCTGGGTGCTTCAGATCATGTAATTTTTCCATGATTTAGCTTCCCCATCTTTGAAATGAAGAGATTGGATTAAACTTTAAATCTGTGATCATTTCTCCTCTCTGGACTTTATTTGTCTCAACTATAAAATGGAGTTGGTCTGGATGATTTCTCAAGCTCTTTCTAGTTGTGACACACTATCATTTTCAATAAGGTCAGATTCTTTTAGTCACTGAGGGACTGAATGCTGAAGAAAGTTCCTCCTTTCCTCACCCTACCAGGAAAAAAAGCTTTCTTGCTTAATGGACCAAAGCCACAGAATGTCAAAGCTAAAAAGGTTAGAACACTGAACATAGAAAGTTAAAACCAGAAAGGAACGGTGAACATTGAACATGAAATGGTAAAAAAGAAAGGGACCTCAGAAAAGGGAACGTAAGTGATAGAAGAGTAGAGGTATGAATGTTTAACAACTGGCTCTTTGAAAAAAAATGTAGCACACTTTTGAATATAATCTGTATTATTATTATTTTCTCTATCCTCCATCATTTTCTTAAGTCTAGACCAGGGTTGTCCAAAATGTGGCCTGCGGGCCCATTTATGCGCCTGCCTGCCTACAAGCATAGAAATTTACATAAATGCTTTAGTAAATGAAGCCAAGCTCCCCCAGAGCTGTCACTAAAGTGGCAAATCAAAATATATTGTCTGTTGTTTCAATAAAAACCTAAGGTTGGACAGCTCTGGTCTAGACCAAAGAAAACCAAGCCCTGGTTTGTTGTATTTGTTGATTTCCAAGGTATAAGTGCCTCCACTGAAAATTTAACAATTGTTTCTCTTGAACTGGTTCTAGCACACTCTTGATGGGGCATAAGGACACAGAGTGTTAAAAGTAGAAAGGACCTTAGAATGAAGAACACAGATTGGCAGAGCTGGAAGGGGCCTGAGAATCAACCAACAAGCATTTATTAAACACTTATAAAAGTCATGCTTATCTTCAAGAGGCTTTTATCCTAACAGGGGAGACATTATGCACATACAAAACACATATCAAACAAATACAGGGCAAGCTTGAGTGGGAGAGGTGGGGAGGCACTAGAGGCTGGAGGGGCCAAGAAATGCCTTGTTGCAGAAGGTGATCCTTGAACTGAGTCTCAAAGGTAAACAAAGATTCCAAGATCATAGAACACAATTTCAGATTTGGAGTTCACGGAACATAGAACAGACAGCAAGAGACTGAGTGAGGCCTTTAGTGACCCATAGTCAGCTTGTAAAGGGCATAAGACTTTGCCCTACCAGGAAAAAAGCCTTCTTGCTTAATGGACCACAATCACAGAATGTCATAGCTGAAGAGGCTAGAACACGGAACACAGAAAGATAAAAGTGAACAGGACTCATGAAAATTAAACGTGAAATGGTAAAAGAGAAAGGGGCCTCAGAAGATTGCTTATGAAAAGGTAAGGAAACATAGCTGGGGAGATGGTAAGCCTCCTGAGGAGTTCAGAGTAAGGAGCAGTTCTTTTTGAAAGATTGTGGTGGCACCCTTAGCCAAAGATTTCAACTTAGAAAGTATAGACTGCTGAGACCATGGCCAACTCTCAGAGAGATCCAGTGACATCAGCGGAGCAACACATCTAGATGAGACATCTTTTTGTGGTTGTAGTTATTTTTCAGTTGTTTCAGGTGTGTCTGACTCTTCGTGGTCCCATTTGGGGTTTTGTTTTTGGTTTTTTTTTTTTTTGCAAAGATACTGGAGTGGTTTTCCATTTCCTTCTCCAGTTTATTTTTACAGATGAGGAAACTGTGGCAAACAGGGTTAATTGACTTGCCCGAGGTCACACAGCTAATAAGTGTCTGAGGCCATATTTGAACTCAGGAAGATGAGTCTTCTTGACTTCAGGACTGGTACTATATCCACTGTGTCACTTAGCTGCCCCAGCCAAGACCTATTGCCTATTGTGAAGTAGCAGAGGGATATTGTGAGAGGACATCAGAGACCCCATAGTCTTAGGTCCATCCATTCTCCTCTTATGTGAGGCCCTTCTGTGAGATCTCTGTATTTGCTTACTGATGGTATGTCTCTTTGGGAAAGAGTGGGCCCTAAGATTATGGGAGGAAAATCAGACATCTGAAGTCATGATCCACCTTATTTCCTGGAGGGAACACACAGCTGTCTGCAGCTGGCCAAGATGGTTCTGGGGGAGGTCACATCCAAGGATGTGAGGTAGGCTGGGAAGTCTGGCAGCTCTTCCAAGGCCTTGATTTAGAGGGGGAATGAGACATGTACGGACATAGCTAAAATACATGTTAGAATGTGATTACGCGCACAAAGAAGGTCAAACAGCATGGCCAGAGAGACAAGGGAGGAAGGGTTGCTTCTAACTAGGTAGATCACAGAAGGCATCATGGCAGATGTGACATGGGCTAAACCTAGAAAGATAAGAAGGCATTAAACAGGTGGTGGTGGGGCTGGCCACATAGCAGTTCTGGGGAATCTAATCAAGGGAGAGGGGAAACAGTCTTAGAGGCGCTATGTGACTCGCCCAAGGTCACGGGGTTAGTGGGTGGCATGGCTGACTCTATATGCAATGTTCTCAGATAGCTGCCAATATGGAGGATAGAATAGACTGCCTGGTATTGTGGCTAGAGTGCTAGCTGCAGGGAGATTCGAGTTTGACTCTACCCTCAATCCTGATTTGCTGTGCACTTTAACGTCTAACCATTTGATAAAAGAGCAATCCCAATATTTATTAGACACTATTCCATTTAGTAGAAAGAGTACTGACTTGGGAGTCTGAGGACCTGGATTCAAATCTTGTTGTTTGACCTAAGTCAAGTCAGTATCCTTGGGCCTTACTTTCCGCATTGGCTAAATGATG
The DNA here is from genome assembly GCA_028646595.1 of Phalanger gymnotis. Classification (NCBI taxonomy): domain Eukaryota; kingdom Metazoa; phylum Chordata; class Mammalia; order Diprotodontia; family Phalangeridae; genus Phalanger; species Phalanger gymnotis. Next base: position 293,789,104 of record CM053624.1, read on the forward strand.
GGTTTGGACTAGATGGCGTTGGAAGTCTCTTCTTATGATCCTATCATTCTGTGTTTCTTACTCTGGTATTCTAATAAATGCGGAGAGCAGAGACTGTCTTTTGCCTTTCTGTGTATCCCAAGAGCTTAGCACAGCTCCTGGCACATAGCAGACACTTAATAAATGTTTATTTTTGTTGTTGTTGTTCAGTCATTTCAGTCATGTCTGACTCTTGGTGACCCCATTTGGGATTTTCTTAGCAAAGATACTGGAGTGGTTTACCATTTCCTTCTTCAACTCCTTTTACAAATGAGGAAACTGAGGCAAACAGGGCTAAGTCACTTGCTCAGGGTCATGCAGGTAGTAAGTGTTTGAGGCCAGATTTGAACTCAAGTCTTCCTGACTCCAATCCAAGTGTTCTAACCACTGTACCACCAAGATGCCTGACTATTGCAAAGTAAACACATTGGTGGAGGCTCATGAGTTATAGTTTTAGGTACATAATTCTACAATATATTTCGAACTTATGGCAGTTATTCCCTGGGAAACCCAAACTGTAAATTTTAGTAGGTAGAGGTAGAAAGGTAGCCCACATGGTTGTTATAATAAGACATCAGATCTAAAAGGGGCTTACGGATATAGAAGCTCAGAGCTGAAAGGACCTCATTTTATAGCTTTGGTTCAGCCGGGTACTAAATATGTGGAGACAAACAACTTTGAATTCCTTAGCCTAGAAGGTGCCTAGTGATTCCTAGCTTAAGGAGACATCAGGTAGAGCCTCACTGGATGGATTAATAGGAAAACATCAGCAAACTAAATATGAGAGATGAGGTCTCTCAGATTAGGGGAAGGAGACCTTCTCAGACCTGTCTGCCCTTGTTCCTGGGCCCTTCCTACGTCTGCACTCACCCACTCTCTTGCATCTTCCCTTGGACATAGCCTAAGCTGTATGTTGTCATTCGGAACCCTCAGGCTTAGACCAACATCCTTCCTTTTACCTACTCCAGTCTCTTGCCCAACACACACTTTTTTCCCCCACTAGAGTGAGGAGTTTGTAGGATAAGTTTGTCTCAGAGACAGATACAGTTGCTGGTTCAGCAAGTCAGCATGTGGTCTCAGGCAGAGTCCACTGCTGGTCTCATGCCATGGAAACATATGCCTTTTCATCTAAGGAGAAGCATGCCCAGGATGGATGAATGTGGTCATAAAAGAGGGGACAAAATTGTTAGCCAGAAGACCTACAGCCGTGACTTGCTGACCTTTCTAAGAGAGCCAGAGAAACAGAGAAATTTAGAGGCATGGCAGGGTAGAGGGTGGGGGGCTTCGAAACCGCCTAGCCCAATCCTCCTATTAACAGATGTGGAAACTGATGCTCAGCAAGAAGAAGCAATTTGTTTAAGGTCACATGAGTAACGAGCTATGGGCCTAGGGTCCAAACCCAGGTTTAAAGAAATGGAAAAAGCACTTGATGATTAATTGACTGGTCAGCTGAGTGGTGCCACAGACAGAGCGCTGAACTTGGAGTCAGGAAGATGTGAATTCAAATCCTGTTTCACTTACTAACTATATAACATGGGCAAGTCACAAACTTTCTAGCTCTCAGTTTGCTCATCTGTAAAATAGGGATAATTATAGTACCCACCTCACAGCTGGATTGGTGAGGATCAAACGAGATGATATATGTGAAGTGATGGGCAAATCTCTATAAAGTGCTAGATGGAACAGCGAGTAGAGCTCTGTCTGGGCACGGAGTAAGGGATCCGCGTCTTGAGTTCAAATCTAGTCTCAGACATTTACTAGCTGTGTGACCCTGGGCAAGTCACCTGTTAACCCTGATTGTCTCAGTTTTTTCATCTGTAAAATGAGCTAGAGAAGGAAATGGCAAACAACTCTAGTATCTTTGCTTAGAAAACTCCCCAAAAGGGGTCACAAAGAGTCAGACACAACTGAACAATTTTTTTTTTATTCTAAAGTTTATGATTTGGAATCCGTGACTTTTCTCTTTCTGACACCCCAGAACGTTAAGAAATCACAAAGGGTCTAAAAGCACCAGAAATCCTGTTCATATACCAAGAATCCCCCAAGTGGCCCTTTGTCTCTGACTCTTGTCTCCGCCTTCTTCTAAAATCTCTCCAAAAAGCATCATTTTCCTCCTGACCTCCCCATGTTTAACAGGCATATGGAAATTCTTAGGTGTCAGTCAATGACTATCTCTCCCATCCCCCAGGGTGGGTGGAGATGAGAATAGGCATAGACCTTTGAATTATACAAATGGACCTCTTCAGCAATCACTTCCTTCTGGTTCATATCTGCGCTCAGCTTTTAATCTTCTCAATTATATTTCCTTTCCATTGATTGCTCCTTTGCTAACTTTTCTATTGAGCAGGCGGTAAAACGCCAGCCACCCAGGTAATGGGATTACTTCTCCAGGACCTTGCCTACATCACTTTTCCTAAAACGGGCCTGCGAGGGCTCCCCATTGTGAGGCGTGGTAAGTTCATCAAACATTACTTCATTTCACAAAGAAGGCTCCCAGAGGAAGCCTGGGAGACTAGAAACAGCCCTGGACTCCGCCTCAAGAGAGCTGACGCTCATGCCTGCCCCTCTCACTTACTGGCTGAGTAACCCTTGGCAAATTGTTTAGATCAGAGGATTTAGAAACTGAAAGGACCTCGAAGGTGATCTAGTCCAGTCCTCTCATTTTACAAAGGAAAAAGTGAATAATAATAATAAATATATATATATATACATATATAGGTATGTATACATGCACACATGTATAGTGCTTTAAGGTCTATAAAGCACATATATATGTATGTGTAGAAATATGTGTGTCTATATATGTAATGTCTAAATTAATATATTGCATACAATATTTTATATTATATACAACATAGTATATACATATGTGTATACATATATGCACACACATGCATATGTACATAAATATATAAATATAAAATTTGACTCTCACAACAACCCTGGGAGGTAGGTGCTCTTATTATCCCCATTTTACAGATGAGAAAATAGATTCTTAGAGAAGATGAGTGGCTTGCCTGGGATCAGTAAATGCCTAAGGCTGGATTTGAACTCAGGATCTTCTGACTCCAGTTCCAGCCTTCTAGCTAACCAGTTGCTCCAGGATAAGTGAAGTAAGTGGTCTAAGGTTATAGTTATAGAATAGCAAGATCCAAGTCCCATGGCTCCAAATCTTGAGCTTTTCTCCACTTCTCGAGGGCCTCAGTTTCCTCATCTGTAAAATGTGGGTGTTAGACTAGTTTAACTGTAAGGTCCCTTCCAGCTCCACTATTGGAGGACCCTGGGATGAAGATCAGATCTCAGATGTGAGCTTCAGTTTCCTTCTCTGTGAACTGAGGGGACTGGAATAGATGGATGGCTTCTGAGGCCCCTTCTGGCTCTAGACCTATGGTTCCGGGTTATGGTCCCCATAACACAGCAAACAAGGGGAAGCCGGACTAAGAATTTCTGTTCCCAGATTCAAGAGGCAGAGAGAAGTGCTTCAAAGAGCAGGGGAATGGGGGCTGGGGGAGGTAACGGCAAAGGAGGCCCCTTTGGATGAGATGCCTGCTCTCTGGGAAGGGAGTCAGGGGTTCTGCAGTCTCTTACCATCCCTGCCACTGACATGACCCTGGGCGAAGTGCTCAACCTTTCTGTGTTTTTCCTCCTGAGACATCTGTAAAAGGGACAATGTGACTTGTCTGCTAGAGTGCTTTGAGAGATCCTGGTATAAAAGATGTAATGTAAGAGCAGATGATTGCGAACTTTTCCCATAAAGACTCCCTTGTTTTGGAATTGCAAGGGGCCAGATTTCAGGGATAGAAGGAAAACAGAGAGATTTCCTTGATATAAATCCCCCTTCTGGCTGGGATCTGGGAACACAGCTAGCCACATGAGAAGTGGGGTGGGGGAGGGCGGGGGGAGGGAAGGGGCACAATGATTGATGATTGTGTATGTGGTGGTGGTGGTGGGGGGAAGCCGAGCAAAAGGGCAATCATTACCCTATCTCTTAGCCAATGAACCTGATGAGGTTTCAAGGTAAGCCTGACTTGAAATGATTTACAGAATACTGGTGTTGAGAATTGGGGATGGAGTGGGGAAATCCAAAAGAGGTTTGGGGACATTTTCAAAACCGTTGGCCTTTCAGAGGAAATTACTCAATAAAAACCAGGTTTCTCTCACTGAATAGATCAATTTATGGCTCATAAGGTGGAAAAAGAATCTCAGACTTCCAGATTCTGGCTGGGGGCATCTCCTAAGGTTACCTCCCTTGGCAATGGTCCTGTGGATTTGGCTGTCCTGCACTGAGTACCCCTTTTTGGCTTTCTAAAACTCATATATTTTCTCTCTCTCTCTCTCTCTCTCTCTCTCTCTCTCTCTCTCTCTCTCTCTCTCTCTCTCTCTTTCTCTCTCTCTCTTTCTCTCTCTCTCTCTCCCCCCTACCTCCTCCTCTCCCTTCCTTTTTGAAAAGTTCTTTCTCTTTTCATTTTCTCTGAATTTCTATTCTCCTCTTCCCCCAGCCTCATGTATCATTAGAGAGGCCCTTGACTTTTTTTAATTTTCTGCTAACACAAAATTCCTTTTCAGGGTTCCTTCTCTACTCCCCTCACCTCCTCTTCCTTTCTCCATTGCAAGGGCACATGTCACCTCTACTTCAAACCCCCATCTCCCTTTTCGCTTTGTGGCAGGCCCCAGAGGTGTCTGCATCTCTCCTCTGGCTGTCCAGGGCCTCTTTTTCCAGGCCTTTGACCTCGCTCTTTCTCTCTCTCTCCCTCTCATCCTCCTGACCCTTCTCTTCAGTTTCTCTCTTGGCCTTTCTTCAGCTGCCACTGCTATCATTCATCCTGACTGGCCAGTGACACCATCACCTATTGACTGGGCTTTTCTGCAGTTTTACTACTAGTGGGGGCAGGGAGAGAGTAAAGAGGAGGCAGAGAAAGGCAGGCAATGCCACCTTCCCAGTGGGTGGAGTAGGTGACCTCCTATTTCTGGGACAAAGGAAAGCCTCTTCTTTGCTTTCCCCCTTCCCCATGGTTGCTGATGCATAAGATTCCATAACAAGGGACAAAAGCCACCCGTGTTCCACCTACAAAAAAGCAAATACCCGCAGCAAGGACAAGAACATATTCCCACTAATGTGAAAATGCCTGCTATCAAGCAATTTCTGGGAGTAAACTTTATTAAGGTAAGCATCAAAGTTGGGAGACCCCAGGAAAGGGCAAAGGGGGGCAGAGAAAAGGGATTGCAAACATTGGGCCCTTCAGGATTATGCTTCTGATCCCTAGGCAAGTAGAACTCACCTCCATCTGCACCTCCATCAAGCACGTCTTGCCCGTGGCATGCCAGCTGGAGAGCCTCTGGCACCCTGACTTGTTCTGGAGGACCAGCACCTCCCTCTTGTCTCAGGCCCCCTTGGGTCAAATTCAGACCTGTCACTGGGCTTCACTACTTGGAGGCCTCCAGATTGTTACTGGAACTGAAATTGGCTTTGGATAGATTTATGGTGATGAACACACCCCATGGTAAACTTGCCTTGGGCCTTTTTGGAGAAAGGATTTTTCCAGAGTGAAGGTATTAGGAGTCTCTGGTACAAACAAACAAACAAAAAAATCCGAACTGGTGACTTCTAGTTTTTTGTGGGTTTTTTTTTTTTGGTGTGTGGGGGTATTATAAAGGCTGGGTACATTTGCTGGACTTCTGCTCCAAAGGAATCATTGGCCCATTGCTAACTCACACAATTTCCCGCCAGAACCCTGTTTATGTTGGCACCTCGAGGACGTATCACAAGCAGTTTGTGTGTTTTGGGGAGTGCGCGGATGTGTGCGTGTATGTGAGGATACTGTATGGGCTATGAGCTGGAAACAATGTTTCATGCTCTTTTTACAGCTGTTCGGGGCCAAGGAAACAGGAGACTAGCCTGCCCAGGATGAAGGAATTTGTGGCCCGAGGGCCGTTCCCTGTAGGCCCTATGTTCACAGGCCCCACCCTGGCCCTCTCCAGCCAATCTTCAAGTCTGCTAGCCCTGACCGAGGGGATGACCTCACCAGACCATGCCCCATGCCCATATTCCACCCAGTTGGAAATGAGGAGCATTGAGTGTGCCTGGAGAAATAGCATCTCTGGGCTTCTAGGGCTTCCCATGTTACCAGCCTCTCCCCCTCCTCCCCAGTGACTCCCCTCCCACACCCCACCCCAACCCTTTCCCCCAGGATCAGAGGGCAGATCATCAGGAGAGCATGTGACAGAAACACTCCTCCCGTGGAAGCAGGGCAGCGGCATGTTTTTGTGGCTTGGCACCAAATTGAATTGCGTTTTTGTTCTTCCTTCAAAGTGTTTTGCAAAAACAAAAGACAACTTTCATGGGGAGAGAAAACTGCCATTTTTTTCCACTGTGCTTGCTGTCCCCCTCCCCCCCTCCACCTTCCTCCCACCCTTTTTGTGACTGGGATGTATTTTGATTCTTCGGGGTCAGGTTTTTGGCCCATAGAACTGGACCAAGGTACCCTTGGGGGGGGGGGCACTGGAGTCAGAGCACCTAAGTTTGGGTCCTAGCTCAGCTACTTCTTACTTGTGTGACCTTGGGCAGATCATTCCTTCTCCTGGCCTCCCACACTCATCGGCAAAAGGAAGAGGGTTGGATTAGATGATTTCCAAGGTTTCTTCCAGCTCTAAATCCCGTAATACTATAATCTTAAACCCTGGTGGTGTCTCCCTGTGGTGCCTCCCTCAATCGGCGATTTGAAGTTAGCTCTGAGAGGTATAGGTCTAATCTTCATTCGCTAAGCCTACATTTTATGTTTGTGTATCTCTAGGTTAAGTCCATAATCACTCTTTTTTAGGAAGTGAATTTTCTCTGAGGATGGGAGACAGGCAGTAAGGAGATGAAGAAAGGCATTTTTCTCTTGTTTTCGTAAAGTTCCCTCTATTTTCAAGTAAACTGACCTAATAAGAAATCATGTATTTCAGAATCAGAGGAACTGGGTTCAAATTTCAGCTCTGTGATTTCCTGCCTTCTGTGATCTTAGGAAAGTCACCATTTCCCTGGGCATCAGTTTCCTTCTCAGTAAGATGAGGGAATTGGACTAGAGTGGTCTGCAAAAATCTATGTTCCATGATTCTGGGAAATAGTTTCATGAAAATGTGAGGTGTAGCTGGGTTCATTGGACTTAGAGTCAGAGAACCTTGGTTCAAATCTGGACTTTGCTAATTACTGCCCAATAGACCTTGGGCAAATTGACTTCTCTGGGTCTCAGTTTACCTCCTTTGTAAAAAGGATTTTTGAGATCCATTATAATTCTAAATCTTAGGATCTTATGAGAAGGAAAAAATGTCCTCAGTCTTCCTATGCAGTCTTACCTGACTTTCAGTGTCCAGTTCAGGTCCATAGGAAATAGCTACTGTAGCCTAGACTGAAGAGAGAGCTCCACCTGCCCCTGGGGCACCCTGACCAACCCAGTGAAACACTTTGCTTAATAGCAAAATTAATGGGACGGCACTTTCCTCCTTCCAGTGTTTTCCAAGGCTATAACCCACATATTAGAGCCATCTTCTTCTCTACTGCAAGTTTGGAGTGAAAAGCGACTCTGAGAGGGGAGGAAATTAGCCAAGCCAATAAACTCCCATTGGTCCAGAATGACTTGGGAGTGGAGTCTTCTGGCTAATTGAATATTATGGCTTAACTGCTCTGGTCCATCATGTATCAAGAAAGAGTGATAGATGGCAGATGGGCATTCATCTCATGCTTCACTTTCCAGTTAGCCACCAGGACTCCAGGGTCCACCCAGGACAGGTATCCTGCCATCTGCCCTGCTGTTGTCCAACAGAAAGAGCAACAATCTGGATTACACCTCCAGAGACACTGCCCACGCTTTCCTGGGAGAGTTAACTAAGCTTTGAGACTCTATGCTGACTATGAGTGCACACTCTCTCTCTGTCTCTGTGTGTCTCTGTCTGTCTGTCTGTCTCTCTCTGTGTGTCTATCTGCCTCTCTCTTCCTCTCTTTCTGTCTCTATTTCTCTGTCTCTCTCTCCTTATAAACGGGTAAGTGAAAACTCACTTCAACTCACTAAATCTTGCTGGCCCAACACTGTAGTTCATTCAGTCATCACTCACCTCCCCACCCCTCAGGTCATCAGAGTACTTTGCCATCTTTCCTGTACCACTCCATGCAAATATTGTACCCTCAAGTCTTTCCCTTACTCCTTCCTTACCCCCTGACTCCCCACCATACACATTTCTTGCTCTTGCTCTGGGAAAAAAAAATCAATCCAATACTTTCAATACAATCAATTCAATCATTGCTACTAGAAAGGGCATGACAATCTACTGCCCCATGACTCTGTTCACCATCTTGCTCACCCATTGAGACCAAAATTCCCTTCCCTGGACACCACTCCATTATATGTGATGTATTCCCTTTACTAGAATATAAGTGCTTTGAGGGTAGACACTATCTCGTCTTTGCCTAACACCTCTCTCCCTCTCTCTCTCTCTCTCTCTCTGGGGGACCAGACCTATGATTTCGTTGGTGGGTTTGGGAACCTACCAATGAAGAAATTCCATCTACCAACATTTGTTCTGCAATTGATAGTTTTAGAGAGTCTCCCGATACTGTTAATAAATGATTATTGACTGGTGATCGGTTACTATAAAAATGGACCTGGGATTCAAGTCTCTGTTCACATCTTGTCTCTTCCAAACTTCCCATTTCCTATTGAGGGTACCACCATCTTCTCAGTCCCTCAGGCTCAAAACCTAGGTACCATTCTTAACTCTTTGACGTGTCTTACCCCCTATATCCAATCTATTGCTAATACTCACCCTTATCTCCTCTGATACTGCCACCACATTGGTGCAGGCTCTCATCACCTCATGCCTTGACTATGGTAGTAACCTGCTAGTAGATCTGCCTGCCCCAAGTCTCTCCCCACTCCAATCCATCCTCCACTCAACCAGCAAAGTGATTTTCCTAAAGCACAGGTCAGACCATATTAGACCCCGTACTCAATAAACTCCAGTGGCTTCCCATCACCTCCAGGATCAAAAATAAAATCATCTGGTAGGCATTCAAACCCCTTCATAACCTAGACCTCTTCCTGTCTTCACAGTCTTATTCCTTATGCTACTTGGTGCACTCTGCCATCCAGAGAATGTGGCTTCCTTGTTATTTGTTGGACAATACCCTCCATCTCCTGACTCTGGGAATTTTCACTGGCTGTTCTTTATGCAGAGAAAGCTCTCCTTCATCTTTGCCTCCTGGCTTCTCTGGATAGAATCTCACCTTCTACAGGAAGCCTTCCCTGATTTCCCCTGATGCCAGTGTCTTCTCTCTGCTGATTAAATACCTATTTATCCTGTAGATAGCTTGTTCGCATGTTGTCTCCAGAATTCCATCATGAGCTCCTCAAGGGCAGGAGGATCCCTTTGCCTTTCTTTGCTTCCCAAGCACTCACCACAGTGCCTGGCCCATAGGAGGAACTTAATTAATGTTTATTAATTGACTGACTATGCAAGACACTTCTCTTTTCTGGATCTCAGCTTTCCCATCAGTAAAATGAATGGGTTACACTAGACAGTAAGATCTGTGATTCTAGGCCTGAGCTGCTGCTCACAAAATATTAAATGAACCAAAGGAAGGCCTATAATTTCTTGGCTGCATGGAGACTCTATCAAGGATTTATCTTAGATTTGATGGCCTGTAAGCTTCTAAGATGAGAGTCTATGGACAAGCTATGGACATGACTCAACAGAGGATAAGAAGGTAGAGGACTCCAATTTGTACTTATATAGAATACCAATTACATATCTACTTATCAATTCTTCACCGAGTGAGGCTCATAGTTCATTTGAGTTGGAAGAGAACTTAGAACTCATGACCTGGTCCAACTCCTTTCTTTAACAGATGGGGAAATACAAGCCAGAGAACTGAAAAGACTAGCTCAAGGTCACCAACTATGTACTAGTTAGCAATACAGCCAGGATTCAAACCCAGCTCCCCTGACTTTCAGCACAGTACCTGTTCTAGCATACTCCATTGCAGTAAAATACATTAAGCAGCTAAGTGGTGCAGTGGATGGAGTGCTAGGCCTAGGGTCAGGAGGACCTAAGTTCAAATCCAGCCTAGGATGCTTACTAGTTGTGTGACCTTGGGCAAGTCACTTAACCCTATTTGTTTAGTTCCTTATCTGAAAAATGAGCTGAAGAAGGAAACAGCAAGCCAGTCTAGTATCATTGCCAAGAAAATCCCAAATGGGGTCATGAAGAGTCAGATACAACTAATTGAAAAAACAATAGACACTTACAGTGTTCATAAATCTATACTAAATAGATTTTGATAATTTTTCCCTTGAGGATTCAGAAGGCACATCGGGAAAGGTCTTCATCCCAAATGCTCAGCCTCATTGCATGATTCTGGAAAATATCCTTCAGATATGGATTGGACTAGATGTCCTCTGAGGTCCTTGAGATTCTGTGGTTCTGTGCAGAAGGCATAATAAATTGGCCTTAATCTGTGCCAACCCAGAAATACCCTGGACATTCCTTAAAAAAAATAGCAATCCCTTATGACTGCTTAGTTCATAGGAGCATTGATTTGTAGCTGAAAAGGACTTTAGAGAACATCCATCCACCCCAACATTCTGCATCTGAAGGAAAGGATATCCAGAGAATTTAAGTCACTTGTCCAAGGTCACACATAATTATGACATGAGTATCTGGGGCAAAAGGGAAGGGAAATGAAGTGTGGTTTTCTGACTCTATATTTGATATGCTTTCCTTATCATTTACTGCTATCATTTGAAGAATATCAAAACAGAATCCTGTTGATTTCTATTTTCTAAAAATTTATATAGCTTAGCTAGGTAGTAAAGTGGGTAGAGTGCCAAGCCTAGAGTCAGGAAGACTTGTCTTCCTGAGTTCAAATCAGGCCTCAGACACTTATTAGCTGCATGACCCTGGGCAAGTTACTTAACCCTGTTTGCCTCAGTTTCCTCATCTGCAAAATGAGCTGGAGAAGGAAATGGCAAACCACTCCAGTATCTCTGCCAAGAAAACCCCAAACGGGGTCACAAAGAGGCAGACATGACTGAAATGACTGAATAACAACAAAACAAATCATTTTTATCCTATGTTTTGGAGGTTTGTTATCCTTTGAGGTAGTGTGGTAGCAGGAAGAGATGTTGCTCTGGAAGTCAAGAGACCTGGCTTCCAACCTTCTGTATGGTATTTCCTTTCTCCCAGGTCTCAGTTTTCCCATTAGTAAAACAAGTGAAGCTGGGCATGGTGATGGTGCACAATTATAATTCTGGCTACCAGGGAAGCTGAGGCCTGTGTCTCTTGATCATGAGGGCTGTGAGCTGCAGTGGGGTTATGCTGATCCGGTGTCTGAATTAGTTTGGTATCAATGTGGTAAGCCCTTGAGTCAGGGCGGGGGTGGGAGGCACCGGGTTGCCTAAGAAAGGGTGAACTGGCCCAAGTTGAAAACAAAGCAGATCAAGGCTCCCATGCCAATTACTTTTATACTTCCAGCCTGGGCAAGATGGAGAGACAGAGTTTTAAATGAATTAAAATAAATCAGTTAGAATGAGTGAGTCGGGCTAGATCATGTCTAAGGTGCCTTCCCCCTATAAAATCCTGTGATTCTGGTTCAGATTTGGGGCTTATGTTGTTCTGTTAAAAACAGGTGTGATGTAGTTACTCGCACCTAAAACCACCTCACTGATTTCCTGTACAACAGCGGACAAGCCTCTTACCTCCCGTCCCCTCCCTGCCCCCCCTTTGTTTTCTCAGTGGCAGAATGAGTCTGAGAATATTGTTCTCCTGCAGGGCTGTGCTGAGGTGTAAGTAATCAGTTAAAATGATTAGGAGGAGCTGTGCAAAAGTGAGGTGTGCGGAATACAAAGGTGAGAGGCCCAGGTGGGCCATGACAGGTGCTTCAGAGATGGGAAGCTGAACAGATGGAGGGCAGGCTTTCCAGGAATATTACTGCCCAATAGGAAACATGGTCAGCATTTGGATCTCCTGTCTTTTAAAAACGATGCAACCAGTGTTTATTAGTTTTCAGTTAAATGTACCAATTGTCCATTATTTCGTTCAATATATGAAGTCCCTACATACCTTGCAGAATTATCGCTGGGAAAAGGGTTTGTAAACCTTAAAGCATTATAAAGAACACACACATTATATATCAAGTGCCTTATAAACTTTAAAGTACTATATAAATGTTAGCTACTATTAAAAGGGTCTATCACATAAGGCAACATAAGAGTGTGCTGGTAAATATTTAACAACCAGGTTTCTGAAAAAAATGTACACATGACATACTTTTAAGTTGAATCTGTATTATTAACATTTTTTATTACTTTCTTAAGTCTAGAAATCAATAAAACAATAAACCAAGGACTGACTTGTAGCATTTGCTGATTTCTGAGATCTAAGTACTCACACTAAAAATTTAACAATTGGCTCTTATAAGTTGGTATGAGCTTATTACAATCCTGGCACACAGTAGGCATTTAATATATGTCTATTGACTGACTAAATTTGTTCTGGCACACCATCACTATATAACAGATTATTATGTGGATAATATTTGTCATAAGAGTTCAAAGAGAGGCATTGCTTCTCTCTTTCTGTCGATAGTGTAAGTATTTTTCCAGGTACCCAGGAATGTAATTTTAGAAGGAATCTGAAGACTTTCCTGGAAAAAAGACTTTAAATTTAAGGGGAGTATTTTGTACCAATAAATACCCCTTTCTAAAAGCTAATTAAGTTTGACTGACTAATTGATATTAACATAATCATAGTGAGCAATACACTAGTTGGGGCTTATGAAGCATCTCTAACCCCTCAGGGCTACCCCTAGAACCCTGAAGCAGTATTGTAGCGCATGGGGAGTTGGGATGGTAGCCCTAGAGCCTTTGCCATTGGAGAAATGGGTATCATTTTATATGAGAGTCCTTAACAAAATGAACCTCAAAAAATGAGGGAATGAGACACAGGGAGGATTGTTGTTATTTGTCCTTCATTTTCAAAGAGGACCAGTGACATCATGGGGTGATGTCTCAACTTGCATGTGAATTGAATTTAAGTGAGGCAGACTTGCACAAAGTCATCAGCCTCAGTCTCTCTTCCTAAGTCATCAAAGTCCAGTGGCAAGACAGAAGTCTGGACGATACAGCAGATGACTTTCATGTCTATGATGCCTGACCTTGAGCGCTCCACAGTGCCTGCTGTGGAGCTGTCTTCATGGCCATTGAAACAAATCGTCCTCATCTACCCATTCTGCTGGGAAAAGTCTTTATGCGTTTAGGGTAGACATCCCCCTAATTCACTGGATGATGAGTTTGAAGCCTGTCTGTTACCCTCAGCCTGGTTTAGCCCATTTGCCAAGATGGTTTTGCCAGGTGTGGCCACTGCACAGACTACAGTTGTGATGGGAGAAAGGGATTATCAGAAGTTGAATCATATAGGGTGTTGCTAGGAGAGGGCTGGTATAAATAGGAGTTGCAGTTGTGTGTGGGGGGGGGACGGGGGGAGTCCTGGACAGCCTGTAGTATTATGAGAGCGCCAGGTGCACTGGGGAGAGAAGAGAAGGGATGCAGTGACCAAGTAGAAGCAGTGAAGACAAACCACCTTGCCTAGAGCTAGCTGTTTGGGGTGGGGGGAGGGGGAGAGGAATGGAATGATGGGTAGGTAGGCAGGTGTGCATGAAAGTATGCATCTGTACATAAATTTCCACCACACATAGTCTAGTGCTTACTTTCTCTTTCATTCATTAGCAGCAAATACACATCAGAAACTATTCACGTCTTTAAATTGTGGAGGCAGCAGCTATGGGGTCTAATCCTACGGGGCGAATCCCTGTGTGGTCTCGGGAAGAAGCCAAGTTTTCTAATCTGAGCCTCAGAGACTCTGCCTTTGAAAAGGAGAAGCTTTGCCCGGCAGCCTCATCGCTAAATTGGAAAGATTCGTGAAATGAGAATGTTGTTTACAGTTCTTCAAAAGAAACAGGTTGCATACATTTGAATGCTTCATACAGCATACTTCTAGAGGATCAAAGCATTTGATGAGCCCCCCAATTAGATCTCACCTCAAACCTGGGAAGTAGTAGCAGAGAAAATTTCTTGCTTTTTTTCTCCCTTTACAGCAATAGAAAGAAGGGTTAGAGGACCTGGTTTTGCCATTTGCCGGCTGAATACCTTAGTCAAGTCGCTTCCTTGTTATTTCTTCACTGGTAACATAAAAGAGTTAGATTAGGAAATCTCTAAGGTGTCTTACAGCTCTAAAACTATGAGCTGTGGAAACTGCAGCGATAGCTCCCCGATCACTCTCTAAGTCAGGACAATTTATTTCAATTCATCAAACACATGAAATGCTTATGAGATGAGAACACTTTTTTAAGGTCCGGACCTGAGATCTCCTGACCCAGGTGATTGCCAGATTCTTAAGTAAACTACTTGTTTTTTTGTAAAGGCAGGATCATCAGAAGCAAAAGTCTGACTTGAGCTAAATCTGTCTCTTCTTTCACCTCACCTCTTCTAATGTCCTTCTTTACATAACCTGTTGCTATTCTTCATCCTGTGACTGTGATACCCCTGGCAATTCCCTAATACCTGCCCTTCCCTCCAAAAGGGTCACTCCATCATGATTAGAAATCCATGTCCTGGATTCCTCTCTCTAATGGGTGTTCATGGGTGCAAATGGGGTCATTAAATAAACTGATAAGTTCTCCCATGTTAAATAGGAAATATGTTGTTTCCCCAAGATAATACTATTTCTTCAACACAGTTAACATCTCCCAAAGTTCCCATAGTGAATTTGTTTCAGTTTCTAGTGGAATTTTGTTTGTTTGTTTGATAGGATTTAGAAGTCATCAGATTATGCAGTTTCCCCCTGAATTGGACCTTTGAGAACATCTGTTCCCATTCCTTCAGTTTACAGATAAGTAAAATGATAAGGTCCCTAGACTTGCTCAGGATCACACAGGCAGTTAGAGGTAGACCAGGGATTTAAATTCAGGGTCTCTGTTCCAAATCCAGTGTTTTTTTCCAGTGTACTATGTTGCCTCTGACTCTAGTGCACTCTCCACTCTAACTCAGCTGTCTGATTTTGATCAACAAAGGAAATGAAGTAGTCCAGTAGACCACATAGCACAGAGAATCTGAAAGAGTCTTATGCAGCTGTAAGCTTTAATGTCCCAGGAGTCTTGGGACAACCTGTATTTAGTTTTCCTGTTTATTTAAAAACTTGCCATATTTGTTATTGACTGCTGCTGATCTACTTACATGTCATTACATTTTAGAAGCAGAAGGGAACTTAGACATCATCTATTCCAATCATCTTGCCAGGGCTCTGGCCCCAAGCTGGTCCTCTGATCTAGGTCTAGGAGGTATAGAGTCCTTGAAAACATTGAAAGTATGGAGGAGATCCCCTGCCAGACTCCAAGGGGGAATAGTCCCACTGCACTATTCAGGTCTAGATAACACAAACATTGGTACGTTGGAGACCATTTAGGATAACAAAGGGCCTAATGTCATATGGGGTTTGGCTGAAGGAGTTGGGATATTTAGCTTAGAGAAGACTCAGGGGAAACATGGGTAACTGTCTTCAAGTCCTGGGATATTTAGCTAGGAGAAGACTCAGGGGGAACACAAGATCTGTCTTTAAGTCTTGGAAAAACTCTCATGGAAGAGGGATTAGCATGTTCTTGGTTCCAGAAGACAGAATTTGGGACAATCAATAGAAGTTAAAAAGAAGTAAATTCGGGGGCAGAGCCAGGAAGACGGCTGGAAAGCAGGGACTAGCGTGAGTTCCCCGCTAAGTCCCTCCAAAAACCTGTAAAAAATGGCTCTGAACCAATTCTAGAACTGCAGAACCCACAAAATAGCATAGGGAAGCAGGACTCTAGCCCAGGAGAGCCTGGATGGTCTCTGGGTAAGGTCTATCCCACATGGAGCTGGGAGTGGAGGGGAGCGGATCAGAGCCCAGCGTGGGCGGTGCGGACCCACCAGACCGGGAGCCTGGCGGAGTGTGCCCTAGCGCCCTGAATCAGTGAGCTGCGGCAGTTACCAGATTTCTCAACCCACAAACACCAAGGACAACAGAGTAGGTTAGTGGGAGAAGCTGCTGGAGACTGGGATAGAGTTTGGGTTCAGCCACCACCCAGGGGGCAGCGGAGGTGGGGCAGCTACAGAACTACAGCTGCAGTTGCTTCTGGCCCCAGGCCCACCTGGTGGGAGGAATTAAGTGAAGGATC